>JAVFKF010000003.1:44632500-45232500 GCA_036926295.1 Pachydiplax longipennis
CTTGTGGTCATCCTCTACATGGTTAGAATGCATTCAACGATCCTTCTGTAAGATCTATGCGTTCTATAATCGAAGTCAAACCGTTCTTGCGGGGATTCCACAGCGCAGTGGAACTCAAGCAACAAACGAATTGGTTGAATGATAAGCCACCTCTTTAGCACACGATGGGCGGAATGACTTGAAAACAACAGTATATATCCTTAGATTCCTATCTGTTGACACCAATACATCGTGAATATGTATCTCAAACGATTAATAGTTATTGAAAAGATACATAAGCGTATTATATAGATATACGAAAGTTTCATACCTTATGAAATCTAAAATTCTCTCATAGTCGTCGAAATTATTTCTCTGAAGAAAAATTAAATATACGCCAATGTCCGTGATATATGTAAGATCACTAACTGAAAAGAACGGAATGTGTAATGCAATTTTTTGCGTGGACAAACTTGGCCGTTCCTCTTGCAGTCATACAGCGTCGTTATAATTTTTGTTGAGGTTTTCAAAGAGGCAGCAGAAGAGTTGCGCGGTATATGTCTCGAAACTTCTAACGAGTGAGGGAAACGAGTAATGGCCATGGAATTTCAAGGCAACGAAGTCGAATAGAGTCCGCATCATGCCCAAGTGGAAGGGCTTTGAAGGTTACGCTGGTCTATGGCTGGTTTAACTGACCAAAAGGAAAGGATTTCCAGTTCTGTAGGACGAGCAATCTGGCTGCGTTTTGTAAATCGCCAGAGACTTAAGCAGTGGAAAAGAGAAAGATGCGAGTGCGACCGTCAACGTTAATAGTTTCGCTTACTACACAGCATTTTGCTTGAATATGTAACTTTATTCAGCATGGGATAGTACGAGAATAAAATTGTAAACTGTAATCTACATCGAGTAAATACTCCCATGACACGTAGCACATTGTAATGGATAAGAAATACCTTATAATCGAAAATCATTGTCTTGTTTTTGGTATAATTTCAACTATTGTCTTCACCTGGGAACTTCAATATATACTTCTTTTAAATAATTGTAAAAAACTCAATTCTTTTGTAAGCGTGACTTAACCCTTATAGTCACTCAGATTTTTGTTCTAAATTGTTGATAATGAATATTTTTAGCAATGATTGTAGTTCAGTATTTGTAGATTTTTGATTTTTTCCGCAACAAGTCACTAAAGTTCTGACCATCCCCATGTTTTGAACTGGCAATCAGCCGTTAATCAATTAGCTTCATTTGAAAATTGTAATTATCTCCATATAAATAAGTAAAGCGAAGAAAGAGAAAATAATGGTTTTAGGGATGTAGCCGAAATAGCTCAGTTGGGAGAGCGTTAGACTGAAGATCTAAAGGTCCCTCGTTCAATCCCGGGTTTCGGCAATTTTTTTTAATCTATACCACATGCCGATGAGCGTCTTGCAGGATATATAAATTAATAATCGAGCATACAGGTGAGGCTATCAGATTAAATAACAGCAAGTATTTCAGTTAGATGTGATGAAATATACTCTCCTTTAAGCATGTCAGGGAGTCGAATACCAACCGCTACTTTTCCATCGATATATTTTAAGAAATAATGATAAGGTCACTATTAAGAGAAAACTTATTTGATATAGTTGGGGGATAAAGTCTACCTAAAGCGTTATAACTTGAATCATATACCACATTTCAAATAAAGAAAACCATTATACAGGTTATACTTAATATTTATGATGAATATCTGAGTTCAGTAACATTCTTGCCTTCTCTAACTGTTGTTAGACATCTTTCAGTTGCTGATAGAAAGAAATAGGAACTCGGCGTTCAATGACTAAGAGACTATGATTCCTCCAAGCGCCGACAGCGGCAACCGTCGAGTCTCTTAATCTTTCAGTTGCTTACAGTCAAGAAAACAATCACCTTGTTGTATAAAAGTATGAAAGCTTTTAAAGCAAACAAATTATATAGAAACTCAATGACGTGGTTCCTCAGAATTGGTTTCTCACACCTCAGCTAGCTGTTTCGCGATGTGAAGCTACCAGTAATTCCTAATTTAACTTTTCAATTTTATTTTTTCATGCAAAAAGTTTCCATACTTTGATGAAATTTACAAATTAATATCCAGAAATAAAATAATTAGGGAAACAGATGGATTTTAAAACAATAGATTCAAAACTATACCATATTTTCTGTAATTCTATCGATGTATTTTCAAAATAATGACGTGACAAAGGGCTATTCTGCACAGCATCAATGCTCATATCAATTTTCAATAGCCCACCGGTATTAACCATGGCTAACATTGTGTATTTTATGCCCTCTGTGATACTTGAAAAATTATCATCACAGCAAATTTTTACTGGTTTCATGGACAAGAGAAAGTTACCAAAATGAGCAATATATTTTATTATTACATTTTTGTTCTCACATAAATCAATTTCATTCCTAATATTTCGCTTTCATACATACGTGATGATTGATCATAATTTAATTTATCTCTAACGTTATTCACAAAGATCCACGGATCTGCTGAAATTAGTCCAAATGAATAATTCAGTCTCTGCAGGTCAAAAATATCCAGAACCAGTGAGAACGAAATATCTGCAACATCCGTTAGGTGAACAAGGAATGGCGGGTTAAGCTGCAAATTCATTTAATTCCAACTTTGACGATAATTTGAACGCTGAATTGAACGTTGATCCACTCACATTTCCAAATTATTTATAAGGTTTCTCTTTGTGCGACAGCCCGTGACGAATTCGTTCATCCCGTATATCTTTGCTTAATAATTCTGGGAATATTGTAAATAAGCGATCCATAAATAAAGATTACAGTAGGATAGCAGTATGCTTTCGTACTTCATTCTCATAGTCGAAGTTAATGTTTATTCGTCAATGTATTTACAACAAATATTTTCTAGGATCCGTGTTAGGACCCCTGCTTAAAAGTGATAATAATAATTATTATCTACGTCACAAAGCGACATTACTCGGGCGAGATCGAGATAGTAAGTCTCTCCTTTCATCTATCCTTTCGTATTTTAGGAGGATAGGATTTTATATAA
Source organism: Pachydiplax longipennis (assembly GCA_036926295.1). Classification (NCBI taxonomy): domain Eukaryota; kingdom Metazoa; phylum Arthropoda; class Insecta; order Odonata; family Libellulidae; genus Pachydiplax; species Pachydiplax longipennis. The sequence goes on from JAVFKF010000003.1 coordinate 44,635,535, forward strand.
GTAGGAGATAGGAGGATATATATTGCACAGAAAACTACTTTAACTACTAGTATATTATTTCCTTTCCTCCTGGGAATTAATGTGTTTTATTAGGTTTTTATTGTCATTCATATTCCGCATGTATTCCTAAAATCTTTGAAGAGATCTTAAGCAATGAGGGTTGGAAAATAATAGTCATCGAAACGAATTTATAATGCAGACAAGGACTTCACATCTACTTGATGGGTATAAAGTCCCTTGGAGTGAAAGATGATGACCTTAATATCTTAATGTCGGTATTGCCATACTACAAAAGCAATCTTAACTTTTGTCATTTACTTATATATAGTTTATGCTGAACTTAGTTCATGTTTAACTATCCAACTTTTCTGTTCCCAATTGATTTTAGCGGGTTATATAGGGAAGACGTCTTTTTCAGATCCTTCACCAAAAATGCCACTTGAGCAGTGAATGCGGACACATTGGGAAGTCCAGTACTGTGACTATCATGCAGACAAGATTCAGATGTAGATTTGATGTCTCAGTTGGTATTTTCCGAACAAGATGAAATTCAAATCCTCATTCTCGCTATTAATGGCAATTGTAGAATGGAGTATCTTTTGGTACTGAAATTCAAAGGTATGAAGGGTTTGCTTTCAGCATGGATAAATAAGCGATCTATAAACTAATATGAACTAATAGATGAAGAACTTAATTGAATAAAAATTTAACATCCATCTTCAAAGGGTTCATACACCTATCTCAAAAAAATTTCACAGAAAATTTTGGTTTACATTCGTCAAATCTCATCCGAGAATCACTCTTAGAAATACATTTCATGTCCATGATTGATGAAAATAACTATTACCTGCGTCAGGTAATCCTTTTGCGATTTTTCTTTCGCTCATCCCAGAAATTCATTAAGATTTTCGTTTATTTTTATTCCCATAGTTTTCCGAAATGCTGCTAACGGAAAATCATTCGATTTATCGGTGAAATAATTTGGGATGCGCTGCCCTAATGCTAAACCGCTTTCAATGCTCCATGGAGAGAGAACTTGATGCAAAGGAAGACCAACAGGTGCCTGCAAACGGACCCGGATGGAATCGGTGCTCTACATAATCAAACCCTTTGACAACAGACTAATTTTGCATGATATCCATCTCATAAAAGATTCTGTCAGATTATGCAGACAAGCAGATATCGATCAGATTTAATCCCACGAAACAATAGCTGTAGCGTAGAGGCGTAAGGAATCCCACCCTGTGGAGGTACTCTAAACGGATGAGAGAGGAGCAACTTCATGTTTTGTTAGTTAAGATGAGAGCTCCTCGGATCGCACCCTCAGATTTTCCCGTCGTGTGTTTCTCAGATATTATCCTTAGACTTTCTCTATATTCTCTTTCAAGTTTCGCAATGACATAACTGTTTCTTAACAATTTGAAGACGTTAACGTCTGCAATATGTCCGTATCAAAATCCGCTACGATAATATAACAGTGGAATATTTAAAAGTGACCACCATTCATCATTTGATGATTTATTTAATAATTTGTTCTTAATTAGTTGATTAGTAATTTAATATTTAGTTTCTGAAGGAAATTTTTCCGTACATTTATGAATACTAATGTTAAGAATGTTATAATAATAATTTTAATAAAACAAGAATAATTATAATAATAGCTCTCAAATTCTTTTTCTAATTTTGCTCCTCTCTCAGTAAATAGGCTTTAGAGAATCTTGAAAAAAATATATGTATGACTTGTGGATCAATATGTTATCCCTTCAATCTCAACGATAATGATACCAATGAACACTACTACTACTAATAATCTATTACGGTCAGAACTATTCAAAAATATAAAAAAAATGAATCCGAGATTTTTGTCTTTTTGTAGTATTTGTTATATTCTACAAAGATACCCTTAAAGTAAATTAAAGAATATATTTTGCATCGTCTTTTTTCATCTCATGTTTTCTGGCAAAGTAATTGGACAATTGGTTGTTAGATTCTAACTCGTTCATGCAATAACTTTATAAATAAAATTAATTTGAATTAGAGGGGAAATATCCTTGTCTGGGCAGAGTAAGATGTATTTATATAACTTGTTTTAGTGTTTAACTCTTCGAGGTATACATAATGGAAAAATCAATTTATGTAGATGAACGGTATATCAATATTTCACAAATTACTTGTATATATGTCTTCGTAATTAATTTGTGGTATTGTTGTTATAATTATTGCAAGGATAAAATGGCCAGGAAAACGCTGGATTAATGTAAAATTATAATATCCTCTTGTGAATAACTATCGCAGGTATGAGAGAAACATCTCACAAATGAGAGATTTATTATCAAATTTCGATACTGCTACATCGTCACTCTTAAGTTATTCATAATTTGGACACGGAAATAAATAAATCTTACAGCATGTTTTCATGGATCGCAATATAATTGGTTCTGTGAAAAAGGAATTCCTGAGTCGTTATACTGCATCCGATCGCAGTAAAGAGCAATTGATGTCAAACTTGCTCAGTACGTACGGTCAGAAAAAAGTACGTACTTGAAAGACGACTTAAATGCTGTGCGAGTTTATTTCAAATTGGAAACGGGATACCATGACAAAAATCCCGTTGCTAGATGCTAGTGCCAGCTGACTCGAAAATTCTTTAGAGACTGAACGAAATGAGATAGCAGCAGGTTAGTGAACGTCTAAGAACGGTATTTGCACTTCCTACGATACGCCGATAAGTAGATAAAAAGTAATAATTTTATACGTAAATGAAAGATAATTCGACATATCTACTTCTAGAATGAGGATTTGGAGACGAAATTTTACGCTTTTATCTGAGGAAATTTTAAAAATATCTCACTCTAAAAGTCTTATGAGTTTCGGTTAGAAATTTGCAACATTTAAAGCAGAAGCTTGTTTTTATCAGAAAGAAATTCTTTCTATGAATTAGAATTTGTTATTTAAACGGATGGCAGGATTTTTAATATTGATACAGAAATAAAAATTCGTATATATTCGATGAAGTACAACCCGGAGTTATTTGGTCGAGGGACTATTGCTAGCTTGGTACTGCAAAAATTTCTCGAACCAGTCTTAGAGTGAAGCGCTCGATATTATATAATAACGTTAAGGATGTTACATACTTTTGATGCCTTTCGGCAAGCGTCAGTACATTGACATAGGATGGGGACCATTGGAAGAAGGAATGTCAAAGCTCTGGTTGAATTTTCGCAATGGATTCAGGAATGGTGGAAGATATTAGTCCGATATTCCAGCTAATCTGACGAATCAGATTAACGCGAGAAAAATGAGAGTCACAGCTGCTGGGATCAATCACTTCCAAAGTTTATTCTTTCCTCTAACTATACTCGACAGCAGCTGACGAAGATTATAGGCATATTGGTGTATGCATCCTTTAAAATTCTCCGAAATGCGGCTTAATATAATGTATTTATTTAAGAAATATCTTTGTATGTGAATACATTATATTAAGCCGCATTATGGAGAATTAATTAGGACCAATACCTATTGTCTACACCTGAGAACTTCAATATATACTTCTTTTAAATAATTGTAAAAATCTCAATTCTTTTGTAAGCGTGACTTAACCCTTATAGTCACTTAGATTTCGTTCTAAATTGTTGATAGTGAATATTTTTAGCAATGATTGTAGTTCAGTATCTGTAGATTTTTGATTTTTTCCGCGACAAGTCACTAAAGTTCTGACCATCCCCATGTTTTGTACTGGCAAACTAGCCGCTAACCAATTAGCTTCATTTGAAAATTGTAATTATTTCCATATAAATAAGTCAAGCAAAGAAAGAGAAAATAGTGGTTTTATGCGTGTAGCCGAAATAGCTCAGTTGGGAGAGCGTTAGACTGAAGATCTAAAGGTCCCTGGTTCAATCCCGGGTTTCGGCAATTTTTTTTATTCCATACCACATGCCGATGAGCGACTTGCAGGATATATAAATTAACAATCGAGTATACAGGTGATGGCCATCAGATTAAAAAACAGCAAGTATTTCAGCTAGATGTGATGAAATATAATCTCTTTTAAGCATGTCAGGAAGTCGAATACCAACCGCTATTTTTCCATCGATATATTTTAAGTATATGCTAAGCCGCATTATGGAGAATTAATTAGAACCTATACTTTGCCACTTGAGTCTGGGACGGTATTGTTAATTCTCTTCGTTTTATTGCGTAAATCAATGGTGCTCAAAGTTTTTACTCGACAGATCAAATAGAACTCTTAGGGTGAATCAGAGTTCTGTATAATTCGAGAATATTTTATAGCTTACAAAAATTATGCCTTATTTCGACTTCATTATGTCCGATATATCTGACATAATTCTTGATAAGAGGTTTGAAAAACACTCCGATAAACGAATGTCAACCTACGGACCAGTTCCAAGGGATAGAGGGAAGTCCTAAATAACTGATCTTCTACAAATCGCAACCACAATGCACATTTCGATAGCTATGATATCATCCTCATAAATTAAATTTTTAGGCTTGATATAAGCAATGGATAAATAAGAGCGATTGCCTTCTTAATGAAATTTCTGTTATTTAATGATTATTAATGACTAATACTACAAGTACTTTTGCGGGCGAAAAATTCGGAGTTTCAAGTTTGCCTGCGTGCTGTAATTAGGGTAAAATGTATTAATTCAGTCGTTTGGTTACATCTTAGAGTTAAGGAGAAATAAATCTTTGATATTGTAGGTTGTAGTTTGTAGGCTAATGCATAGGCAGAAAAAGAAATTCGGATTTGAATAGAAAATTCTTTCCTTGGTTAATCCCCGTAAGGTGTAACTTAATTCGAGAAAGAAACAATTTTTCGGACATTAAGAACCGTTGATGAATCAATCTAGACATCGGACACAATAATTTATGACGGAAAAATCATCTGCGAGCGAAGGACCATAGGTGTAAGGTTGTAAAACAATTGTCTCCGAAAGACACGCATGGTGAACGTTTGACATTATACGGGATGACGTCAGGTTGTCATTGGCTGGAATGAGAGCAAAGTTGGGGATCAAGGGAGAAAAGGCTGCCTGTCATTTTCCCCCTCTTGACCCTCCTCTCCTTCCCGTGTCACAGCCGCTGTCGAAGGGGATTAGCATATCTGCGAAGGAATGATGATCGGCTGATTGGTTTACACTCCGGATGAACTCAGTTTTTTCAAATTAACGCCCCTGAGTAGGATTATACTTATTCGATCAGAATATGCTGACGCATATTCCGCCCCGAATGACAGACTTATTTCCCGTCTAAAACAATGGACAATCCGCTAATTTGTCACGCCCGGCCATGATACGCGTTACCTTCGTCCGATTCGATTTTTGCGTCCAAATAAGGGTTATTTTGATCTTTGGAGGGGATTAAAATTCTCCGGAATGCTTTGAAAGCTCTCAATCAATCCTTACGTCAACCCTCTTCTTGAAATCATACACCTAAGTCGCATCAGTGTTCCATGGAATTGGTGTTCTAAATTTTACGTTGAATCCTCAGCTTCCTTTCAATGAAAATTAAAAAAAGAAATTTATTAGATCGTTTAAAAGCAGATATCCAAAATTTAGGACACGTGGAACAAATAAGATGCATTATTTTTATGGACCCCTATGGCAAATTAGATATTTTCACTAATGACTTTCTAAATCTGATATATAATGCTCTTAAACTGTTCCATAGTACGAATTCGATAAACTGAACTAAAATAAACAACTCATGAACCAGGTCTCGTTGCGAAGTTACAGTCAGGTATTTATTTACACGTTTACTTTGAAATAGTTAAGCCTTGGATGTAACGAAGGATAAACGGAATAGAACTGGAATAAATTAGTCCGTTCTACCTATTTGGGAAAAATTCTATGTATGTATATTGTATGTATATTGTATGTATATTGTATGTATATTGTATGTATATTGTATGTATATTGTACATATTATTATTATGACTTGACCTTATTATAGAATGCAATATTTAGTATGGGAGTGGCCCGATATATAAAATATGAATATCGGGTCTTCCCCTAAAATAGCAATCTCTAATAATTCAGGGACTAAATTATCCACATTTCAACTAGACTAACTGTCTTAATGCTCTTTCAATCGTAAACATTTATACCCTTTAATTAATTATTTATTTTGTTTAATAAATCGTTCAATCTGGTCAGTGAACATGATGACAACGGTCAAGGGGGTTTAGCTAACGTATGTAAGTAATTAATAAAAACACATGATTAACATTCATGATATTAGAGAATGATTAAAAAAAGAAACAGTTTGACACAATCGGAAATCGAACCTAGATTTCCCACTAGCTGGGCGATTGAGCAGTGGTTCATAGCTAGATATGGATACACCTCTGGTGATACGAGAAATTTGTTCAAGGGGTAAAACATTACGATAAAAGGAATTAATTCCTAGATTGCTGCAGTGACAAACAACTAAAGGATTATTTTTATGAAGTCATAGGAGTTCATTTCAGTAGCTTAATATTCTTTATAATTTACAAAGATTAAAAGTAAATTTTTTTCTAGACGATGCAAGAACACATTTTGGAGATTCAGAGGGTGCTAGTACCTTAAAAGTTTAAAAACCGTTGCTCTATCTAACAGTGCTATCATGGTAAAACAATCTATCTCAGGATTCTGCTTCGTTTTTGATGGGACTTGGCATGTAATGCGTATAACGTTATACTTGCACAATATATCCGCCGAAGCAAATTAGAATTCGGATTCAAAAAACGATCATTAAAAAAGCTTCCGGTGCCGACACAAATCCGTAACTCTTCCGAAAAAATCGTCTCATTCAATTAACTTTAAATTGGGGCTGTTGGAAAGAAAAACTAAAACAACTTCCTTGGCCTTCCGAATCAAAAGTGTAATCGGAAATGGAAATTATGGTTGGAAATAATTCAGGTCATTCGAGAAAAACGAATTTTTTACTTCGTTGGGAGCCGCAGCAGGAAAATGAAGAATTTAATGATAATCACACATGTCCTAGAGCTGGAGATGGAATACGAAATCAGGGACATAAGAATACATCAATAGCGAATCGCAGATGTATGATAAAAAAATCAGAGTTTGGAGTTGTAGGATAAAATGAATATTTCACTGGAAATAAAGAAGAATTTTAATCGAAATCAATAAAATAAACATGGCCCCACCGCGAATAAATGAGGATTTGAATATTGTGTCACATTTCCGGATTGAATTTGAATCCCATTCCGATTATTTGTACTGGTATTTCATTTAGGAAACATGAATTCATTCACCCTGCTGACTCTGGCGAATTCGTAGTATAGTAATTAAAAGAGAGAAAAACGAAGTCATTCGGAGTGCATTATTAAAACAGCAACGTCACATGAAATCTCGAATCTTAGCCAACTTTCATACTCACAAATAAATGTTAACAATCTTCCGCTGGAGTAAATCTAATCCTAAATCTTTTTAATTCTCACCGATGATCGAGAAACACATGTGTACCTATTTAATTCATAATATCCTTTTTTACGCTGAGAGCTAATATATTCAATAAATCCCCTTATTTTTTATGGAATAATATGAGAAACATTTTGACTATTCATTATCTTAATTGGAGCTGAATGTATATTAATATATTCAATAAATCCCCTTATTTTTTATGGAATAATATGAGAAACATTTTGACTATTCATTATCTTAATTGGAGCTGAATGTATATTTTTCAAATTCTATGAAGCTTAAATATAAAAATACTTCCGTGACCGGATATTTTGTTTCATTAAGTCCAAATAACTCTTTTAGGTTCTATGTATGGAGTTCTGCGTCTGCAATAGCTTTGGAATAGGAAAGAATGGTACAAGGGGAGAGGGGTAAGGTAACTCGCCTAATTCATTTATTCCCATCCTTCAGTTAATATTAATATTGTTATCTAAACTTGACTTTTTCCTCATATTTTAATATATTTATGCATACTAATCAAGTTTCAGACTTGGATTGATGCAACATTTGACCCTAAAAAATAGGTAGAATAATGGAAGAACGTAGAAAACTGCTCTTTCGGAGTAATGTATAAATTAAAATGGCATAGATCACCCGTACATTTTAGTTCTTAAGATATTATTCACTACGTTTGCTTTAGGAGTGATTTTCATTTCAGCTAATTATTTTTCCTAAGGGTCTTTTCAAGACATTCAGTGTTTTACTATTCTTCAATAAAATGTGAAAGTTATATTTAAATAAATTTTAATAATGGATAACGAGGTGTTTTATTCTCAAGAGCAATAGAGAAATTGATGATTGAAGTCAAGCCTCTTTCTCTTTCAAGATATATATCATGTGACAGGTAAATTAATGTCTAAATTATAAGGTAGATGTCTAAATCGTAGAGAGGAAGAATTTCGGATTTGAATTTCTTTATAATCACGACCACACTTCTTCTCGAGGTCATCCGTTTTCGCCGCAAAATATTTTTGCGGAAAAAGAATGGCTAAGAAAAGATTACGTACCCGGAAGCTAGGAGTTGACAGGCCAGTACAATAACCCCACCGCCGGGGGACCCTAACTAAAATATTCAAGGAAGAAAGGTACCTGAATATTTTCCCAGTGTCCGAAAGAGAGAGTGACACGTCTAATTCGGTTTTGCATTGTTTTGACTAAAAAAACCCTTCTGTCTGTAAAGGTATCCTCGACTCGGGTGATTTACGATCAATTACACCAGCATCGGTAGTATTGAAAAACTCAAGAATATCAAAATATGACCAAACTGTATGAATAACAATCAATACCTTGGACCAAGGTATCGAACAGTATTCGTTCCGGTTTCCGAACCTGAAACGGTTCAAAATCAGGAATTGGAAGCTGAATACGGTTCATAACTGTAGTCACTCTCTGATTTAACTCTGTCAGCCAACGTGAGATCTGTTTGAAACAGTTTATGTTCGCTACGATGAATAAAATATCAAATCCTATGGAAAAATACTCTGTGATGTGCATTTTTCATTAATTACCTTGTATTTCATTGGTGAGAATATTGGGATATTAAGAAAGAAATGATAAAATATGCTTCGCGTGGTATCTGATATAACAGATACAGAATTTTGCCTCAGACGAATACAATAGAAGATTAAATTACAGAATTGAATAAGATAAAATTTAAAGTAATAATGATTTGGTCCTCCTGGGGCAGTCTGGCTCGTTAGGAGGTGCCAATAGTAAGTACAGAAAAATACTCTTCAAACGTAAACAAATTTTCATTAATATCATTAAAGAAGAAAAAATCAGATCTGATAAAGTTATTCTAGTATTCAGGTTTGTTAGCTAGAACCGTTATTACATATGCTTAGTGTAGCTCTCTCCGTTTAGACTCCGGCACCAGTATAGCCAAGAGGGTAGCGCGTTCTCCTTTGGTGAGAGAGATGCCGGTGGAGATAAGAAGATCTCAGAAGTCGAAGCACTTATGAACTACATTAAAGTATATCATACTAGTTACTCATAAACAAGTGGTATTGCTTGGGACTAAACATCGTATCGGAATAGACTTTTATGTTTCGGTTTGGATTTAAAAAAACATTTTCCAGTTTCATTCTTCGATTTTATTCTGGTTCGATAACCTGATTTTGCCCACACAAAAAAGTACGATGTATTAAAATTGACCATTAAGCTTTATTCGAACCTATGCTGTCAGATACAGTATTTATGCATGGTGCTTTGGTTACCCTATTAAGTGGTGCATAAAATGTTATCCCTTCAATATATATAAATATATAATAATAAATATATATAGTGAAGGGTAGGGCACATGAATATGCATCTTGGAGAATCCAATATCCTCAACCACATCCGCCCCCAGGGTCGCTTGGTTCGCCACTCCGCCGTTCGGAGGAGCCACTGTCGCGATAAAGGGTCGACCCGTTGGGAAAGCAATTTCGGGAGATGGCGAAGTTTATACCTCGCTCCTTCCTGCCGACGAAATTTTCTCTAAACCCATATTATGCGCCGCTCTCAACTTTTTCTTTCCTTAATCTATTATTAAGTATGTACGCGATATCTGTTCTTTGTTTGTGGGATCGACATTTACGTGTACCTCATATGACACACTTTGTGTGAGTTGGCCCAGAGATATTCTTACAGGTGTACAGCTTATCAAGAAGCACAGTTTTGAGTTAAAGCGATTTTTCTTGTTTCAGTTTTTCTTGTGAGTTGAGGAACGGATTTGTAATTATGACATATTCTCCGATATTTTTCTTAAAGGGAGTTCACACCATCCATTTACTGCTACAATTTTTTTCGGACTTGTTAAAACTCAAAATTTTTGTCAGAGATAAATTCAGTATGGTGGACAATGCATATAAGAGAATTAACGTGAATATACTTATGATTTGAATAAAAATACTATGATTAATTAATGGTCGCTGATAAATTTTTACACATAAACGAGGGAGTTGGGTCAACATTGGCCCTACACTATTATTTTCATTTCCTATTTTTCAACGTTCTGTAACGTTGATTTGTTGTTTTTCCTCATTTTAGTATCGTACTTCCTGTACGGACATATTTTTGGTCATCACGGCTCTGCGGAAGAAAAGATAAAGCCTAATGAAATTATGCTTAAATAAACCTGCGTACTCAGTTGGCTACCAATGGAAAAAAGATCCCAAACAACCGTAAATAAAAATTAAATATTTATATGACATTGGGGTCCGTGAGGCCCCGTTTTCTTCTACTTTAACAGTGGGATATAGTGTATTTACTTTTGATGTAATTCTTAATGGGTTCGAGCCCCGGTGGGCTTCGTGTACGCGAAATAACCTTGGCTGTGATAGCACTTTTAATAATACTAATACTTCTCCCTTTGCACTTGTCTTTAATATAAAGTAAATAGTCTCACGGTATTCCACAGAGTAGAGAATACTTAAGTGATAATTTTATGCGAAAATCCACGAGGAAATTTATCAATATACGGATGGAAGCTATATGGACTTGCGGATGACGTAGTCTGCCTTAACAAGGAGAATCTATTTCGCAAGGGTTCAAAAATATCCATCGCTACATGTTAATCGCCCTTCTTTTCTTCATGAATTTTAATTCGAGGCTTCTCTCTTTTAGGGCTGCAAAAGATGCCTTTAACGAGGGCCATCACTTCCCGTGCGCTTGCATAGTGACGCTCATTAACTTTGCGGCGGAGGAGATTCATCGCCACGAACTCTAATCGCCCTAACCTGCGCCCTCACCACTTGAGACGGACTGCAACTTGTCTCCCCGAGGATTGGGTGATCTCCAATTGCCTCCTGAATAATCCTCCACCTATTTTCACCGCAACGCAGGTCCCTCATGCGTAAATTATGCTGGCGAAAACTTTCGATGGATTGGATATACGAGGGTGGTCTGAAAAGTTTCCGACATTTCGCCATTTCTCGACATGTTTTCTGGAAATTGTTGAAAATTTTCTGAAGATTTCTGAAAAATCTGAGGTCGGAAACTCTTCAGACCACCCTCGTACATATTTATATTTACATTTTAATCTTGCAAACCGTCACTGGCGCATGGCAGGGGTTGTAAAACACCAAAAACCCTATCTACCCTTGACTGCTGTTGGCTTCTCTAATACTTCGCGGAAAAAATGACCAGAAATAACTACCTGTCCTGGCAACTATTTCTCTGTAACGATTCTTTGTTTTGTCTCGAAGAAAACGTGCGATACTAACTGGTATGACAATATCAACTACCTCCTCCCCGAGATCTGAAGTGATAAATTTATTAAAAAGCTTCCTACGGTAATCAAGTCTTCTATCACTAAGCGAATCCCAACCGAGGGATTCTATCATAACTGAAACACTGCTGTCAAATCTGAAATCTCCCTTCACAAATCTAGCTGCTCTACGTTGAACCATCTCAAGGCTGGAAGTTAATCCCACTTCGTGCGGATCACAAATCGCACAGCAGTACTCAAGGAAAGGTCGAATCAGGGAAAAGTACGGTATTTCTTTTGCTCTCCATATTCAATAATAAACTGTTCGAACGGTCCTAACTTTGATCACTGGGGTGCCATATGTGTATGTTAACATTCCAGCATATAAGCTACTTCGATTCCGTATGGGTGCCACTTTCATTAACAATTTGGGGCCAATATCACTTCGAGAACATGGCGGCGTCACAATTGACGATAAATTTTCTGTTATCATAGGTAATAATCGCCGTTTTTTAAATATATTTCTATACATATTTTTATATATTTCTTTATTCAATGTACCTCTTGTAAGAAGTACACGAAATAAATTTTTTGAACATCAATTTCACCAACCTCCCGATGAATTTGAATTATGAAATTTGGAGATAATTTAGAACTCGGATGTACTGTTACATATTAATGTATTATTGTCTAATGTGACTCTGGAGAACTCTAAATCTCTCTATCATAGATAATGTAATAAGAAATGCACGAATAGTTTGTTTGGATCGATTAAAGACTACCTTTCTTAAGCAAAATGAAATCCTAAATAGTCGTCCAACGTAGTCGAGACAAGTACTAAAAGAAAGGATATTAAATAAAGATTCTTACTTTGGTCGTGCAGTTTCTCTTTGTATTCAAAATTGAGAGAATTAGGACAAGAGAAAGGAAATATTCCTACGATTTATTGGTTATGAACAACCAGTCCCGATGAAGACTACGGTGTTGTTGAACTTCTAATACAAGCAAGGAAAAGATAAGCCCATATCTTTCTTCCAATTATCCTATATCTAAGTTACTTTTATTATAATTTAAACTTAGTTTGTCCTTTTTCACTGGGGATTTCACTAGGAATTTAATAATAAAATGAATGTTATAATACAATAATCATGCAATAGATTTCCAATAATCATGCAATATATTTTCGGTTGTTATAACTCTACATATGAATAGAGTTAAATATAAATATATCATAGGAAAACGTATACGTGATTTTTTTTTCATTGAAAGCGATCTAATAAGTGTGGTCTAACGTCACGAATAATTTCCTTATTTAATCTCTTAAAGGCACTTTAGAACTAGTATTTTAGATCAGAAAAGTCAGAAGATTGCATAATATTTATTAATACTCCCTAGTCTACTCTATTATACTAAAAATAAGTCATTGGCGCCATCTTAAGTACTTCTCTGGTAACTTCATGAAAAACTTATTTAGGTGATAAGTAGAATGAATATAGCTCATCAACCCGAAGTTGTAAACGATATCACAGTGTATAACATCAATAATTCATTAGCTAAACTAATACGAGTCATTGTTCCTTGATTTGGAAAGCTTGCCTAAAACGAGGCTATTTTCCTCATAGGAATTCCACACTATAATATCTCTTATCTAAAGCGATCATTTTAAAAATCAAGAATGTCATACAATTTAACAAATACGGAATATTTATATATTGAGAAAAACATTAATTAATAATGAGATATTACCGAAAATACTATCAATCTAATAGAAATGTGAGAAACGCGTGATGACAGGATCACTCGCACTCTTTGACATTAATCGTTACATCACTTATAATTTGCATAAAGCTACATCAATTAACCTGTTTAACGAATGAGTTTCTTCCATTACCTAATCATACCATCCTAAATTAATTCCTATGTTTTATCATGTTTGCATTATGTGAAACATGATAAACAGTGCTAAAGGTTAACAGAATTACAGCTTTCACATGACTATTAAATGATATGATTGCAGCTTCATTATGATGGAGTTAATTCAGTACTGTTGCTCCTAGATTAATACTTTTACTTTCTTCATTATTCTATTATTCCGCTGCTAGGACTTCGATGAATGTTTTTCAAATGAATGCTCAAGAGTTGGTTTGATTTCATTTGGTTGGTTGTCTAGATTATGCAGATGGTTAAATACAATGAAGTAGTCTTCATCTTCCGATGACTTATCTTAAATTCGACCTGATAATACGCTTCCATCCATTTTAGAATATAGTGCTCAGTAAGTGACAGTCATACATTTATTAATTGATATGTATTACATTCCCATTTACATGGTTAATCGGATAATTATCCGAGACCTTTCAATGTTGAGTTTTACGCGGATTTAAAGATTGGAATTGAAAGAGTCTTTTTAGAATGAAATCAACTCCTGCTACTTCAAACGACACATCTCGACAAATGTCAATTTATTTTTGAAAATATCGGTATATTCACTCTTAAATATAAATCAAAAGTCACCTAACTCTGGGAAAATTTCCTAAAAGTACTAAAGAACTGAATAGCTTAAATTTAGTTATATCAGTAGAATAACAGAACATAAATTACGTGACTTAATTTTATACTTTAAAAAGTTTGTCTTTTTATCAACTGATGTAATGCTATTTTAATTTTAAAATAAGTAAGACTTGTTAAATGTTTAGAAAAGTGTCAATGTAATAGAATAAACTCAACTGAGCCAATAAAAGTAACTAAAAGGAAGAAAAAGTCGCTAATTCTACCCACAAAACCGCTAAATTTTCAACTATAAATCTCCAATGACGTGTCTGCGGTGTCAAAAATGTCAATGGTGACGTTTGATGTTAAAAAATAACATCTCTTTGCGAATGAAATATTGAGAAATGAATTCGCTTCCGAACTTAAATGCATCCTTTTCAACAGCTAAAAACGTTCCAAAAAATAACATATAACGGGTCCCAAACTGCGTCGCATTCTTACCGTTAGAAAGGAAAATTTCCTTTGAACGAAAAATCCAGCGTGCCTCCTTATTTTTTATACCCTAGAGCTTATTCTCATATTTCAATGCCATGGCGTATTTGAACAGAAATACCCTTGCTCCGCTACTTTGCTTTCAAAAGGGTGTGCAACGGGATAAACGAAAACGTCGAAGTATCTCCAAGACCTGTATATACGTCGCGGAACACATGGGGATGAGTATCTGAAAGGCATTGTTCTGTCTCTCATTAAAAAGGCGGGAAGTTCTCAGGTGACAATGGTTCCCAACAAGTGAAGCATTCGCGCCTAGGAGCGAAAGACTGCGCGGCGAACGACTCATTCGATATCGGATTGTGCTCGGGATTCGCTCTTGGAAAAATGTGACCGCATTTGTGAGTAAAATGTATGACTTCATGAAGGCACGTACACGACTCCGTGGGCGCCCACGTACGTACTCGATACATATGCATGTTTAGACGTTCATAAATATATATGAAGGTGTGATCTTTGGCAAAAAGGGAGACCATTGAGGCCTTCGCAAACGGGGCGATGGCGAATTTGGCCGGCGTTGAATATATCTTTTTATAATTCGATGAAGGAAAAATATGTTTGGCTTGAAAACTAAAAATGTTGGAACGACCTAGTAAAAGGTATTAATTTTATGAAGGCTGACTAATTATTATAGAGGAATAAAAATATCTGAGTTATACAATGTTTGTAATATGTAGACATATATCACGAATTCATTCTATTTTTTAATGATACGAATCACGTATTCGAGATAACTATGAAAAAAAGGTTGTAATATCTATACATTTTTCATGAATAGTGAATTCATTATTATTTTATGAAAAGAATGACGTATTCGAGATTAATATATAAAAGAATCCATATAATTATGTTTAGTATAATGGCTCTAGAGTTTCGCTGCTTTTTTAGAGATTATACGTGCGGATACATAAATATGGCTCAATCACAATTCGATCAGCTGACTCTGCACGTTACCAATAATCAAGGAACTATTCATTACTACGGTTTTACTTAACTGCTACTGAATTCTGCATTAGTGTCATAAAAGCTCCAAAACGCAGTGATTATCAAGCAAACAAACCGTGAGGAAATTCCAACTCTTATGGTGGCACATTGCTAGTATTTCGAACCTTTTTTAAATCTTATCTATTTACAGAGTTATTTCCCTTATTTTCCCCCTATGGATACTGAAGTCTGTTTACCCAAAATTATGATTAGTTCATAGGATGGAAAAGTATAATCGATTCTAATTAATTATCGTTCACTAAAATTTGAAGTGAGAAAGGAATGAAACCTTTGCAAAAGAAGTAAAACATAAAGAATTGAAAACTTTTTCGTATGTCGAATGAAAAAATCTTAATATTATTCCTTTTTCATGAAAATCTGTATTCATTATCTTTCAAAATATATAGTATAATATGATACTGATTCGCTGAACTAAATCTTGGACTGAAGTTTTGGTTGTGCCCTACACGTTATAAAATATTTTCACCAAATTGGTTAACAAAACACCGAATATTTGAAATACATGTGTGTTATCCATCCTTCAATGGAATTCCACGAAGTCACGGCTTATTCCATCAATATTATCTATTCTTAAAAGCCTTTTAGTTATCTTAACCTCCCGACATGGTAGACATCCAGCTAACAATGTCTGCAAATAAACATTCCATACTATGTCTTCTCTATCGTCAATAATATCAATTCAGGATATTTCTTTTATTAACTCCACATCTAAAAAGGCTTACACTAAAAGAACCGCTTGATATTTCAGATTGACATTTTGAGAAGAGATAAAAGTAATGGAGATAAGTCTTTTTTAAAGGGGGCGTGTTTCTAGCGACACTTGCCCCAACGTAAGGAG
This sequence comes from Pachydiplax longipennis, assembly GCA_036926295.1. Classification (NCBI taxonomy): domain Eukaryota; kingdom Metazoa; phylum Arthropoda; class Insecta; order Odonata; family Libellulidae; genus Pachydiplax; species Pachydiplax longipennis. The sequence continues at coordinate 44,652,093 of JAVFKF010000003.1, forward strand.
CCTTCCTTGGCCCAGTCCCCTGCCCTCGCCCCGGGCCCCCTGTATCCCCTAGAGACGCGAAACCCTCTTTTGTTGACACTGCTGTAATATCCACACATTGCGGTATAGGCCTCGTGGGAATCCGACCAAGATTCTCGTAAATTACGAGAGTATCGCGCGTGTGCGTGGATTTTGTTACGCCCAAACAACGCGATAGCAGCTCCTCACACTTTTCCCTCCATTTCCACTCCCAATTCCCTCGCTTCCCCGCATTTGATCCTATCTCACTTCCCTTGTAGGAGAAGCTGAGTCGTAAGGACTGAGATTTTGCTCTGAGATTCCACGGCGCAACAAGCTGAGACGGCCTCATTTGATAACGAAGATGGTTCCTTGGGATGCTGCGTAAGTGGGTATCGCATATTATATTCGATGGCCCCGTACGTGAAGCTCCGATTATGTTCCGAATAGATTTCGTGAATGATATCGTGGAAACGTATTTTGGAGGATTTGGAGGTGTGGCTCGTAATCCTCGGGGTTATTACTCGGGACTTGTTACGTTCTCACTCCTTCGATGGTCTATGTGTGCCCATCATTTGAGTTGTGGGGAATCTATGGTTGGAGTCGATCCTTTTCGTCTTTTGAATCCGGACTTCTTTGACACGTCTTCTTCACGCGTGCTGTAACGCTCATGATTTAAATTTTCCTTGATTTGGTTTTAAAATAGAGGAAAAACTAATAGCTTGGCGCAAAATTTTGCAGACAGATAATTTCTTCACCTAAGTACATTCCAATTAACACTCTGATCACTGCAAACGAATAAACAAACAGTAAAATATACCTAAAAATAACCCTTCATATTCTGAATCAGTGTTTGTTTTTACATACTACGTTTTTATTGATAGATATATATCTACACATACAGTAACAATGCTCTAAGGGCAAATTTAAATTATTCAACTCGATTTTTCGACCGAATGGAAGTATTTTTCATATGTTGGTCTATTTTTAGTAGGAAGCGGGAAAATTTATCGTTAAAATATCATGTCATTTACATGTTTTGATGGAGTGTGAAAGGAGAAAAGCGCTGGTCACCGAAAAAGGGGTGTTTAGAAATAATAAATAATGAATACACGACTACGTATTTCAGGATTCTATCCGAAACGGTTTATCAAAATCACCTCAGACTAATATTTTTGTCGATAGTTATTGACAGAAGCCGTTGCAAGGACTTATTGAAGAGGGTAAAAATGAAGACTATAAAAAACTACAACAAATCATTCTACAATATTTATCAAAACTTATTTATACATTTATTAACGCTGAAAACAAAAATTGACTTCCCGATTAGCTATCGGAAAAGCTGACGGAAAAGAATAAACGATAAGGACCGGTAGCAAGGATACTATCTCATTATTAAGTTTGATGATTTATTAATATTTATTCAAATGAGTAATGAATGAACATTGTGTTAATTTTGACAATGTTTGGAAGAAACAAAATACTTCAAAGAATACCTCAGTTTGAACTTCATTAATTATGTTTTGTGGTTTCAATATTTACTAAATTAGATTAATTCTGGAAATTTCTTCAGTGGTATAAGGAAGAGGGCTCCATATGTTTGATAAAAAGATTTTCAACCAGATTATTGATAACTATAATAACATAACTTAAGGTCGAAATAATTTCTTTATCTTTCCCTCTTATTTTAAAATCTTCGATTCACTTTTCATAAGAACAGTTCGACGAGTCTTGGATATTTAATCCAAGAATATTGTTTACGATAACAACACAAGATAACACAGTTGTTCTAAAGTTTGAGTTGTGGCGGAAAATTAATTTAAACAAATTTGCACATTTCAGCAACATCTTAAATTCAAGTCAAGCTTAGTAAACGAATGTACAAGCACGTCGTAATGTCCGTGTAGTGACCATGTCTGAAAACTTTGCATCCATCGTCGAGTATAATATTTATGAATGGATACTTACCGATGACTGTGAGATTGACGATGGAGTTGCGCGTTGGAGAGTTCTTGAAGTCGACGCGGCATCTGTAAGCTCCTTCGTCCTGTTCGATGACCGTGTCGAGGGTCAACTGTGCGGGCCGAGATACAGTCACGAAGTATGCACGAGGGCCAAACGTGTGCTCGTCTGACCACAGCTTGGCTTTGGCGAATGCACGTCCACGCACGTCGAAGCTGGAATAGAATGAAATCCGTTCAATCGGTGCTGATTGCTTAGACCGATATACATCTGCTGTTACACCAACATAATCAAGCGAGAGAAGACGGTGATATTGGGATATCAAGTGATGAAATAAATTCTCTCTCTAAAAGTAATGGTATTAAAGTTACAAATTAACTAAAATAATTTTTAATTGTGATGATGAAAGTACTCAATTACTGCTTATGGATATACATAAACATCGTCTGTCACACAAACTAAATCAAGTTAGAGAAGACAGTGATATCCAGATATCAAACATTCAAATAAATTCTATGACAGTTACAATTGACAAATTTAATAAAACAATTTTAATAGTGATGCATTTTTGATGATGAAAATACTCAAATACTGCTTATGTATACACATTGGCTGTCAAGCCAATGAAATCAAGTAAGAGACAACAGTGATATTAGGATATTAAATGGTAAAATAAATTCTCTAATAGTTACAATTGAAAAATTATCTAAAAATATCATTGTGATGCAGTTATGATGGTGAAAATACTCAATTACTGCTTATGTATCACCAGCTCTTTATTACTTTTTCATCACGATGTAAGATCATGATGGTAAAATGAATACAATATGACTTATTCACTATCACGTAAAATATTACTTTGCGCTATTTCGATCTCACTTAGAGTATGAATGTAGTGTAATGGACCCTGCCAATAAGTGTAACAAGAATTGTAAATTTTAACAGCATAGATTCCTTTCTTATATTAAAGTTATATAAACTCTCGGGTAAATCACTTCAAGCATTTCATTTTTTGGTCACTCTCCTAAGATAACAAACGGAAAACATAGCGTAAGATGCTCCTATATGTCTTTCCATAGGAACAAGGGGCCCTGTTTGTGAAAAATAAGTTATACAATGATGACTTTTTAAAAATTACGCTTCTAACAAGTGTTCTAACTTGTGTTTGAGCATGATATATTCAATTACTGATCACAATTAATTGCGAAAAGCTGTCAAAATATTTAAGCAAACTTCACAACTGAAACATATAATCCATCTTCGTTGCCATAAGCTTCGGAGGTAATTATTCCGTGAAACTGAGAAAGATTAGAAATGAATGAGAGCTGCAAGAATTATCGGAATCGCATTAGGAGTATTTAAAAATTATCACAACTGTCGCTACCTCTTGGCATCCAATTCAAGGCGGAATCATTTCGGGCGCCCATTGATTGATCGGAAAGCTATCTGTCTCTTTCAGTTACAAATCCCCTGTTTCGATTGCATTTCTGAACAACGTCTGGCTTTAAGCCTTTTCCATCACAGGTTTCACCTTTTGAAGATGGATTGTGTACGTCTCGTTTGTCTCTCCGACCAAAATTCACCCAGAGTTTTTACTTAGACGTTTGTGTCATTCCTGGGTATTTGTCATCCCGCTTTCCAGCTTACACCGCCCATTGAATCGTTGCAAATATTGTCCCAGGGAATATGCCATCGTTTGATCAGAACCGTCTATGATAAGGGCGAGAATAAGACTGATGTTGCCTATCCAGATTTGGTTTAATTTTCCGTGATCTATTCCTATTACTTGGCTTGAGTTGGATGGGTGAAGAGGCAGAAATGTTTTTGGAAAAACTTATTGATGAATCAAGTTTTTCCTGAGGTAAAACTAACTATAAGATATCAGCCAAAAGGAAGGAAAGCAAAAAGACCACGACGGCATTACATTGGATGAGAAAGGAAATATAACAAATATTTAATTATAAATTATATGCATTTAATCAAAATTAATGTAATTATTGCATTACGATATGTGAAAGTTAATCATAAACACACGAAACAAAGGTTAGGAACAATTAATGATTTCGATTAATTCATTGCGATTTTAAAAATACGACGGATATGTATCGTCATTAAAATGTAAAATGTGCATAATCATCATAATGCATGATGTATAATGATATTCCAACGATTAGCGTTGTAGCACATGGCGGACGGTAAAATATAATTGGGCTTAACGACAAAATAATGTTATCATGATGCAGAAACCCCTAATTATATCAGGTTACTGAAATGAAAGTTCACAGACACAAAAGACGAGTACAAACTCTTATAAACTAGCCTAAAAGAAACCCGGGACCTTTGTTTAGAAGGTTAGCGTAATAACCATTCCATGACCGAGGTCGGGTCATGATCATGCTCAGAAGCGGAAAAAATTACCTTTGAACTAGTTTAATCTTTCAAGTTTCAATTTCCCCTTTATAATTTTAAAACTTTTGAGCTAAAAGAAAAATAATCAATCCTCTTATGATACAACGTAATTTCACGAAGTTCGATCTAATGAAGTAAAGATATGTCAAAATTTGAATTTCCTATCCCAATGCAAATAACGTTGGATAGTAACGATTCAAATATGTGTTTGTACTCGCAGATAAAGCGTACTTGGTCTGCTTTGCCTCGCTGTTATTGCTGATAGTTATTGTATTTGCGTTAATAATAATGGAGTTTATTCAGCCTGTTTATCTTTGCATCGTGTTTATCTCTATTGGTGGAAGAATTTGCGAGGATGTATATCATTTTTCATGGTTCTGTTTACTTTGATATATTAACTGTTTCCGCGTTAGATATTGATCTATATCACCATTTAAATTTAACTCAGAAATTAATAGGCATTCCTCGGTGAATGCATTGAGCCTTCTTTAGACTTGGGTTTAGCTAAAAAGCATCAATAATCTACAATAGTTATTATGTTTTATTCTTTAGAATAGATTCACACTTTGTTCCATCGTAATATTTATAGCAAACCAATTCTCTTATATTACAAATATGCTGTTTGGAGCACAAACAAAATCAGCGTTTATCTCTAGGCCGATTCATTCACTAATGCACTACTTGGAGATAATGCAGTGCAGTGGTTACCATTCTATATTTGATGTTGTTTACAAGTGTTTCAGTCTCCAGACATTCTCCAGCAAACAGAACGGAGTAATCAGGTGCACCCCTTTGCTGTGGGAGGAGCAAAAATGACAGCCTGCCTCCTCCAAGAGTATTTGATTTGCTCGCTATATCCCATATGAATATGATGTCCTCTTGACAAGCACCTGAAGAGGCGCCGGGAGCAACGCTATAGCAATACCCACAATTATCCCCATAAGCGTCATCATAGCGACGATGGGCAAGAGAATACTACGATGAATTAGTTAATCTAAGACAAAATACAGTCCGCGGAGGAAGGCGTAGTTTTGTGAAACTTCATCGTAAATGGATAAAACGGAGATAGGAGGTTGTACTTTTATATCTGTGGAAAAAGTACAAACTCCTATCTTCGTTTTATTTATTTAACACATGACAAATATTTCCAATGCAAAAAATTTGTAGGAGGCAAAACCCACAAAATGTCTTGGGTATCATAGTGAGAGAAAAATGTCTTATTCATTTATAATTGAAATATATAATATAATAATAGGTGAGTTTATTTTACTCGCTAATAGCCAAATATCTTTTATGAAAGCAGTTCAGAAAATCATGTAAAATTAAAGATACCTACTAATCAGTATAATTTTTAATGCTGTGAATTTTTTAATCAAGAAAAGTTTGCCGTATTTACCAGAGATAATCGCGTCCCACCAAAACTCAACTTAGCTTAATTCTGCTTTTAGGCAACAACGAAAATTTTTTGATATTTTAAGAAAGCACGTTTGGTATTAACCTCCATAAAATTCACGATAGGATTTATTGCAGTCGGCTCGTCGGATATAAACTAATTATTACCTTTTGGTACTTATAGCTTTTTTCTTTCGGTTGGGAAAGACATCTTGAGACTGCGATGGTTAGGAAAAATATGGTAGTAAGCTTAGCATTTGAAGTGATGAACGAGAAAGCTCTTGGCCACTGTAATAACAGTATAGTGTCTGAATATATAAATGAATCAGTTTCCGTCTTCCTTCATTATGATCGTGAAGTTTAAGGAATTGAATGAAAATATCTAGATCTAATCATGCTTATCTGAATGGTTCCACCTTTTCTGAAAGAGGGACACATTGAAAATTTCATGAAACACTGTGCGATTGTCAACCCCTCTAACGTTAGGCTAACATTCTTACGCAGGAGTATTTTGTATTGCATAACTACAGGAAAACCAGGTTAAGATACTTTTCAGGCTACCGAGAGAAAACCACGTTATCATGGGATTACCTTTGATCCAGGATACCACAAGATTTTATCTTTTACGCGCTGCCATTAACGTGGAAGTATTTCTTGGTTTATTGATGGATATATAATGTCTTTAAATCTTTAATCGAAAAGATTTCTTTTATAGATAAGAGGGGCTCGAAAACTACCCGATCACCGAATATGCTGGTGAACGTTGTGTCAATTCTTCGAATGGAAAAATAAGCTGTTAGTCATAAAAAAGATAATACGCTGCTTCCCTTCCTCATTTGAGGAATCGGGCTAACGTTCACTGGCATATTCGGAGATCGGAGAGTTTTTTTGAAACTCTTAATTATTAATAACCTTTGTTCCAATTTCTTTTCTTTCATCTTCTATATGTTCATTTGCCTCAGCTACAGATGTACACCATAGGTCTAGCTAGAGAGTCAGAGAGTGAGAACTTCTTCATCGGGATTTGTGGAGATTGTTAGAGCAAAAAAGCACATTTACGTAAGGGAATAAATTCATCTAATAATACTATCAAAATATATGCATGCAAACAGAGTGACGAGCTATTCAACATACAAACGAGGTTAAGTTTAAATGAGGAAAAAGGATAATTTTAACGAATGATCGGTTAAGTCTGAATATGGTTTCCGAAATATTAATCTTATATAATATAGGAATACATTTATTTGAAACTATCTGAGGCTTTATCTATATAAATTTATCTGAGGCTGAAACTTATTTAAAAAACTATGAACAGATTGGGAGCATAGTTTAAAAGGTTCAGAGGAGCACATTCTGACTCACGGGCTTTATGTAGGACAGTCGTGGCATATAGCATTGTTTTCCGTGATTTTTCGGCTAATTTGAAATCTCAAAAGCGCAAATATCGGCATTCCATTTTCTATGGTGACAATGAAGGCCTAAATCTCAAACACCTTTTAAATCATTTAATAATTTTAATGATGCTTTTTATAGCAAAATTTATCATGCGTTAAATCACTAAATAATTTTAATAGCTGGCAATGCAAAATCATCGCATACATCAGAATAAAAGGAAAATTTACTTGTTATCTTATTATCTGTGCTTAGTATATTTTGATTCATAATGTATAAATGTATGGTTCACCATCATTCTGAACTACTCTTAATGGAAATCATAACAGCGCTAAAATAGGTTAAGTAATTTGAGTAGAAGCTCGAATGGGAGTTCGTTTAACGTAATAAATGATTGAATAAAGAAACAGATAGCACGATCAAATAAGCAGCTAATTTTAATTAGATTTAATTCTACTAAAATAAGTTAAATCGAATTTAAAAAGTCAGTTAATATTATATGTCATGGATGTATAACTTGTAAATTGTCCCAGCCCTTGAATGATGTTTATCGGACACGAACCGGAATTCCAAATTTGGAAATTCTGCAATGAGAAATTGTGATAGAGGAAGAATACAGAAGTGACAGAGAAAATGCACGGTATGAATGAGAAAGATATAAAAAATACCCTTTTACGGCCAATTTACCTGAATAAACCTTAGGCAGTTTGCAAACTCAAAAAAAAGGTAAAGAAGTTTTTACAAAAGAGTTACCAGAATCGCTCCTTTAAGAGAATTCCCGAGAGAATACCGCAGCTAATGGAACCACAAATATGAGATATCAAAAAAAGAGATAATAAATGTAAATATTTAATCCTTTATGGAAATGCGAAAGAGGGAACGGGTTGCCAAAGGAGGTCTTTCAAGTAATTACGTTTCAAAAACATAATTTCAGTGCATATCCTTTTATACCGCAACACCAGATGGAATGCCATAACGGTAATGTGCCTACAAAGGTAAGCGTTAAAAGGATAGCGGACTCATTAAAAAACAAGACAGGCCAAGCGAGGCTGAATGTAGGCCATTCCAGGGAATTAAGTTGAAATTTAATTTTTAATATTTCAGAAGCATTTATGAAAAACGAAGGTTATGCCATGAATATTGAAAGAAGACTTTCGGAAACAACGGAACGCAAAGTCTCAAAGCGTAGGATACGTTTACCTTTCCATTTATTCTACGTTGAAAGTGATCCAGGTGCCTTAATCGCTAACTTTTTTTGAGAGAAAGGAATCGAAATCATACGAACGATCCTCAGAAATAAAAAAACACCAGCTGCTTCACCTTCTTAAAATTTTCCTAATCAACTATGGGAGTTAAGCGAACCGTATGTTGGGCATATAAGTTGATAAGTACGAGTATTAACTCGCAAAATCTTTCATTGCTTTTAAAACAGCGATAAAATAGTTAATGATATATAAATAAAAGTTAAGTGGTTAAAAGATAATAGTTAGATAATTAAAATCATTAAGTATATAGTTCTCTTTATTTTAGAAACTTAAGTTGAATTTTATTTAAGTTGATCTAAAATTTCGTTTTAATTAAAACGTGAAATTTTATAATAGTATTTGTAAAATATCCTTTAATTTCAATTTTTAAAATACAGCTATGAATTTCGAGCGCCTGAATTTTTTTTGGAACCAATACCAAAAACTACTTTATTGTTCATTGTTTTTATGACCACGATTGCTTCATCTAAGAAGGTATCTTCTCCGTTCTCTTGACCGAGGAAAACCGAAAATAGACACTATGAGACATGACTTAGGGCTACGAAATGTTCCTGCTTTCCTAACTTGTACGATTCGCTTATGCTGGAAATTTCAGGTGGTGGTCGCCCCATAGTATTGCATTTGCATAGCCAATATGATTTGTAAACACGCATTCAAGGACGGGAAAGGGTAAGGATATGAATAAGGAGCAAGTAAGGGTATGGGAAAGAAGGGGTGGAATCGGGTCGAGTGGCTAATGCAGTGGTCTAAAGAAATCCTTTCAGCCGAACCCTTTTCCAGCACTAAAGGGAACTGCAGACCCTTTTCCGTGCCGTGTCGGGTGGCGATGCGATCACGTGACACAAGTTTCAGTGCAAAGATTTTGGTCGGTCGGACGTGCTTTGCCTAACGTCCATTTGTGAAATGGCACCCAAATTGGGTTGGGTTTCAGTCTCCATTGTCTAATTTGAAAGGAGTTCTCGGCGATAATTACTCCGTGAGCCTTATTTCGCCACGACATTGTGTTAGAGTGAATAGCTTGGATTTTCTCCGGCCTCCTCAATTGTCAAATCCATTCCAAGCGTTATATGCCTTTTTAGGATAACTCACCTTTTGAGATTTTCACCTCGGATTATGGGCGAAGACCTGGGAATGGTAAGAGGCAGTTTTGCTGCCTTCCAAAGTGGCGAATATTAATCAGACGCCTTATCAGATTGAATCTCAGCATTGTCGCCTGTCTACGCTTCCAAAGATTAGCCCAAACGAGAATTGATTAATGTCTTCAAAAACCTTTAACGATTAGATATGTACTAGCTTTGATATCTTACTAATATTTAAAAAAATTAAAATACAATACTACCCTGTGCTAACTAACTAAAGGCAGATACAAGATTTTAACCAAAAATATCCATATGTCTTAGCAATAAATTCCCTTAAAAAAAGTCTTTTGATCTCACCGAAGAGAGAGGTATTTTTTTACATGTATGAAATTACTTGTCCTGAATAAGTTTTAAAGTATATCGGGCAAACAAAGAGCACAGTTTTACTTCGATAAAAGGAGCATATAACGCATTTTAAATGAAGGAAGATTTCATATGTCAAGTGTTCAAAAAAATATTGCGGTACTTCGGAAAAGAATCTAAAATTAATTTAGTAGTTATACGGGTTTTAATTCTGTCGAAAATTAATATATTTATAAAAATACATAACACCTAATATATATTGATTTATATTTGAAAAAATACTTATATTGGATCCAAGATATCGTTATTTAGTCTTTTTCTTGGCACTGAGCTTTTCTACAAGCTTTTCTATTCCTTCTCTAGTCCTTTAAGATGACTTCATTAGGGACTAAGTATGATTACGGCATATTGCCTTTTTTGATGTTTTATTGGAGCATTCTTCAAAGTCATACTTTGCCATCTCCTAAAGATCTTCTCGAAAACCTCATTGAAAATTAGCAATGCAAAATCAATAAGACATAATCAAGATCTTCTTTGCAATTTAGGTACTGCCATTTTATATTCAATGGTTCTGTGATGACCCGTTATCATGCATCCGAGAAATCTCCTGAGTGAATGAGTGGCTAATAAACGAATGGATAATTTTAATACTAAATAAATATTAGCAATTAGAATTTCAAATTTGGTATTTCTGATCCGTTTCCTTTCCTTTGATATCCTAAAGGACCGCTGCAATTATTGGCTAGGAAAATACTGCGATAAATTAGAGCTGAATTGAACTAAGATGTTCAAATAACTGGTCCCAACAATTAATGATCAGATTAAAGATACAAACAGTAAGAAAAAATGTTTAAATATTTAGAGTGATTTCGGAATGATACCGATCTCCTACATAAATTTACTCTCATAAGGGTTTACCGCAATCCACGAGAAACAGTTTAATGTAATTCAATTCAGAAATGGCAAGAAACTTGACGCAGTCGACTCAATTAATTATTGAATTCGAATAAATAATAATTCAATCAATTGATGATTTAATATCCCTGCGCATATTCCGTTTGTAATTATCTCTCCACTGTTTACAAGAAAGCAACAAAAATTCTTTTCATGGCACTCATTTCAGAATTCCTGATCTTGCTTCGTAAATCATTATTCATAGTCCAGTCTGCTCGGACATATCGTAGGTTTCTATCTTACTTGTCCACCATCCTGTAATTGTAAGATACTCATCTACTTCTTCTTCAGCCAACGAATAATCAAACCGTAAACGAAATCGTTTTAAAAAATACTAAATTTTCTCATCTAAATGGCTAAAGAAGACGCGAATTTATTAGTACACTCGCAATAATATGTCGAATTATTAATCTCTTTCTATTCAAATCTAAAATGAAAATTAACATTTCTTTCCAGAACAAACGTCTATGCATTACAGTAGCAGCTTGATTTAGTTCATGATACGAATTCTTCTGTTTATACTCGGAATGATAATACGACTAAATTATACAAAAGATGAGCAAACGTTAATTTAAAAAAGAATTCATATGAAGCCACTTAAATATATTACGTTTGTTCCTACCTTGAGTTTTATTATTTTATTCGTGCTGTTTGTGGAACAAGTTAATTTGTTATTAGCCATACTATTGAGGTATTGTTTTATTTCTGCCTACTCCTTAAATATTGCATATTTTAGTATATAAGCATTTCTTTCAAAAGGTATTTTGATTAAAAGCAGGAATTTATAAATGTCTCCTTTGATAAACGTTTAGAAGTTTTCATTGTTTCGTTCTTCACTTTTCAGTCGCAAAATGAAATATAATATAACACTCAGCCTATATCACTCTCACGAACCTATTATGGAGAATTCCTAATTATCCTTAATCATGTATTGCTAAGTAATTCTACTGATACATTTATCCTTCATTTTCTCAAGAACATATGGTCAACATAATCATATACCTTGTTTTATTATTTCGGTTCTCTCTTTTCGTTTTCTTTTCCGTATTATGCGTAAATATCTTGACTGACAATCCTTTATCTTGGTTTGCATAAGAATGAATGGGGAATGTATATATAGACTTTGCTCATGATGTGACCAAGGAATTAGTAGGTCAATCACAAAAATGCCTATAGAATATGCTCACACAATACTATTTTCCAAATCAAGTATATTGCTGTATCAACGCTTTTTATTTGCTACACGCGAATTTTTCACTTTACGTATTAAAGTGTCTACCAGAAGTAACGAATAGGAAATCAATGCAATCGGAAAACAATGGCTGTAAAATCGATACGAAAAAACAGGAGTATTTTAGCAAAAATAGAGTCATGAAAAAACCACTGCATTTTGCGTCACACGGCTTTTTAAAATTAAATGCAAAGGAAATATCTGTAAAAATACTCCATTGTTACGTTCAGTTCCTTTGTTTTACCGCAATGAAAGGGAATTAAAAAAGAATTTTAAAAAGAGGTTCATAATGTGATATTGTAATTTAGGATATATTTAATATTATGAAATACGTTATTTGTGTATAGTAAAATAGTTAGTATATGATAATATTTATAGGTAGTATATGGTAATATTTGTAACTTTGAATGTAGAAAATTGTGTAATATTTAATTTTGTGAACTCTGTTATATGGTGAATTAGGTTATATGAAATATTGCAGATTGGGTAATATATGATATTGGTTACAACTAACTACAGCTTAAGCCTTACTACAGCCTAGACTTTTAAGCTTAAAATATTTAACATTTTAATTAATAAACAATTAATATCAGATGTAAGATTAGACACCTTTGGATCATATCTTGTCTCTGGTGTACCTTAATTTGAACCTTATCTTTTGTATGAAGTATGTAAAATACTTCAGATATCTGTGTTCTTTTATTTGTAATAATAATTATAACCTGACAGTAATAAGAATAAGTATGAAATAATGATATACTGGAAAGAGACTATTGCTATTATTATTAATTAAATATGCTTAGCCACGATTATGAGGAAAAAACATTAAATTGATACCGAATTGATTTTAAAAGTAGAAATAAGTAATGCTGCATGTATTTTTAATAAAGTAATACTCCATGTATTTTTCTGGATGAATTAATGCGAAAAATAATAATAAAAACTAACACAATGAAACGAATGTTAAAAGCTATTAGAACTCATCAAAACTGCCTGATTGTAGTTTTAGTAATTCCAAATAAATACGCTACCGAGAAATCATGATCTTGCATACGGTTCACGGCTGTGTCCACTTGTCGGCGATCGGTTTTTATTCATCGAGAGGCGTTTCAACCCTCTTATTCCCTCCTAAATTCGAGAAAATCCTTAAACAACCATGCACCTCAAAACACGTAACTGGGGCATTCATGGTGGAATTGGAGACAGAGCGACAGAGACGCTTATGCCTCTAGCAATTGATAGAATTGCTTTGTTAGTAATGGCAGTCATTTGAGTCGCGGGGAAGAATGAGACTCTGACACGTTAAAAGGAGTAACATTTTAGCTGTGTTCCACATTCCAGTAATTGCCTCACTCTACGTCAAACGCAATTCACTTCTATCTCGCAGGAGGACGTTTTTATGCCATATGTCGGATTTCTGCAGATGTCGGATTTTATTGTTCTAGAGTGTGGGGATGGGTTATGCTAAAGGATGCGATCCTCGCGTCGCAGCCTCTGTATCAGCGGCGCTTTGAAACCGTGGGAACGGCGGGATCAGCGAATCGCCAGAATGCCTTTTGCGAAATGTCGGATTAGGGAAAATTTTGCATTGTGGCGAGAAGTCTTACCTGGAAAGACGGTGAAAAAGGGTCTATCGTTCGACGTGCACGAGACTTGCTTATTGTGTTCTTTTACGGATTCCGTTGAATGAGTAGAGAATTTTTATTTCTGTAAGGCTCCTAAAAGACTGTAACACTTCATAATGGTCGGCTTCATACGGAAATAGTCAGTTTAGTAATAGAGCTGGTATATATATCGACAACCACCGACTTATAGACGGCATAAAAGTATCAAAATGTATAACGAATAATATTGCTATAATAATAATATTAATAATATCTTTAAATCAAAATTGAATACTATCAATATTTATCTGTACAAAATTATACTGATTATTTCATTTAATGTCTATGTACCGACATAATGCAAATTATGAAGATATAATAATTTAATGTAAGAAATGGTATCGTAGTCGAGAAAGGAGTATAATAATCATAACGTCTTAATTAGGGCGAATTTAGCCTTCATAGCTACTCTTACAAATAACACTTATTTTAAAATACAAATATCCACATCCGAACTGGGAACCTCAGTATTTCTATACTACTGTATTAAATACACGGCACCATGGCAGGCGAATATTTTGATAGTTTTGAAAATGGTTTCTAATTCGAAGGATGGTTAAATAAAATTGCTTGTTTTTCTCGTATATTTCTCGTATCCAATACTAACAAATCATGATTTGCAGTTTTAATCATTTTAGTATAAGAATTCATCGATAGGAAACATAGGATATAGTATATGTCTCCCGCTTAGATCTTTCATATCCAGTGTGGAATATATTTGAACCAATATTCATTAAAGTTAATATGTTTGATTTCTTGGAATTTTGCAGCCGATATCTTAAAAGGAAAAATGCCCAGAAACTTCCGTAGTAGATTTTTAATTTGACATATTTCGTCAATGAATTGATATCTTCAGGTACACGAAGGAAATATGTTCTTATATACGTATTAATCTTTCATTCATAAAAAGAATTCAGGTTTGAAAGGATTAAGATTTTAGCACTACCGATAAAAGTATTGGAAATTCACCTTTCATGACATTTAACCTATTGTGTCGCATTCATCTTACAGATGATCTTGATAATCTTCTTCGATTTTAAGTTTTGCTTATCGTGTTATCCTAATAGTTCCCTTCATGTAAGACGGAGTAATACTTAATTTGCAGTTGTGCAACTCCTTTTCGCTCTAATGCAGTCAGGTCCCAATCCTCCACGAGCGTTGGAGAGAATGAATTTCAAAGGAAGTTTTCGTTGAAACGAACGATACATTATCCAAAGGGTATTCCGATTTACATTCGGATGGAAAGTGGAAATTTGTAATTAACGTAGTTGAGAGTGTTGGAGAGGAAGAGAAAACTTTAGAGGAAATATGTCCATCACAGATTCGAATTACTCATTAAGTGACGCTGAATAATCAGACATATCGAACGCACGTGGGAACACGCTGCTCTTATGTAATATAGCTAAAAGCTCGTTCGCTGATAGAGCTGTAAAGGGATGGAATATGTTCCCTGGAGAAGTCTTTAAGCCCTTGACAAAGCCAAATATATAGTTCGGAGCCTGACGAAACAATCTCCATGAGTGTTGAACGGTGCGGCGATCGCAGTGCGGTTTTAGTGAATGATGGTCGTGATTGCTTTAAGAGAGATATGGTGTTATACGTTATTTTTCACGATTGAGGAAGGGCTATAAATTTTCATGGTAAGTATCTTTAGGAATTTTTTTACTCTAAGGGTATCATGTCAGAGGTATTTTGAAGAACCTAACTTACACATAAGTATAACAGAGAGGTAGTTTTAAGTAATCATTCTCTGTTAAAGTAATTGAGAGGGAAACTCCTCTAGCGAGAGGCGTATGATAGGGGTTTTTCCTATTGATCTGGGGGATGCTGAACAAAAAAAATGCCCTCAATTTTGAGTTTGCATTTAAGTCTCTAAGTTTTCATATGAATAATTCTATAGATGAAGTTTTATGAAGTTGCAACGGAGGGTCTTCACTGAGACAAAATTGAGGCTGAGACTTTTTCCATTTCACCTGTCGTCAATGATATTGAATGAATTGAATAATAAAGCTATATATAATGTTTAAGTAAAAAAATAGAATAAAATACTAAAGAAGGAATGGATATAAAAAAGTGTTATATCAGAAGAAAAGATCAACTTCAGGAAAAACTACCAAGAAGTGGTGTGTACTAAACCTGCTCAAACCTAATGTAATTAAAAGCTAATGTTGTAAGGAAAAATCTGTATAACAGGAGGATCACAAAAGTAGTATTGGAACAAAAATAACCTAAAATGAAATGAATAGCTAAACACATTGCGAAAGCTCATTTAGAAAGGAAAAGCAATAGAAATTACAAGGAAATCAGCATTTCAAGTACACTAAAAGAACCAGAGGGTCATGAATGACTCCCGATTTATATTTATTATATCTATGTACTGTTACTATTTAATTCTATGCTAAAATCTGTATGTACCAAAACAGCGATCGTAAAATGTAATAATTAAAAAAATATTTAAGAAATGATGGATCTTAGTTTTCGGTAAATGTAATGCAAGATCATAAAATTTTCTTTGCCTTAACCTAAGTTGCTGAATTTGAATGCAGTATTGATAGCGAAAATCGACGCCTTAGTGCTTAAGATTGTGGCACTGTATAAAGAAATAAAAAAAATTAAACGATTATAAACAGTATTTTTTGGCTTCTTATACGCGGTTTTTTGATAAAAAATTGCAGAAAATAACCGTCAGAAATGGCTTATGCAAACTTCGGAATTTGCTGAAAGACCATTGTTGATGTGTCTCATAAGGTAGAGTATGCCATACATACGAATACAATATATATGAATTTAGGTCAGATAAAGATCGATCAAATAATTCAAGTTATCAAGCCGTATTCGACATTTGTTTTCAAAAGGTCGCCTAACCAGTCTCATCCCTTGGCTCTAGTATCCCTTCCATGTATTTCTTTTGTATGCACTCAGCGAGGTAGAGATGCATTCTCTCCACACCTTCTCTTTCTTCTCATCCCTCCTACATTCCCTCCATCTGATCTGCCATATAGAGTCATTCTAGCAGTGTTTCACCACACATTCATCTGCTACGTGAGCTCTTATATTGATTTTCAGCGAATGCAACAGAACTCTTTCGATATCATCATCCAACGTATGTGTGCTAGAATGGGCGATTTACGTAACAGAGAAAAATCTGAAACGAATAAGTTTCATCGTTTGTGTACGTGAGAATACCTTCTAAGCTGCTATACAAATTGTCTAACAATTAAGTTCTTAGGATCTTTATTTTTTTAAGTAATCGTTTGCTTGTCCTTGCTTCCATTTTCAGCCCAAGGAAATATTTTACTTTAAAGATAGTAGGTGAACTACATTTCGATCATTTAGTTTAGTTTGTTTGGTTTAAGATTTTTAATGTTTAGATTAGTACAGATTTTTCCTCTTTATTTAGAATTATTAACTACTATAAATTGAATATATTAATAATAATTGAATAGAAATTAATACCGACAGTAAATGTTATAATAATGGAAAATATTTCGCAGCAAGTTGTCGTAAATGCGTTTGGATTATTTGATATAAATTGAATTAGTACATTTAGTTTGAATTGGAATTCAAATAACTCAGTGAGAGTGAGTCAATGGTATTATGATTATGCACTGGGAGTCAGTAAAACAAATTTATAACGAGTGGGATTTTCAGACGTAACGTAGTTTTCCTTAAGAGAAGTTGCAACCCGTTACAAAATATATTTACATTCACAACAGAGGCAGTTTATTTTCCAATTTCTAAGAGACCCGAAACAATACCGTGAGTGTAAAAATAATAGCTATTCTTGAGAGGAGTCTTTTACGTTTCCAGCGCTCAAGTTTAACAAACGAAGCAGTAGCATTATTATTCCTTCGCCGAATAGCTTCCATAGTGATAAAATTTAAATTGATGGCAACATCTCTACCTTAAAATTTCATCGAATTCAGTCTGATAACGAGCATATCGGCTTATACGTTGGTAAGAAATATTCCCTTTCAAGTAACAAACTTGATAGAGTATTTTTTTGTATGTCTCTTTTAGTTCCTTTTAATGAACCTAATTTCGACATACATTACAACGTCTTTGTTACAGTAATGAAAACATTCTTTTCGGGTTTCAAGACGAGTTAGATTGTAACGTTGGTTTCCACCGCTTAATGTAACAGTGCTAAACCCACACCAGAATGGCTTCCAGTACTTAGTACAGCTCGTAAATACCATTCACTCCTCCCTTAATTCAGCATGGAAAACTATGATAGAGGGCATTGGGAAGTTGCTTACCTGTACATCGGCTTTCCGGCGGATTCTCTAAACCAAAGCACCATGTAAATCCTGTCTTCCCTGGTTGCGGGCTCTATGTCACATGGAAGAGCCACACTGCGACCGACGACTGCTTCCACGCTCACCGTGCTCACTGGTAAAGAAGAAATAAAGACGATTTCAGTCATACAGAAAATGGTACTAATTCCTTAATGACTATACAAATACAATCCACACTCTACAAAAGGTTATTAGGGAAGTAAGGTCATTTACCATCAACGCAATATATAGGCACCCAACAATGGTTTATAAACTCCTATAGATTCTAATTGATGGTTTCTGGCCGTACTTCGTGGAAAGCCATCATCAAGAAATTAAGAAAAGACTTTGTAATTTCCACAATATATTTTTCTACAACGACATGTTTCGGCTCACGCCATCATCAGGTCTGAGATCTGATGATGGCGTGAGCCGAAACATGTCGTTGTAGAAAAATATATTGTGGAAATTACAAAGTCTTTTCTTAATTTCTTCCTATAGATTCCCGTAAATTTATGTCAATCCTCAAGAAAATGATTATACTTGCAAGGAAGTATCAACTTCCTATCTAAAAAAATACCCATAGCTTGGTGTTAAATGTAGGACTATAAAATGCTTAAATCAATTTTGAAATGCATGTGGATATATCCTGAGAGTTTTGGTGTTGGAATAATAATTTGCAGCTGTACATTCTTACTGGTTATCGTATTGAGTGAGCGATAGTTAAATGTAGAAACTTTGAGCAGTTTGCACGGGAAGGTAATACAAAGTACTACTTAAATAGATGTCTAGATATGGAAGGTTTCATAGCCGAGGAGTCGTCAGTAAATCTTAAATTGACAGCATGTGAACGATCAGGGGAATAAACAGCTACTCGATGAATTGATGAAAATGTTTAATATATTATAGTCAAACTTATGTAAGTATACATAATGCATATAAAAAGCATTAAATTAATTCTCAGTGTAAGGTCTATTCGTGCTTAAGACACTTTATACATGTATAAATTAGAAACAGGTTACATATTGGCCCTATCTAACACAAACAAATGTTTCTGGTACAGTCTTGACACAACTACTGTTATATCCAAGGAAAATTTATATACATTAAAAAACAAAAATAATGGCGAACATTGGAAAGATTTTGGGTTTTTTTACATAAACATCGCTGCCTATGTAATAAACATGCTAGCTGCTAAAAGAGCATCGAATCGTAATATTTTTCGCTCCGGTTTCTGCACCCGCTGAACCAAAGAACGAAATTTCGGTTCAATTCCAGTTTCTATTCTTCAAGCAACCGTTTTATTTCGCTTCAAACATTCGAATATTTCATCCGTTTGAAATTTTGTTTTACTTTCTCTAGTTTATCTGTTTCTATTTAGATTACATTATTCAAAAATTTATAATATAATTTTGTTGTTGATTAATGTTAAGTTAAAATTTGCATTTTTAAGCTCCGAAGACAGAAAATAGGTACGGAATAAATGACGGTTATAGCTTCAGTTTTTGCTTAAGCGAAAATGACTATTTTTCTCGGTTTCTATTTTACGTTCGGTTCAATGCCCTGGCCACAAAAGACAGTAGAGGAAATGAAAAACTACGGGACCAGCCCAAAAAACATAACTCATAATGCTTCTAACCGCTGGTTACAACAAACAAAAGTATTTAACCTATTTTACAAGCGCTTTACCTCTGCGACGGAAACGCAGACGACCAATCGCGCACCTTCACGACGACCAAAACAAGAAGAGTTTCCCTCAAAGATTTCGCTTAGCCTCCCTCGCATAAACGTTTGTTCCTAATTTAGGAGGAAAATTTTATTTCCTCCAAGATTGCAAAAATATCAAAAAAGCGGGGATGACTTTTGTTACCGCGGGAGAATGGAAAAATCCAATTTCCAACATCGCACGCTCTATCTTTGTCTGTCTCTTAAAATCCACGTTTCATTGCCAGTCGGTAGATGGTAGGCCTGTTCAATCGCCAGGAGTCGGGGGAGGGGTTCGGCCTCCTTTTTCCAGTCCAATATAAGGCGGGGGATTAAACCGAGTGAATAAATTTGAAAGTCTCCGAAAAATGCCCATATGGAGGGATTATTAGAGTGGGCGGGGGATGTAAATATGGGGGAATCGTTTGCGAGGAAGATACCGTTGGCTGGAGCAGATATTAAAAATTCCGGATTGAAATTTGGAAATTAAGAATGTGTGTACCTTTTATGAGGTCTGATGAGGCAAATTAATGCGGAGCAAACAGAGGAATTGTTTTCATTTGATGTTCCGCTCCATGTTTTACCGGATCTAAAATTTTCGGTGAGGAAGCTGAGGTTTCCACTTCGTTTGTACTTTGCTGATTTGTGGTTTTACCGCAATTGTATCTTGATGAATGTTAAATTTCAAGTTTCTCGGTGCAGGGAGGATGAAAGCATATCTTTTATTTACTTTTGCCTCATTCTTCCTGATAAGAAAGCTATTGAGTCACGAATAATGCTCAATGTTATATACTATTAGAAGGTGTATAATGCATATGTGGACTTTCCCGTTTATGGAATTCTGAGTGAGGAAAGATAGGGCAAATTAACTCACTTTTCATCTTTATCGTGAATGTAAGGGCTTTTGGTAGCTGATGGGTTAAGTTTAAATGCTATATTACAGATAATTACTTGACAGAAAATGTACAGTTCGGCCACGAATTCATCTGAAATAGGCAGGATTCCTGATGGTAATGCAGAATTGATAAAGCATCACAATTCAAAATATTAGATTGCAATCTTTTTGTGCAATAAAAATGACAGTAAGGTATGAATTTTAAAGATAAGTAAAAGGCATAATAGTAAGCTTTCTATTAAATTTGAAATCAGTCACAATTTCACTAAGAGTTGTCTTAAAGATCACTTGTCGTCTACCCGAAAATTTGCCGATGAATGAAATGTAAGTTGGTTATCAAAAATATTTTAGGAAAATTATAAATATACACAATTACGTATGGCATTGACTGCGGGATAATTTTATTTTATTAAAGTAAAGACCTAAAAATTTAAATTATTGGATTTTAGTAAATATTTTGGTAAATTTAAACGTTTTGTCAACGTCGGACTGTCTCTGGTTACCTTATATCAGGAAAGAAAATTATGGACGATTATAACGTACGGGAACATTTACTTGATCCCTCAAGAAAAGCAGTCAGGCCTTGGATGTTTGTCTGTTTTATTAAGAGTGATGCATTAATATGTTACTAATTATAATGTACTATTATATACTAACTATGATTATTAGTACTAGTTACTGATGACTGTAACTAGCCTGCTTTTGGTTCATTTTAAAGCTTATTCAATTTGTAATCCAATAATTCCTGTTTACTATGGATGTGTTATAAAGTCTGTGACCAATATCATGCATTAGAATGTATTACATTACATATGCATCGATAATGTACGATGGTGGTCTGAAAAGTTTCCGACCCCAGATTTTTCAGAAATTTTCATAAAACATGTCGAAAAATGGCAAAATGTCGGAAACTTTTCAGACCACCAATGTATATGTAATGATTTTGTGAAAGAACAACCCGCGTACTACTATGAAAAAATAAAACCAATATGATATTTCCGTCATTTCTATTTCAGTACCCGTTGACTCGAAAGGAGCAGTAAAATTGTCGAGTTGCTCATCAGTTCTTATAGTGAATCTCATTATCTCCACTGCCCTTCCTTATTTTTTCCAGAATTGATTAAAAATTTCCGGTGAGAACCGATTTCAATTAAAAAAAGCCAAGCATAAGGAGAATCCCAGCAAATATTTTCCTCTTCATTGCAGGCAAACGAATCTAAACGTGTGTCAATCTTCCGAGCTAATTTTGTTTCGAGCCTTTGGTACATTTTTAGCACGGTGATAATTTATACTCCAGCCGTAATGAACTCTCAGCTATTTTCGTACGTTTAGGAGATTTCTTTGTTTTACTTCTTGCATCCGGAATTCTAATTAGGATGCGGAGTAGAGCTCTCCTCCAGTTTAATTACCTTTCGTTTTAGCTATAACTTCAGACGCAATCTCGATTGCTGTGTAGCGAATAGAGACTCTAGTTAGTATGTACAATCATGCACGTTATAATTTAGAATATTCTTATTTTTGTAGGAAGACTGAAAGATACAAAATTACGGATGATGTTGGTCAACGTATACAAGGGTGGCCTGAAAATTTTCCGACATTTCGCCATTTCTCGACATATTTTTCGAAAATTTCTGAAAATTTTCTGAAGATTTCTGAAGAATCTGGGATCGGAAACTTTTCAGACCACCCTCGTACATATTTTTATATCAGATTCAGTCCTTAAAAGTTTAATATTATAGTTTTATGTTAATTTTGGTCAAATTTGAATGTCTCATCAATGTTGCGGCACTGAATATCAATGGGTACCTTATCAGAAAATAAAATTATGAATGATCAAATTATACAGCGAAACCCCTTCTGAAAGGCCCATGCTTAAGACTCTATCTTGCTTAATATACAGATTTCTCTCGGTTCCGGTCCCTTCCACACTTAACGCATGTTAAAATTATCGCTTAAGAGGCTCTTTTTCCCTCTTAATGGGAATCTTAGGAATAGTGAGGGAGAAAAGAAGAGCTAAAGCGGCTGAAGAGACGGAGAGAAATTAAAAAGAGAAGGAAAAATATTTATAGGAATGGCGGAAGGGGAAATAACGAGAAGCAGGTTGGCTCCAAAAGTAGGTGCCATCCACTGCGGAAGAAATTATAGTAATTGATTTACAGAGCTAACTAAAGATTGATTCTATTGTTAATATGAGAAGATGACATGATGCAAAACACACCTAGAAATTGTTATCTTATGGATGTAGCTTTGATTCGTATCTATTTAAACTGATATCAAAATTCTACCATGAAAGACCTTGAATTCCAGCCTCTCAAACGGATCAAAATGTTTATTCGTTTCGGCTGAGAAAGATCCACGGTAGAAACTTCATTGTTCGTGCTACAACTAACTATACGTTCGAATAACTTTGCCTAAAAAATATGCTTAAAATATTATTATAAAATATTATGCCTAAAAATCTTAATAGGAATCTTAGGAAATTTTCCCGTCTCCAAGATGCATTGAAACCTGCTTTAGTCAATACTTTGCCTCAATCGATATACCAAAAATGATAACATTATTCTTTTCTCTTTATCTGGTAAAATTGCCTCCTTCTAGAAGGAAAATTTACCAAAAAAGCTGCGAAGGAAGACGAATATCGGACCATTCTAGAAAAGTAATCTTTCTACGAAAAGTAGAACATTCTACAAAAATATGACTGGAAGGCAACCAGTCTTACATAGAAATAGTCCACGGACTCTCTAGATATCTACAGGTGTGACTAGTATAGCAAAAGAAGAGACGTTTTTTCGTTTGTAAGGTGAAAAGCACTTATTTAAAAACCAAAGAGAGGAAAGACATTCTAATTCTGATTCTAATGCAAAAGAAATAAACATTTGTAACATTCCGGTTTGAACTCTGTCCCGCTTTCAATGCGCTTTTCACTTTTTCCCTCCAAAAATGGCCTTAGCCGGATTTTACAATGATGAAATACATTTGATTACTATAGAATATTGGGTCAAATTGAATAAGGGATTATCTTGTCAAAACAAAGACGTTTTGCAGTTTGAATTGATATTTCTTTCGAAGTAATACCGATAAGCAGTCTTATGCTGAAGTTCAGGTAATATATGCATCTGAAAGGGGACCTGGTTTATGTATGTTTTATTTTGATCCGGTGAGGAATAGGACGTAAGTAAATCATCACGAAAAGAAAACTTAAGGGGCAGTATAAAAAGATATAGAAAGTGGATTCGTATATACAGTTACAGCATTATGATGACAAAAAGTATTATGTTACGACTATGAATGAAACGAAAATGGTTTGGCTGGATAGGCAAATTGGTGGGTTAAATATCAAACGATTGGGAAGATAGAAAACATGTTCCGTTGGGGAGATGGGAGCTAGACTTTGGAAATGTACTCTACAATAGCTGAGGCTAAAGCGGTTTCAATAGGAAGAGGGTAACGGCAACGACTTAAATGAATGAGAATCTCAAGAACGAGTTACTGAGAAGCTCCATTTATTTATTTCCTAACATGGAAGAGAGAAACAGACCTTTCGGTTGAAGGTCATCCAGGCAATTAAGTTTCGAGTTTAGATCTTGGAAAAGATACACAAGGTTGAGAAGGCGAAAAAGGAAAACTCTGGATCGGGAATTTACTACAATTAATCTGAAACAATGGTAAGAGTGAGAGCTACAGTACTATTACAGTCAACAGTAGACAGTGGGCAGTATTATAGTATGGTAAATATTTTCAGTGATAGGACTGATTACACAATAATCTCATGTAATACGTCCAAGTATTACATGTAATACGTCCAAATCATCAAGTTTTCTGGTTGATTGAAAAGAGAAGAGAATTACATTGTTTAATCTCTCATGTTATGTAAATACGTCCTGGGAACTGTACTTGAAATTTCAAGGCTTCTCTTACCATTAGTCTTTCTTTCATGAGAATTTTTTCCGATTTTCTTGTTGACTTTATGACAGATTGAAAACGAATGAAGGTAAAATCATTGCTAGGTTTTGTCACTGTGTCTTTGCATATTATCTACTTTCTTTACTGACTGTTCAATTATGGAATTCAAGAATAACGTAGTTCAAGATTTGAAGGGGAAATCAGAAGGCATTAGGGAATGCTCCCGTCATAGTTTTCTGAGATACAAATCCATTTTTCATACTTCTCCTCGAGCTCCGACAAATCTCAAGATAAATAATCGACTGACAGTCTTTGGAAAAGTTATCTTCTTTGGGGAAGCGTAAGTCATATATCATTTTGTATTGTCATCAATAAAACTTTCGCACAAAAGTATCCTGAAGAAAAGTTTTGGAGATGAAGAATTTTCCTACGAAAGGCGTTTTTGATAAGAATCAGGAAAAAAGTGTTTATATCAAACAAATAATTAATTCAATTATTTCTTTCATTCTTATTCATCCCCTTTTACATTGTTTGAATAAAGTATTTCTAACAATGAAATATCCAACTCTGTAAAGTAATCCGGAACAAATATTACAAATGTTTTTATAGTTTTTGGACTGTAATTATTTATTATTATTTTTAGGAACCAAATTAGTATAAAGTAAAATTCATTAATTCGGACTTGACGCTCATCAAATCTTCATTATAAGTAATACTTTTTTCTTCATACGATAGAGCAACAAATTTCAAAGGTATGGGTTATTTTTTATAAATTATTATGTCAGATAGAAATTTACTTTTTATTATATATAAATTTAATATAGTATAGATTTATCAAAAAATATTACATTTATGTCAAAATCACAAATAATATGGAAAACTCCAAAGATTACTACTACGAAATCCGTATGATAACTATCTCGGACATAACTCGGAATAACTGTCTTGGAAACCTTTTGTACCCGCATGAATGAGAATTAAGTACGGCAAATTCAAAGATTTTCCCTGAGTTCTATTTCCAGGTTATTTATTAACTATTTACTTTTGTCTATCAAATTCGCTTCTACGTTCTGGATCTTCTATTTAACGATGACTCTTGAATGAAAATTTCGAGAGCTTTATGACCAATCGACTGAGGATCGAGACCTACTGTCTCACTTTATCGATCTTTTGTTCTTCAGCGATGAACGTAGAAGAAAAAGGACTACAAATCTATTCTATTAGAACAAAAACACCCGAAGAATTAATATAAAGAAATCAAACTCATTAAAATTCACTCTAAGGTGTTAATCAGCGCTGCGGAAGAAGTATTGTAAGAATCCACGAACTGCATTATCACCAAAGATCGCATGTTCTGTGATTCGATAGATCATCCGACATCCAATGCAATGGAGTTCGCATCGGAATTCTCTTTTGTTTGGATCATATTATCGCCACGAGACTTTGGAAGTCAGATCGCATGAACCAGCGGATGGCGCAGAATATCAAACACTGAAACACATTCTCTCCTTGGCTTTTTTTCTCTTTTTAACTTCCGAAACAAAAACTCTGACCCAGTTCTTGCTCGGCGGAATATTTCGCAACTATCGAAGTCCGACCGGCGAATTTGAATTCCAGGGCTGGAATAATTGCAGCGGGAAAAGAAATGTCTATTTCCTTTGGAATGATCCGAGCGGAACTCTGATTATAGACGAAGGGCTGAGAGCCGTTTGAAGAGCCCATTCCAGTCTCCCAGTCGATGAATCTTTCCAGTAGGGGGAGATCTATTCGTTCGTGGGAGAGGCTGAAGGATTCCAGACCTCCTTAATTTGGTGATCATTGATATAATTCAGATTATGCGGATTCTGTAAAACGTGTCTTCGCCATGTGAATCTGATATATTTCCTTCGCTGGCAATCAGAGCTAAGGGTAAATATCTCAGCTCTACTGTCTGTAATAAAAAGAAACGTTTCATTGGAATGTACATGTATCACGCTGACAATAATGGAAAAGAATCACTTTTCACACTCTTTTTCCCTTCACTCTCCATAATTTTCCATTATGTTGATGGCCTTCCATGAAGTTAAACCATAGAATATCGAATGTATTACACTGCCTAGCTCCAAGAGTTAGGATTTTATGCTTAAATACAATTTTTGTTGGCCTTGCTTTCCTTTAACTTAAAATACTTTCACTGCGCCTATTGTAAAAATTCGGCCATTTCAATAAAAAAACAAATAATTATAGTTCGAAATCCTTCTCTTATCTGTCAATTAATTTTACTGTCGGCATAGACGTATGTTAAATAATGTGACGGTGATGTAGAAGAAAACCGTACTATTAAATTATACAAAAAAGTACTATTTCTACCACATATTCCTCATAATCGATGCGATAAGGTGTCTCTTGGTGGGAGGCAATGGCAATCAAGATAAAAGCACATAGTTTCGCTACTGGCTAGTTTCAGGCTCACCTGATGATACTGCCATGATAGAAAAATCGGCCGATGATAAATAGAGTGGAATCATTAAAAGTTTTCATCATGGGTTGTATTTAACTTTGTGTTCTGCTCGATAAATATAATTAATTACGATAATATATTTGATTACTATGGTTACACGTTACCGTAGAGTGGAATACCTCTTTTACTTATTTTTTATCTAAAAATTTCTCCGCGGTATATCATTACCGTTGTGAAATCTCCCTCATAAATGTCACCATTTTTTAATGAATAAGCAAAATTTTGTGACAGTCGACCCCTTCATGATTTTTTCGATTCATCATCAACAATATATACTTTACGTCTTTATGAGTGTAAAAGGAAAGGAAATAATAACGTACTATTTATAATTTACTCATCTTATATGCGCAATAGTTATATAAGATAAATCTCATTTAAATTTCAAGATATTTAAATATTTATTTTATCATTAATTTTAATAATTTCTTATTCATTGATCACTATGTAACTCCATATTTGTGGTCTAACCTAATCTGACTACCCTTTCACACTCTAGTACACTCTGGAAAATCCTCAAATTGGTATAGATAATCATTTAAGCACATTATATAACAACCAAATTAGGTTTTATAACTCTTATTCTGGAAATCTCAATCCCTGGTGTATGCTATTCAAACCACATATTAGAGATATCTAAGGTATTGCACTATGCTACAAAGCTTCTTCTTGGCAGATTTTTATAGTATATATGTATATTATATAGTATTTTAAGATTTGCAATAAATCGTTTTGTATGGATTACCTTCAAGTATCGCTGCAGAAGCTTTCTTGTGTTAACTTCGTTTTCCTTTATTCGTTTATTCCTTTCAGATTATCTCTTAGATTGGTGTCGTCATTTCAATAGAGATTCTGTCACTAAATCATCTCAATGTACATACTTCCTTCTCTACGATATAAGTAATAACAAAAATTTTCTGTACTCACTTAAGTTTGCACAAATATTCTGGAGGATTTGGCTGACTGTTTGCTAGCTTTTCTTTTGGCTGTGAGAGATTTTGATTCTAAGTTGAGACTATAATAATCTACAAAGTATCTTCTCTCCACTATATGGAGTTTTCTCTTCGGTTTTTTCCCTGGTAAGTAAATTTTTCTTCGGTTTTCTCCACTGTTATTTTCGGTTTCAACTAAAATCATCAATTTATGCGAATTCCCGGCAATATTTTAAATTTTAAAAGATGAAAGTTCTTAGATATATTTCTCCTTCGTAAATTTTTGTCCTTAAATTTTGTTAGCTATAATTGATCCTCCATTATATTGTTATAAAAGATAGACCATGGTTTAATTCAATTATTTAATTACAAACAAAATCAAGGGAAGCATACTGTAAAATGTAAATTTTTTCCTGACGAATGAGGAGATATACTTCATTCATATTACGTAACGATAACTATTAAAATCTAAATTATTTTCATTTTTCTATTCGATAATTTCAACGACTTTGTTTTATCAATAATAATTAGGTTTTAAACGATAGGTAATAGGCAATTTAGATCGATGGAGAGCTTCGCTCGAGTAGTTTGAACTGTAGGGATATTTTCTAGGCGTTTAAGTTGTGAAATAAAGCTATTGATATGTACCATGTACATTCATAATTGTACCATGAAGTTGTTTTGAAAAAGCAGAGGAAATAGTTCTAGTAAAGAACAAAAAAGTAGATATTTTCATTTACAATTGTTTGCCAGGTGACAGAGAAATATTTTCTCATTCTATTTGGAGAAATGTAGGATCCAAAGCTTTGAACATTTGCCTCGGTGAGTTACAAAGAAATTCCCATGAGAAATTGAAGTTTCTTTTTGGATTTTCATTCTTCCTTACATCTTGCCAAAGGCGATGCAAAGTTATGTAGAAAGTTTAGAAGTCTGGAAAATTTTCGTTCTAGAGTTATTCTATCTAACGGTTTTTTATTCTCATGTAAGAGAAAATAAAGCACTACCGTAACTTGGAACAAGTCGTAGCCACGAAAAAGTCTTACATTTTCCATTAAATTTTATAGAAAAGAAAATATGACAGCCAAAATCCAATTTAAAATGATGTGAAATGACTTTATACGACCTAATTCTTAAGAGTGATGAAAATTTCCGAATAAAACGTTAGAAAACTATTTTAATATTCAAAACCAAACGAAGCACGTGGTTAAACCAAACTCATCGGAGTATTTTTAAATTGCTTCTTGCCCAGTAACATTTTTACCTCCAAGCTGTATGCATTTATAAACTTAAAATTATTAAAAGCAAAGCATCTGAGTCTGTGTTCTCATCAGAATTCCTAATCTTAATCTTTGCTATGAAAAGAAGTTATTTCTTTCTATTGTTAGCATCCATTAATGCTTAATTCGAAGAAAAATCGTATATTTTAATACAGTGCATGTAGCTACTAAAATTTGTTAAAATATTATTTAAAAGTCGGTAAAAGTTGAAGTGGGAAATTTTAGCGATGAGAGAAGTATGCTAGCTGAATTCAAGGATTGCTGTCGTAAATTATGATTAAGAGATAATAAGCATAACATAATTTACATAATATGTTATTCGTATCAGTGGATTTCTCCACTTTCAAGTTACACCGATTTTTTATGATCTGTTTTTATGATAAATCCCATAACCTTAAAGGAAAGGCTTCAATTCTGAGAGACGGTCTGCAGTAAGAAACTAGTCGATACCGAGGCGAAATATGCTCAAAATGGAAACATTCTTTTCTAACCAGATAGCAAGTGCCTTTGAGAATTTGAGAACTCTCTTCCCAAGTTTGCTTTGTTAAGGGACACATTAACCTTCACCCAAGCGAATCAACCCCGCCTCTGATGCATAAGGTGCATGCTTTCCTCAAACCGCCACCGAAGAAAACAACTCTAAAGGTTTCCTCTCTCTCTCAAGACACTTGCGAAAAAAAGGGGCAAATAAATCCCATCGTGAGATCGATAGCAACCTGTCTTGGGCAAGGAATGAGACGGTGAAAGTGGCCTGCCATTCTCTTGCAATCTTCCCTCGCATTCCGAAAGGAAGAGCGATTTTCCACACCGTGTCACTTCGGACCCGCGCTGTCGACGAAATGGCGGAGACTTCATTAATGGCGGGAGCGTAGACAAAAGAGCGACGCGCATGCGCGCAACTCTTTCCCCTTTCTTTCCAAAACGTTCCTCTCTCCACCTCTCAACTCTTTATTTTCATCGCTTTCTCTTTTTGTCCTCCGAAAAAAAATTTCGCGATTCGCCGCGCTCTCGACGCTCCTCTGTCTGCGATCGCTCTTCTTTTTCTCTTTATCCCGTAAAAACTATTGAGATCACTTTATTTTTAGAGAGACGGGGCGCTGTCGAACAATAGAGGGAACAGTGGGTAATCTTCATAGTATCTTGGGTCCTTTGAAACATTTACGGAAAATAACAAGGTAAGCTAAAGCTTCAAGGGGTTGTATTTTCTTATGTTATTAAGTTCCTCATAGAGATAACGATGGGCAACGGAAGTATCAATTCTTTTATTTGAACGTTAAGAGAATTGATCGGAAGACAGAAACGAGTTAAAACTTGATAAAATAAGCATTGACGGATGTTACTCTTGTTGGTGACGTATCTAATGGGGACATTCACAATAATAGAGGTATGTAAATTATTAAATATAATGGCTTTCAACAGGAAAATCACAGATACTCAACACATATTGTTATTTAATGTTAAATTATATAATAAAATGTTAAAATATATTTCTGAAATTATCTTTAACACGTACTCTATAATATTTATACCGGAAAACTCAGGTTAATTTTATGCAGCTGTTGGATCAATTCTTCTTGCTCTCAATATTTTGTTTTCAGACAGGGAATGAAAGTTAAATGAAATATACATCCGCTAGTGCAATCTGCACCTTTCTCGTAAGCGATGAAGTTACAGATTTTTTCCATCCGGTAGTTTGGAAATTTATATATTTTTCTGAAAATATATGCTATGTAACAAACTACGATATTTGCTAGTATTTATAACTAATACTGTATAAGGAGCTTGATAAGGAGTCTGAATGAGCCGTAGCAATACTCCGTCGGACATGAAATGGTTTTAACATCCTTATAGGAAAATTGTCTCGCTTGTAACCTTATATTATCAATAGAAAGGCATATTCTACATACTATAATCTATATAACAGTCAAGTATCTTACTTCTTTCAAGTTCGAGACTCAAGAAATTCCCCTCAGTAAAGTTAGTTCTGTAAGAATTACTTACTTGGGTCATGACCTTTTGGAAAATCTTGTGCAGTGTATAAGTTTGTATTTTACTTTGTTCCTAATCTCGTTAAATTGATGCATATTGTATTTTAGCATGATTAATTTATAGTTATTCTTGAAGTCTATAAAAACTATTCTCGATCATGAATCAGATTTATGAAGAAATATTATATTAATAGTTGAATGAACATTTTAATCCTTTTTCGGTCAAAAGTTTCCTTAAAAATAGAATATTCTCTGAATAAACTGCAAACTTATAGTATACTCGGTCTTTTCAAAATCTCCACGCTTGTGGAACTTCTTCTATTTATGGTCACAAACTTGAAATACACTTCTAATCTTGGCATCTTTTTATGAAGCAAAGTTTGAGCATGCATAGTTCGAGCAACAAAAGCCCAGAGGGAGACCAAGGGAAAGTTTTTCGTTGCTAGGACGCTTCATGATTCCTTTCAAGAGGTACCAGGGGTATTTCGTTCATAGCAAATCTTCGCAGCTATATTCTGCCATGATAACGTAGTAGCAAGATAGTAAAAGCAAACTGTAAGCAATTTAAAAATTTAAAATTAAAAAGATATTGCGTTGAGGAAGAAGGAAGCAAGATAGTAAAAATAATACAATCAATTTAAAAATTTTAAATTAAAAAAGAAGGCGCTCGCCTATCAGAGACTTCTCGCGTTAGATAACCAGCTATGACAGCTCATTTGCCGACTTTTTTTGGAATTTGAGGCCATAAGCCGTAGGGAAAAAGACATTGTGGATACGTAGAGCATAGGTAGATACCATAAAACTATTGAAATACTTTAAATCTTACAATTTTAAACAATATTTATGTAATGCTTCGAATAACCATACATATGTCGTCATTGCACTTAAATCAAAATCTTAAAATATAAAAAAAGAACAAAGTGTGGTAGTATCTGGAATGTAAAAATTTACAAGAATCAGTTGATAGATGTTAGACATTAGATAATTATTGTTATTTACTTTAATAATAAAGTTACAGTTGACTTAAATGTAATAATCAATCATTAACAGTATTCTTTAAACTGCGAAAATTAGAAATGTAACATAAAAATTTTGGTAATGTTTTAATATCATAAGTGCAGTGACTGAAATTTACATTTCACAGTGATTATCATAATGTATTGGCAAAACATATCTAATACTTGTTCTTGCATTCATTTTATGTTAAGAAAAAATGAAATTTCTACACTGTTGTATCAAATTCAGTAATAGATTTCTACAAAAATTGAAATTAATCGATTAGCAGAATATTTGAAAATGGCTTTACAAATTTTATATATCTTACGTCAACTGACGGCATTAAATTTTACACGAATAATTTTGATTTTTTTGCCGTGAAAAGTCTATCAATACCGTGGGCATTTGGAGAGGAATGCATTTTCTGATTACATTCCACATTCAGAGCACGCGAAAACTGCAATATTGGAGAGTCTTGTCAGTTCGGCCCCTTGAGAGTCCACATAGGGCAGAATGGCGAGGGAGTTCGTTGAACGATCAAGGTGCGACATTGATTGCATCTCACAAACGACACAAATATGATTCGAAACACGAAATAATGCGACTCTAGCGAAGGGGGCGTTAACATCGGATGCTCTCTCCACCACTGCCCTTTGTACCGACCGTGTTTTTTTCATCGGGCGCATTTTCCGCCGATATCCCTCACTCGTCAAAGGAAATAAAAAAATCGGATCTTTATCCGGAAAAACATCGAACCATTCTCCCTCATCGCCGATTAAGTTTCGAAGCCAAACCGTCGCCGGCCATTAAGTCCTTTTGCAACTCCCGAGTGGAGAGGAGTTCGCTACATAAAAGAGAGGATATTCATTCAATCTTTCGCCCTCTCAACTGCGGAATCACTCGGCGACGATTTCCAACTTCGACCGAAGCACGCACTGGGGCGAAACTTCGATTTATTTATCGCCGCCCTAAAAGTTTTCTCCCTCGAATCCAATGGTGAGCTGCTCAACTTTGTACGTAAAGTGCCGTCCCCGAGGTGAGACAAGCCATTACTTCTATTAGTAGTTGAGGTTTTTAATACGTTTCGTCACCTCGGGAGTGGTGATTCTCTCTCTCGATTGAGATGCGAGATTTTAGAATTCAAAAAGCACCCTTGCTATAGCTTATGCGTAATTCGTAATTTCTGAAATTGCTATTTCTGTAATAGTTTCCGATAAATTTTAATTTTAAAGATGAAATGTGGGAGGAGTAAGGGATTGGGTGGTAGGGTGATGCATGGCGGGGACTACTTAAGCCCTAGAACCGCTACAGTAGCCCTGATGACCTATCAGGGATTCTGAAAAGTCCTGCATGCTTCACAATGTAATTACCCAATATTCATTTTAACTGATTACAGTGAGGGTATTTTTATTGTTTATTACTATCGATAATTATTGCGTTTATTAAATTATACATAATTGCATTACTTATTGTAATAATTGGTGTATTAATTAGTGTACTAATACTGTATTAATTATTCCATCAATTATTGTAACTCCTATCGTGTTAATTACTGCATTAACTATTGTATTAATTACTAATTATTTTATTTTTGAACGTACAACCGGACAGTTTTCCACATGTGACACATTCCCGTTATAAATAAGTATAACTCAGTAAAGATATTTTCTCTTTTGTTAAGGTCATGCTCATATTCTTCATTTATCCTTTACTATTAAAATCGATGAGTTTTATTGGCACCTCCTGACGAGCCAGACGGTCTCAGGAGAACCAAAGTGTTTGTATGTACTTTTAATTTTATTGCATTCAGTTTCGTAATTGTATGCTATTTGATAAATTTTTGTGAATGTTATGTCAGACATTCTTGCTTCACGTGAAGCATTTTATCACTTCTTATAACTACCATAACATTTTTCTCTGTGTAAATAAGTTTGCCGTATAAAATTGTACATGTTATCACCGTAAGAAGTGTCAATATTTAATATTGTAATGTAAAAATCATAATTAACATTCAATAACTATTAATTTCTATATCGCAATTATATATAAATTAATATTCAAATAAATCACTACTGCTTCGAATCATACAATACGTAATGTCAAGGAGGGATAAATGAGCCATTATTATAAAAGCCTTCTTTGCGAATTCTCAACGGTTTTGCAAAAATTTCACGCAAAATAATTTCCTCCAGTCTGTTTCAATCACAAGCGCTCCCTTCCATTTCAATTAGAGTAATAACTTTGTCACGCCTTCGACAAACGAGACGAATTGTATTCAACCCTTCCTCTAATACAAGCGAAGAGCAATGACACATTTTTTCCCTCAAAGACGTTTTGGCCCGACATAACTTTAATTCACGGGATTAATTTCATTCTTCAATCAAGCTTGATAACGCTCAAGAAGGGATTGTAAAATTTCAATTTCGCCTCTTAAATAAAGCCTCTCTGTGGTTATCCCTTTCCTTCCATTCAGCGCAATCTCCTCCTTCCATATTCTTTCCCCGTCGCAGTTCCTTTATTCACGAATATCACGCGAAAGGGCGTGCTAATGGATAGTGTTTCCCCTTAATTGCATGCACGAATGTAAGAGGGCGTGGGAGTGTTGACAATGTTACTTCCCGCTTATTAAATGTCGCTCGCCGTTTCTAATAATTGTCGCGGATGCTTTAATTTGGAAAATTGGCGAAGGGAGCGTAAAGATTAATTACATCCGAGTTTTAACTCCGCGCGAAATTCAGACAATAACGACTTTTCGGTAAATGAATTACTATTTTAAGGGGTCGGTGTGTATTTGGATTAATTGAAGCGGCCAAATTAACTGTCAATGGTGTTCCCCTGTATAACCGATAATTTTGCGAAAATTTCTCGTCAAATTTCGGAGGATGAGGTGTTCGAGAATGGAATTGAAAAATTTGTGTTTTCCTATTTTCGGAGCGGAAAAATTATAATGAGCAGTTTGGCGAAGAATTGATAAACAAAGGGGATTGCTTACCTCGTTATGAAATGGGGTGACCGTGTCCCATACAATGTGAATGTGTAAGAATATAATCTAATTGGAATTTCGGAAAATGATGGATGTTTCAAATTTAATTTGCAACGAATCAGTCCACTGTTAGAGCCATTTAAACGATCTCATACAAAACTAGAGCAGTATAGATAATGAAAAAAAAAATATTACGAAGTTTGAGATGATGTATGAAGTAAAATGTGAAAATTATGATGCAAAAGTAGCACTTACTGTTTATTTAAAATTTGGAGTTGTTTAATGTGCAGTCAATATCAGCAATGGCTCATACTCAAGAGCTATAAAAATTATCGAAGCTGTATGAAGAGTGGTCCATTTGAATCAATCGGACTTGTGGAACCGAAAAAGAACTTAATATAATTCATGTAGTATTGTTTATCCTATAGACTGTATATCACAAAAAAAATTATTCTTATAAATTTTCATGTTGAGACCATTTCCATTCCAGAATTCACAAATTGTAGAAGTCATGCTTGAAATATTTTACTCTTCCATGAAAAATGACTGAAAATATCAAATGCTTCATAACTTAATGGGAAAAAATAATTTTCCGTGACTGTGTGGTTTATTCTTAAACCCGTTGATTTCGATTTAGGATGAGATTTTTACATGATTTTCTTTTTAATAAATGCCAAAGAGGTCCTAAAGATTTCCCACTCTGATAAAAATTACTGCAGCTTTTTTTGCATACAGAATTATTCTTCGTAATGAAGATTGTTTATTAAAAGCAGAAGTATGCTCGCAAATGATCAAATGGATGCATGGAACAAGCACTAATTGAAAAAAATACTCAATTAGGAATTATTAGGTCAATGTCTTTTGGGGTATCCTATATTCCATTCCCCAATATCTGCTCACTTATATTCACTGCATAATCTATATGTAATCAATTTGTGATGTGTTTTCTCCAGACATCCATTTCATTACATTCTATCTCCAGCGTTGATCTACTAGCGTTCTACTCCTTGCTAGTTGGCCTCCTTATTTCCATTTCTCACTTCAGCCTCCTTATGGTATCAGTCACTACATTCTTGCGTTCTTTCTTTACTATATGTTTCCGCCACAGTAAGACACTAAGTCTGGTTGCAAAGTAAACATAAACAATTTTCACAGTGCACCTCAAGGAATAATGTAAAGTTTTACGTTCACAAAGACGAACTCTAGTATACAAACAATCCCTCAACTTAAGATTTCTTCAAATTTATTACCCATACAGTATAGAATAACGTATATATGAACTTAGTACTATAGTGCTGTTTAATATTAATGATTTACATATGAAATTTAAACTACCTTCCCATAATATTAACACCACTTGTCAACATGATATTGCAAGATTTATTAGGACACCTGAATCTAACTCTTATCAAATTCACTAGGGTATCATTCATCAGTTTCCCTCTTCCATTATAACAGTAATACTCAGAGGAACATGTGAGAACATTTTCCACATTCTGATAAATTTATTCATATCTGATATGAGTTGGAAAATCAAACCAAACTTCAACTTCGCCGAGAATTAAAATCAGTCAGGTTTAGCCTTCCATATTCCGCCTCTAGATCTTCAATTTTCGCTAGCTTGTACTCTGGACCATTTGCGAATAGTGCAGTGGATGATCGGTTATCGAACATGATCCGTTCAAAGATGGTGTTCGCCACCCGAATAGTTCGTTAACGCCCAGCTTCGATTCTCCTTGTATTCTGCGGGGTATTCGTCATTCTGAATTTTTTCGTAGTCTGAACATGAAAAAACTCGCAAAAATTACGTTCTTTGATTTGTTTGCTTCTGAACCGTCCGTTAATCAAACGGTGGTAGCCGATCACTCGTGCTTTGATAACTGAAAAACGTAAAAGAATCGACTGTGTACTGTAAAATATTATTCTGTTTCTATTATAGTCCAGCGATTAAGATAAATCTTCGAGCGTATCTGTAAGGGTTCCTGGAGACATGGTAATCCCTAGGTTTCTCCTTTTCTAGAGTTTCTCATGTAATTTCATTGATGTGATTCATCTTTATATACTTCTTCAAATGTGCATTGAAATATGAATATATAAAAAGATTAACTTTTTTCCAGATAATCATCTTCAAATATGTCCTTGCATTAGTAAGGTCGAATATATTTTTTTCAGCTGAATGTATTCATATTTTTACAAATTTTCATGAATTTCACGTGTATATTTAGTAGTTGAAACGTGGTAGCCATAGTACAAGTTTTGTAGAGCAAAAAGAAAGTTTTTTATTCTATTTGGTTATATTTACTTTATTTTAGGTCTAATGGGCTTATAGGATAAGAGAAGATGTTCCGTACGCGAAATTTTATTTCAGAAATGTTAATATACATGCTATTTATAACAATTTCCTTCCGTAGTTATTTCTGACGAGGTGAGCCACTTGGATGTCAAACTTTGTAATAAATTTCTTTACCTTTTCACCAACTTTTGACTTTCAATTGTTCATTGCTTTCTCTCATGAAAACAGAAAGGCCTTTTGTAACGAAGGAAACGGACTTTGCAACGAAAAAATATGAATGACGAATGCTTCAGTTTCCCGCTGAATTTTAAACGCAAAGCGCCCGCGAACACGCTCGATTAAACGACTTACCGACAGTCTAATCCCAGATAAATCGCTGTTTCGAGCATAATTTTTTGAATATTTCATCGCCAGGTAAAAGTGAGTCCACATGATGCGCTTGCCTGCAATCTGTTTAAACATTCATGCAGAGACTTTCTGCCCTGGGATTTACTTTTGTATAAATTTGCCCCGCTGTTTGGGCTTAGCGAATTAAGGGCTTGAAGATGTTTCTTTCGAAGAATTAATCCAGGTCGGCCACTCCCCGTGGAGAGAGGATTAATGAAAAGCCGAACCTTCCTTACGTTTCCGGCACTTAATGCCTTCCAGGAAGGATTCTACCGTCCCTCATTCACAATTCACACGCAGCTCAGAACAGCAGTCGGAAAGTCACTCACTATCCGACCAGCAATCTCAATTTACGGCAGCAAATTGGGGAGCGAAGATGCCAGATGCGGCAACTGGTATTCACCGTTCCCCTACGACCGTTACAGTAACGACCTGCTCTACTCTCAGGAAATTATATCCGCTCCCACTGGCATCCTGAGACTATTAGGTTCTTCTCCCCATTCAGGATCGTTTTAAAGATCGCAAGAGCTCACAACAGATTGACTGCTGGAGCCAATGATGACGTGTAGCATAACGGAACGGACGTTCTATTCTTGCTTATGAATACCTTTAGTGTTATTATGCACAACTGATGATTATCACTGGAATTCTCTCGATAGCTCTTGAATTTCATTCATACCAGGGGTGGATCTATAGCTTGCCAACGGGGGTACTGGACAAAATGGGGGGAAATTTGAAAAAATTCCCTTTCGAACTAATCTCTAATTAAATATTAACTCTGATTAATTTTAATTAGCTGTATTGTTATGTTAAAAGTTGCTATCCCTTGCGAAAATTTTGCACTAATGTTCATTGCGGTGCATGCAAATTGATTTAAAGAGAGTGGTACAAAAGTGTTTCAATGAGGTAATGAGCACAGGTATTATACGAGGGTGGTCTGAAATAATCCCCAGATTATTCAGAAATCTTCAGAAAATTTTCAGAAATTTTCAGAAAACATGTCGAGAAATGGCGAAATGTCGGAAACTTTTCAGACTACCCATGTACATTTAACTACAATGTAAATCAAAAAAATGGCATCAGAAGGTAAGAGTAAAAAAATAGGTGTACAGAAATATTAGTCTTATAAAACCTCCTTAAACACAACATTGAGTGAGATGATGTCAATCTTAGTTAGTCTTAGTAACATTTTGATGGTAGGTATCTTTAAGGCAAACATAGATTTGCAGTCTTTAAAATGCTACGTACAACTCTTCGAGTGAGAAAACTGGTTCTGGTGAATACAGTCCAGCTCTTTGAAGCGTTTGCCCCTGTGTTTTATTAATGGTCATAGCAAATGCAACTTTGAAAGGTAATTGTTTTCTGGTGATGAGGAAAGGCATAGTTGTGTCGGAAGGTGTGAGATTAATTCGAGGTATGATGTTTTACCGGAGTCAATCAATTTTGCAGTGATGTTTTAATCGCCTACATTAGTGACGACTGAATTGGAAGTAATTGACTTATACGCGAATGTGTTTTTAGGTATGTTTTTGTGTTTGTGTATTCGTTTTCAATGATTGGAGTGTTTGTTGAAATGTATTTGGGAGGAGAAAAAAGAGTATCAATGTCCGTTTCGATATAGCTTATTTGTATCGATAGATATCGATACCTACACATTCAGTTACTGTACCCTATGGGAAATCCAAAATTTAACTCGATTTTTTGAACAATGGTTTAATTTCACTCGCTGGTATATTTAGAGCACTAAGCGAAAACTCTCGCTTTAAATTCGTGAGTCATTTATGTTTTGATGGAGTGTTCAACGAGATAAGCGCTGGTCACTTACAGCGAATGTTTAGAAATAACATACAAAGATGTTTTTTAGTAATCGTGGAGGAACTTCATCATCTGATTTTGATTCAAGATCTTTGTCAGATTCTAGCAAATTAATTTTGAAGTCATCGAGAGAGGGGAGTAAGTGATTGCCCCCTACACACCCACCTGGTTCCTCCAACGATCCATACGTCATCTACATCTACATAAATACCCTGCAAGTAGCCTTTCGGCCTGTAGTAGGGGGTCATTACGTCATTAATAACTCACCTCATTCCATCTCTGGTTAAGCAGTGCAATTATCTCTATCCCAATCGTCCCTCAAAATGTTCTGCTCTGACACGTGTTTTCATTTTAAACGATTTTTATTATTGTGTCTTATCTTTCGGTGGTGATGAAATTTGTGTAGACGGATTGAAAAGTATTTCGATAGGCGTATGATAAGTAAGATATTGGGCAAAATTTCAGAGATGGTTATGTTCTTAATGTGTTATTTTATTCTTAGATTTAAATATTCATTGGCTAATTTTATTCATCAGAAAAAATACTCTGGAATATTGCCTTTGCGTTTCTAAGATTAATTATATTCATAATTAATTATTAGTAATCATGAAAGATAAGTTGTATATTTGTGATTTCATGCTTTAGATTTATATATTCATAGGATTGATCTTATTCATTGGGAAAGAAATGCTATGAGATTTCGCCTTGGCGTCTCCGGGATGAATAATATTCATAAAATGTGATACTCATGAAAGACATTATTAAAAAAAGCTTTAAATTTATAAAAAATATTAGTGTCCCTGAATGGTTTGTAGGACGGTCTCCTAGGGACCCTTCTCAGAGGAAGCTCTGCTTCAGACACATCCATATCTCTTCTCAGACATTCTTGTTCATCCTAATGGTTCTCAATTACATAAGCCCTTTATTTTCAGGATTTCATCCATTAAATTCGATCAGCATTTCCTCAATCTTCATCTACCTTCGGATTTCTCTTAGGGTTATCATAATTGATTAAGTTAGTGTAACGTTATACGTGTAGTTGTGGAATATCCGATATACTTCAAACTCACAGTTCATCTATGAGTTTACTAGGATATATTGGAATCACAGATCAAAGTACCACATTTTCTATCAGTTATTAGTTTATCGTTCGAAAACGCAATGTAATTTTGCTTGGAATGAAAAGAAATCTTCTTTTTCTTTCGCCAAGATTAAAGGTTGACCTCCATAAATTTACTTCCATATTCTTCACAGTCATTCACCATTCGCTCCATTTTCTTTCAAGATCAAATATAATCTGTTTTCGAATATTATGATGTAAGTCTTCTTTTGCTCCCATTTTCCTCCATGTTTCCCTTCATTAAGCTAATGATACACGTGTTTTTTCTAACAATGTGTCTAATCAAGTGTCCTCATCTTCGGATCAGCATTTTCAAAAACAACCTCATTTTAGCTCTGCTTGGGATCACTTTCTCGCTCATTTTTTTCCATCCATGACCTCCTTCATGTTTTTATCCAATAATCCGCCTCAAAAGCCTATATTATCCTTTTTTCTTATATATTAATTTCCCTGTTCCCGATCCGAAAAGTGCCACTCCCCGTATGGAGCAATTTACGAATTTCCTTTTATTTTCGATTTTTACGGCAACAACATATTTTCTCTTCGCAGGGGATTCTTGCTCGAACTAACTTACTTTTTATTTTGGTGCTCATTTAATGTCCTTTCTTATTTTTCGTCCAAAGTATGTGTATATCTATTTAGCTGTAGCTGAGTTCCACCTAATGCTACACTTTCATTATACACTATATATTTATTATTCTGCGTAGATTAGGGATTCAGCAGGAGTCAAATCTTTTTTATTTCTAGCCAAACGCATTATCTTTATATACTACCATCATATTGCCTAAGTATTATTATCATATTATTAGATATATTATCAGAGTAAATTATTGAAAATTACGAAACCATAAAACTTTCAGGGCTTAATACATTCGCCATCCCTAGTTTGCAAGTATGAATAATATTTACTTCTTATTGTGAAATATATAAATTAGTATATATGTATTATTACACTTTAGTGAATAGAGGAAATTGGAAAGCTATTGGGTAGGCCTACATCCGACGTTGTATAGAAAATAGCTGACGATGATAAATAAAATACATTATTATTCCATATTTTACAGCATATATTTATTATATTAGTTAATATATATTTATGTATACGTAAATATTTCTATGTAAAATCTATACAAATACGTAAATGGAAATTTCCTATTTGGAGTTACAAGTATTTACAAATGAATCGAAAATCAATCATTGCTAAATTTCAATACTCGAAATGTAAGGTAAACAATCGCATTTTAATTGATGTGTTTTAATAGTCACGCTAGTATAATACACGAAGCACTCACGTTAATTTTCAGCTGTCAAAATGAGCCACAGTTCAAATATCAAAATAAACACTCCATGTAGTAATGGAGCCGTTTGAAAGCTCCCTTCTGATACTTATCAGAACTAAAACGTCATTAATAACTTATTTCTCTTTCTATTTGCTCTTTCGTCTTCTGTTTGCGTTTCCGCTTCCAAACACATTCGATTCGATGGGATCTCAGACTTCAACTTTCTTTCCCGACCATCTTCCTTACTCCTCTTTTCTCATTCCTTCCTTCACCAAAACTCTGGATTTATCAATTCATTCCCAAACTGTTTGCTTAGTTTGAACTTCCTTGTTCTTTAATGTGGATTGCTGAAGAGAATAATTGAAAGATAGAGAGTGAGAGTAAGGCGAAACATTATTTGACATTAAGGGCGGGATGATGAGCCGAAAATGTAAGA
The DNA here is from genome assembly GCA_036926295.1 of Pachydiplax longipennis. Lineage (NCBI taxonomy): Eukaryota > Metazoa > Arthropoda > Insecta > Odonata > Libellulidae > Pachydiplax > Pachydiplax longipennis. Next base: position 44,694,584 of record JAVFKF010000003.1, read on the forward strand.
TGGAGAATAGGGAGTAAAAACAGAAGACTTATGTATGCTCTTCATTATTTTTTTTCGGAAAGGAAAATTCGCATCTCAGACTTTCCTTGTTCCTCCTTTACAAAATTCATGGCGCGGCATCTTCTTGAGGAATAAGGCCATACGGCATTCATCTTTGGTTGGTGGCACGTGGTCAGCGCGACTCCCACGCAGCCTTATTTGGCTTTTCTAGATCACTCTGAACCGTTCCCTTTTAATTTAGCTTGCTTCTCAATTTTTTTCACGATGCTGAGTCAATATCATAGCCCCCTCCTCCAAGGAATCATGATATAATAAAGCAGATGATATGGAAGGACTTCGTTGCGCGACAGAGAGAGAAAATTCACAATAAAAGGAAAAATATAGATAAACTAAAAGTGTAGGTTGCCTATAACTAACATACGAAATATCAAGGTGAAATACGCAAATGAACTGGTAATTGTAATACAAAGATAATGAAATCAGCATGTTTCTGAAATCGACAAAACAAAGCTGGTGAAAATGGCGAGAGATTGCTAACCGAATGCAAAAAGAGGAATGAGATGGGCAAAAAAGGAAGGCAAGCAGCAAGAAAAAGCATATCGTAATTGGAGAAATTTTCTAAAAGCAGGCACGAGGAAAAGATGAAATTAGTCAATACTTAGGCAAAAAATTTGTTAAAAAATTTCTATCGAGCTCACAAGAGTGAAGATACCCCATACTTTACTAAAAAAAAAACATTCATTAACTTGTGCTGTGGGAAAGCTTATGTGTTAGCTCGGGAACCTAATCTCACACAAAGGTGTTACTTGCTTCCGAAGAGTCCTTGGCTCCATTCCGTTGTAAGATAACTCCACGCCCACGTCCTATTTTCACTCAGAAGAACGTAAGCCTTTCACTGACTTATTTCGACAACACATACGCTTTCGTTTCAGTCAAGAGTAAGAGATCCAAGATAAGTAAGCTCAGTTTGTTTTGATAAAGCCTTAGGGCCGTTTATTTGGAAGGGGATTTACGTTCGATAGCTGAACGAATAAAACCCGCGGAAACGTATCAGTGAAGTCAAATGAGATATTTACCTCAAGATAGTTTACGCCGAAGTCGTAATTAGTCAGAGCAAAATCTCCCTTTCTGTCTCTCTGAGATTCTCGGATATCTTTGCCTTAGAAGATCTATAGTGTTGCCTATCTTACTCCGATATATCATTCTCTATCCGGAACCGTAGGCGAAAAGATATCCTTCAAATTATTCTCCCAAAGCATCTAAACCATAGGGCATTAAAAGGACGAGAGTTTTCCTATGGCTTATTTCCATGGAATCCTTCTATGGAATTTAATTCAGTTGAAAACGATAAAGCACAATCGGCTGATTTTTCCCTCTTACTGTTTGCCATATATTCGTATATCTCAGCCTATCATTTAAGTCTACAGCAGCGTCATTTTATGATTATTCTACAGACATCGTCTACAATATGGGATTCCAACCTTTTGGATCTCAATGTTGCGTTCCACATTTCTTTTTCCTCCGGAATTTCATTAAAGAACGAAAGAAAGATTTAATATTTATAATGAAAAAGTATGATTATGTAACCTTTATGTATTTACTATTACTATCATTATATATTATAAAAACTATGAGTATAGTCTATGTAGGGATAGAAATAAAACCCTCTTGCAATTGAATTATGACCAAATTAAAAATTTTATAATAATTAAAATCCAAAACAGCCTCCTTAAGTCCCACCATAAGAGTCTTTCAACTCCCATTAATGTAACGCGTTTCATCGGCCACAAAAACAATTATTCGCACAGCTTATTATCTACGAAAGTAATAAAATTAAATATAGTAAAGATATTTTATGTGTAATAGAGGCGACAATGAGAAAATTTCTCCCGTGAATCATCTTTTGCTATTTTGCGAGGTAACCGATCATTTACTTCTAATGGATACTATTCCAGTGCGTTTAATTTCGAGTATTGCATCGTGGAGCCACGGTCTTTATTGCTCGATTCATTAAAAAGTTTTTGAAGTGTCTTGAGATGCTTCATGACCATACCTGAGAAACAGTTAAGGGAGCAGTCTCATATTATAGTTCACAAACAAATGTTGCGAAACGGAGTCTATGTGAAACATTGGCAATGCTTGACATGCGTGAATAGAGAAGCTTTCCTCCTTAGCGGACCCTTCATGGCATGTTTTCAGACGTGACACCGATACATTCACACCACTATTGCCTTCTATTTCGGCATCCTTCTGCTCTTTGATGATGAAGGCGGCAGATACGTTGCCTTCTCTGTAAACCTCAGGCGACGCCCTTAACAAATCCCGTCCTTCCTTGTCATTCCCCCTATTTCCTTTCCAACCAATGCCTCATTTTGAATTACATTCCACTTCTATAAAGGCCATTCTTCTATCTGGAAATGTACATACACCAATTTTCTTGACTAGGCATCTTAAAATATTAAAAAACGAATACAGTATAGAAAATATATTTATTCACCATATGAATATGCGTAAGTTACTGCTTATCGTAGTTTAAGTACGTATACATAATATGGAGAGGTTTGTTTAAGTTTTCATTAAAATAAAACTAATGTTGACCTCCATTGTAAATAAAAACGCTGCATTACGGATAACATGTTTTTGATAACTGTTGCTGTTAGATTGTGATTCAGAAAGGTAGAGATAGATTCAACAGATCTGAAAATCAAGACCTTCATTAAAAGTTTCAAATGTGACTTTACGTATCCTCAATCACTGTTCTTCTCTTCCTTATAAATTGATTAATTTATAATGGAATATTTAAAATTATTTTAATGTTCTCTATTTTTTACTTGATCTTGTTTTATATTACCACCATATACGTTAGGTTTTCAACAATAATAACTCTGCATGTGTAATCAGATCCATCATGTGATGCTTTGGTTAACATTCTGTGCATTTTGCTCCATTTTGAGAATTTTAAACGGAATAACGGAAATTATATTTCACTTGCACTACGTCAATTATGAATGCATAAAAAAAGCGACTTCTTTAACCCCACTTCTATAAAAGGTCACTTAAGCTCGCGTTCATTGTATTTCTTCTCCCCCTTAAATCGATTAGCCGTTCTTATACAACTGACCTTTCTAGAAGAACTTAAATAACATAGGTTATCTTTAAAAAGATTGCAAGAATAGCATTGAGACCAGTACTATTGATAATAGCGATAATTATGTCATTGAATTATTACTTAACTCCACATGGAACGATTGTTGCCTCAGTTTTTCCAATTCTGAAGAGGCGATCTCTATACAGAGGAGAGAAATTACGTATATTAAAAAATAAGTTTATTTAATTTAAATATTGATGTACTACGATTCGTAGAAAATCGTTACTTGCTGAAGAAAATGCTGCCGAGAAAACTAATAGCAGCTATAGTGCGCTGTTGCCAAGTAAAGAAAGCTATTACTTCTAAGCGTTCAATTCCCTTGATTCTAAAATTTTCTTCTTGGCAATTCTCGCTCCAGTCTAAATCCAGTTCTCCAACTGAACTTCTTCTCAAACCTTTTCCTCTCTATATATTTCTTTCAATATCCCTTATTGTATCTATTACGCATCAGAAAACTAAGCCGATATGTTTGCGTTGAACAAAATCTTTTCTATTCCATGCTTTAAATGAAATGTTGCTCCTCTTTGTGGTTCAACGATATTTTTGCAGCTTTCAATACTTAATCCGAAGATTCTATTTGAATGATATTTGTTTATGTTTAATTTTGTTAAGAATTTCCTACGAAGATGTACAAAATTACCGATAATTTTTGTAAATAGAGGTAATTCTTGCAGTTTCACATACTCCTATTCTGTAAAATCTATTTTCTCTTTTTTCTATTATATATATTTCTTTTTGTATATATTTCTTTTTTCTTTTATATTTACGTAGTATTTCAATTGACTGCGGGATGTTTTGTTTACGAAAGATCCCTCATAATCTACATCAGAGTTAGTATCGGCTCTTACAGGGGGATAAAGATTACTCTGATTCGCGCTATCTTCATTGTTTGTAACAAAAGATTTCTAACTAGTTTTTAGAAACAAAACAGTCACAGGGAATCCTTTTAGAGGCGAAGGCGGAGATCAAGGAAGTAAGCAGTAAGGAAGTTGGAGAGGAGAAGGAAGTACGGCGAAACAGATTGTGTAAAAAACATTCGGTGTATCGAATGAGGCTGAGGATTTACTGTAGCAGTGCATTTAGAGAAGGGAAAAATCCGCGCTATCAGTGAGTAGCAGGAGTGTCTCAGGCATTGTTTTTACCATGTGTCTCGTGTGAAAGGGATTGGTAGAAAACATGTATTAAGTGGGATTGCATCTAAAGTGGGAGCGTCTTAAACGGGTTTTACTGTTTTTACGAAGAATACGCTATCACGGCTCTGTGTGCTTACATACGACTCAAAAGTGCCACTTTGAACACGATTGCCGTAGGTTTTTAACCTCTTGTCTATACTCTAAGGATGATAGTAACATCAGTAATGTGATGGTGAAGAATTTTTTAAATAGAATACAATTATTATTCTTATAGTGTACAAATGTTACTGATGGACAAGTAGTCCGTTGGTAACAAATTACAATCAGATAAAATACAATACTACATTTTTACATAACCTATTTTCCATCCAATAAATGGTTGTCCAAAATAATAATAATAATGGAATAAATTTAAGGCGAGATTGAGACTCTAAAGTCTTTTTTTACACCTAACCCTTCGTCATATAAATTTAAGAAAAGAGATTTGAGATTTGCTTGAAAAAACAGAACAGAGAAGAAGATTCTTCTTTGTGGATTTAAAAACCTAAGCTAAGAGCTTAGAAAACAAATTTCCAATGCAGGAAAACAGCATCAAGAAGGTGGGTGTTAAAAACCTGCAAAAACTACAGATAGGAAAACTAAGATAAGTGGTGAAATCATATAAAAAGAGATTTTAAAACACAAGAAGGCATACCAAAAATATCGTACAAAACAAAAAAAGAACAAATAGTTACATGTATACATTAAGTGTCGTTAAGTTACATATTTATATTTAAATTTATAATAGGAAGAAAAAAAATTGAAAAATATATAATGAAAATAATACTAACAATTAAAAGAATGAAATAATGAAATCACAAGGAATTCTTAGCATGTACAGAATATAATTATATTCCTGCTAAATTTTTACGTCTAATTTTAAATTCCTTTATAGTTTTCGGTAAGGGTTTAAGCACTTCCTCAGGTCAACATCCTATTATATAGGTATTGTATCCTTAGTCTCTACTGTTCCAATCCCCATCCGAATCGCACTCAAAGGAAGTTGATTTGCCTGGTTAGAATGACATTTCGATTGTATTCCACCATAAAGCCAGTTCGTTGCACCTGGATATCTGAGGTCAATTTGACGATTGCTTCTTTGCCTCATTGACGTATCGACCGGACTCTGGAAATATCCTCTCTCCGTTCTCCTGTTTCTCCACCACTCCATCTTCTTTTCCCGTTGAGAGTGGGGCAAAGGGTTAGATGATTTATCCCGGAAGCAAAGCCTTTTCTCCGCCTCTTTGCCGCCTAAAGAGAGCCACTGCTTTCGGATGGCTGTTGTGGTCTGATGAGACGGGCCAAGGAGAGTAGGGGAGCGGAGATTTCGGCACGTGTGGAACAAATTGGATGCGCTATCTGCCCTTCCTCACATTCTAGTCACCTCCCCCAAATCCCTCAACCCCTTTTTGTGTTCCGCTATCCCTTCATCACTCTCTCTGCGTCACATTCCCTTCTCACTTTCACCGTCTCTTTCTTAGGCTACTCATCCGCCGTTCTTACCTTCTAATCAAGTGAAATACTACCTTTACCTTTATCAAGTATTATTAAACAGACTGTCCAAGGCTGTGGTTACCATCATTTTTTCGACATATGTATCTTTTGATATCCATATTGCGCATTCTTTTTCTAAACTTAATTTTTTATGATGTAAAATATTTTATATATACAGCACTCGTTATTATCCTACGTATATCTTGATCTTTGAATATTGTATATTTTTTGGTACAGCATAGAGAATTTCTTTTCTTTTTGTACTGCATGAATGGTCTTGATTGTATTTATTTGCTATTTTTTCTACTATTTTTCATTCAATAATATGAGTCGATAACCACAAATTAGGTATATAATTCCGTAAGGGGTGCATGTATCATTTAAAAGAAATTTCATAGTTGTATTTTTAAATATGTTGGGAGAGGAGTAAAATTATTAATATCAATATTTCGTTTGCTTTTTTCAAGGTCTTGTTTAGGCTAGGATTATATGAGTTTCTGAGCGCTGTTGGTTTCATGATGGCATTCATGGCTGATGGCATTCATGGCTCTTTACAATTGAAAGCTATGTAAAGTATTGTTTATAAAGACACTATGCTGCGCTAGATATCCTAGCTTTTTCCGCTTTTTGCGTTCTACTTCGGAGGAATTCAAGAAAAACCATCTCAATCCTTATTTTGCCCAGTGAGCTTCACTAAATCTCCAAAAATTTTAAATTTACGTAATATTTGATGAAAATATGGGTTTATAAAGCCTTATGACCAATTTTTATACAATCAGGCAGTTACACCGACCACGAAGTTTTTGAAGAGGTATAATTTCATTTTTTCTAGAATGACTTTCCTTTGAGGAAATGCCTGAATCCATGAACTTTACATAAACACCTGAATACATATTCTTCAATTCAAATCTAAAGAAAAATAAAGTGATGAAGTGAGTAGGTGAATATAATTTCCCTGTTTCCATCAATATTAAACGTTTTTCTTACTACCATACTTCGGTTACTCTGTCCATTTACCTCTATACGTGATATTCTTTCGTTGCCTTTTTGAATGCAGATGGTAATCACAGATATAAATGATCTGAGCTTTGCGTCAAGTCCACGCCCTCAGCAAGATGACCCGTAAGGCCTGAGAGAGATAGTGTGAACGGAGATCCCGCCTTGTTTTCGTCTGATGTCCCTTTTTCATGTCAAAGAAGGTTTTGCACCGGAGTCACTGTGGGGAAGTGGGATTATGCAACTATCAACATCCTCTATCTTAGCAGTATCGTGAACGATATGCGAGGCCAGCAAATACAGAAGGCTGAAGGCAAAGCTGCGGAGTAAAGTCCTTGTTTATACCAGGGATGTGATTGACCTACTGCCCGATAGCAGCGTTTGGTATTTGAATACTAAATGTCTTTTCTTCCCTGAAAGTTATCACTTCTTTCACAATGAGAGAAACGAAAAAAATTTTGATTAGGATGAGGCCCTAAAAGGTGAAACTATGGACAGTGTAAATATCTCAATAATGAAGATAATGTACCGGATAGAATAGAAATATTTTTGATATAAAAATATCAAGTGAATTGCGGACAGTGAAATCTATGAAGAAATTTATGCGGTCAACTATAACTTACGAGGAGAGGATCTCAGGTGGAATCGCGATTTTGAGACGAAATCTTATAAGCGTAAAAGAGAATTAAATAGAAAAAAAAAACATTTTCTGTCCGAGGGTTTAAACGGACTAATCATAAGAGCGGAGGTGGGTGGCAGCTATCTTGATCATAGACGTCACAGGACCTAAAAAGTTTATTTTCCCGGGAAAAATTTTTTCCTTAAGCAGGATTCGAACCATTGAGGATAATCTTTGGATAATTTTGGAAACTTCTTTGGAGTATTTTTTGGAAACTTGACCAGACACTCGAACCACTCGGCCATTTGGATGATACAACATTATCAAGAAAAAAGGAAGTTATACGTCAGCAAAGAAGCTGTTTAAGTATGCTATTATACGCACCCGCCAGATGATGACAATATGACATTTCATGTATCTGTTAAATATCTATGTACGCGAGCCGCCGTATGATGTACAGAAGAGACAAATAATACGTTGCTAGGCCAGGCCTAGGTAGGTAGGGTAGGAGGTAGTGTATCCCGAGCAGCCAATGTGAATAATATTATATATGTGAATGCCAAGTTAGCAGATTAGAGGCCTGCTGCTAAGTTTCTTAGCAGTAGACAACCACCTGAGAAATTCTCCTTGTAAGATTTTAGACATCTGATACATAACTTGTGCTGCGATGAAAACTGTGAGCTGAATTAAAATACATTAAATTAATGGAGAGATTTATTGAAAATTTGAAAAATTTATATGCGATCTCCTGAAATCTAAATGTCCGTTTTTCAATGAAAAAATCTTAATTTTTACGATATTTCAAATGTATAATAAATCAGTAATAAAGTATGTCTTGCTTAACCATATAAATTGTCTAAACAATCTATATAAAAATTAATACAGAAAACTTTTAGCATTGTAATTCAGATTACATGTATAACGACCGTAGAATATTTTGTACTACAGGGCTAAGTGAACATATAATAGTAAGGATAAAAACGTAATGGAATACTATCTCTCATATGAGCAATGCAACTTAGATGCGAAAAGAATTTCGTTTGAATTGTACGTATATGAAGTGAAAGGACCAGAAAATAGTTGATTTCGCAGTGTTCTTGTCGGAATTCTTGTGCACGTGGAAATGCGTGATTCAGATTAAGGCGGATTAGGGATAACACGGGTTAGCGCGATCACGATCACAAAGTGAGATATTTGGAACAAAAACCGATAAGCTCTAGTTAGTACAAGCACAAAAAGGGATTGAAAGGTTTTCTTGTGGATGGAATTTTTGAGGAACAGGAGATTACTCTGTGATGTGATACGGCACGGTACTGAGCTTTAGCATCAAATGGGTGTCTGTAAAGACTCTTAAGAAGACAGAACTTTCTTATATATGATCCTGATAATGGACTTTTATAATTAAGTACAAAGTATAAGAGTACATTCGCGAATATCCTAATATGGTAATTTAGAATTTTATACACATTTTAATACAATGAACCTTTTACGTAATTTTAATCTTTTTAAACGATACCGATTCAGGTGTAACTTTTCAGTAATTATTAATTTAATCCTTTTGTAGGTGTAAAAATATATACTTTGTTAACTGTAGTTGTGGTTTGTGTGTAGAAGTTTTAATTTATTGAACATCACGTAACGCTACTACTTTGCTTACTAGGGAATAGGGGAAAATCCTTTCACCGGAAGGGCGCATGCATAATCCAGCCTCATAAGATAACATTAGACCTCTTATTAAATCATCAGGCCGTACTGACGTATTACCAACCAAGGTATATATTTGTTTAAGGTTGAATCCAAACTCTGAGTAAACTTAGCTGAAATATTATATTCAGTGAAAGTATATAATTTACTCTGATACATTGATATTAAACTATCAAGTAACTTTGAACTATTAGTAAGTGTTATTATTTTAAATCTCGTTACTAATTATTGTTATAATCTCAGACGTGTTTTCCATTGTTTTCTTAGTTATTTAATTACATTTATTATACTTTTAATGGTATTTTATTTGGTATTTAACGTGTAAAGTATTTAAATTTTCTGTTGTGTATTTTGTGTATAATAATTATAGTGTATATTATTTGTATGTAATATGATTGCTAGTGATTATTATTTGAATAACATTATATTTCTTGGTTTTGTTAAGAGAATCTGTTCTGACACCTTTTAGTTATAACTATATGTTGGGTTGCGTAGGTTTCTCCAACTCTCCTATTTTGTGAAAGTTTACCTCATGTGGGTACTTTTTGCTAAGCTTCACTTCTTTTATTTTTATCCAAAACTAAGTTCTAATTTGTTTAGATATCAATTTCTTTTACAACAATTGAACAAATATGTCTATTATATATACTAGCTTATCTCGATCAAGTAAAGACGCTATTTCTAAGCTTACGAAAGGCTTGGAAAATATTAAAATAAATAAATAAATAAATAAATTTTATTTCAAGAGGTGACAAAAAGACGCCTTACCTTACCTTATCTTATCTTACCTATTTATGTACTTAGGAAAGACCCTAAACAATATTTAAATGCTTTTATTTATTTCATGAGTTGAACAAAATGACACCTTGAACGCCTTAAAAGGCCGCAGGTTCCTTTGGCTTAGGGCTGATAATTTTATTCACGTAACTAAAGAAAAGGGAATCAAGGAGTCGGAAGTGAAGATTGAATCTTTTGCGATTGATGCCGCTTAAAAGTGAAATTGATCTTGACGGCAATCCAATGATGCTGAATTAGAAAGCCGTTCTCTAGTCTATGACCTTGCATTAAATTTAAGAATGGCCCCCATTTCCTCTCCTTCTTACGCCTTCTTCCGCTTTGCTTCCTCCATCGATTTTATTTCCGTAATCGGGTATCGAAGCGTTTGCTTAGCTTGAGTGGATTTGCGGAAGGGACGAGCTTAGGAAGGCCCCACTCGTATCGTATCCTTCCACTACATTTGCCAACAATTATGAGAAACTTATCCCTTCTGACCTTCTCCAAGTTTCAAATTTCTGATCTATGTTGATGCTCCCTTGGAAAGAAATGGATGGAGTTTAGAGAAAATGGCGATCGGACGTGTGCCTCCGATTAAATAACTCGATTTCGCGGAATGGAAGGATGCCAAGGTTTTGAAGGGCGATTTGCCGGGTATCGAGGGGATTTCCTTTCCTTTCCCAATTTCTGAAGTGGGCTCCTTTGATGCCATTACACGTCGGATTCCGATGCATTTACGACGCAGTTTCTTTTTTCCCGGGGTTTCTCGAGAGGTTTCATAATTCGAGATCGAACTTTTCCCAAATCAATCCACGGCGGTAAATGGCATGCGAAAAATCCTCGTTCGGAATATGACGTGGAATCATCTGTCTTAAGAGAACGTTCTCCAACTTGAGGGATAGCGTACGGAGTGGTGTATGAGGGAGCTCGACTGATGTTGCGGCATGCTCGCGAACCGGAAGTGGATTTAGCTGTAGCTGTCTCACAATTTCCTAGAGTTCCTGTTTGCCTTCAAGGATCCATTGGAAGCTTGTTAAATACTTAATCGCACAGAATTTTAGGAAGCACTTCGTTGAGTAATGGTGGCTGAAATAATGGTCAAAATAATTTATGTAATATGTTTCATCACACCTAGTGAGGTGTCGCAAAAATTTAATCATCGTTAATTTTATGAAAAAACGAATGGCATTGAGAGTTAGAATTGAACTGCATTGTAAAATTTCGTAAAATATTCTTCAAAATCTTGGAGAGTCCGTCGAAATCATTAATTCCGAAAATATAATGTTTTGATATTTGATATTAGTAGTTTTCTAGGAGTCATTTTATTCAACTAAAAATGAAAACAAAATTAAAAAAAATAAAATTTTCTGAATAAATGCAATGTTAATTTTGAAAATTTGGATTAGCATTGATTTATTGCCAATTATAAAGTTCTCAAATTTGTATGATAAACCCATGAAACTGAGACAAACAAGAAAAATTAACATATCTTCAATAGTTTTTATTATAATCAAAGAAATAAGTCACTCTTGGGGTCACTGCATGGGATCATGTTGATTCCTTGCGACTAATTAAGGATTAAAATAAACATAATGACTGAAATATTTACTCTACATCAGAGTACAAGCAGATGCAATACGGTTTCTCAAATCGTTGAATAATTGTGCTAAAAAAGATACTTTAATATGATGGTTGGATTGAAGAGGAAGTCTCACTCTTGCCTAATTAAATACGTTGTTAATTCGATTTTAAAAATATAGAGAAAAGCACTTAAAAATATCAATTTGTTTCAGGAAGTAACGAAAAGGTTGCGTTGAACGACCGAAATGACCGCACGTGGTTTCTCAAATCGATAAATGTTCGAAAAGGAAAAGATAGATTCAGAAATCAGTATATCAGGAGAGAATGAAATTTTCAAGACGTAAAAGTAAAAATAGAAAAGGAAGGAATGGAAGGCCCATTTAGAAAGGATGTAAGAAGAAGAGGATATCCGAAAGAGGCTTTTCAATACGAACCAAAGAGAAAAAGAATTTTGGTTGGACTAAAGAAAGGATGAGAGTCGCAAATCTTTTGATGCCGGAACAGGCTAACAGCCTAATCCGTGAAGGCAGATGATGATTTACTCTACATTTATTTTTTTTTCTATCAGTGCCTTTGATTTATGAAAAGATGAAAACATATGGATTAGAAAACCACAAAGTTCAAGCCAAGACTTCAAGCTGCGGGGAGGGAAAGGGGCTTATCCGTTTATTTCATCGACTTTTTCCCCTTCTCTTGCCATTTTTTGTTTTTGTGGAATATAAAAAAATTGTACACGTTTATCTTTTTACATAATGTATCCTCACGATGTATCATTAACTCCGCAGCCAAGAACACATTTTAGAATAAAATAACCTGATAAAGCGCTCCTTAGAAGTAGAAAAGAATAAATAATGCCTATAAAAATATAGCCTAAACCTTACATTCATAAATTTTTTCCATTCAAATCAGATAGAGATTCTTGTCGAAAAAACAGTGACTAAAACCGTAGGGAATTTCAAAGAAAAATCAGCGGCGGAATGTGAAAATCGAAAATAACGTATCAGTAACAGCTGGAATTTGAGGCTTAAAGTCGAAAAGTGTTGTAAGGTACCGTGTAGCAAAAAGAAATCGACTATTCTCTCCGCAGTTAAAAACAAACTGAAATGCATGCGTCGGGCACAAAACAGAACAATGAATATGACGAGTAAGAAGGAAGTGGTGAGGTCGGAAGAAAAGCTGGAATCTTTGGAATAAATAGAGGCAGTCAAAGCTCCGTGTACTAACGTGGGCTTCAGTTTCAGACATCTAAGAACATGGTAGCAAACGTACGAGAGAGCTTTTCTCTTTGTTCTTCGACTGCAAAGCACTGGACATTAGCTGGCTACACGTGTAGACATAGGAAAGAAGCTTACCAGTAAGAAAGAGTTGTAAAGGAGTCTTCTAGGAATGAAGAATATAACGAGTAGAGTTGCAACGGAGGAAATGAAAGGTGTATCTTCGTTTCATAGAATTTAACTCCTTCTCATTAAACTATCTTTTATCTGTAGTAAAAAACGTAACTTTGAGAAACACAATATGTATTGTATTAAAGCTTTTATGAACACAGTGAATAGTCTCCTTAACTATCATGGGGAATACGTCCCCATAATTTCGCAAATATTAAAGTAGGAATAATCATTTCTCCCCAAATAAGTTCTTTATTATGCGAGATGATTTATAATCAATTGAATTCTCCATGAATTCCTTAACTTCGTCAATTGGCTGCTAGTAACGCTTATAAAGTAGAGTTATGAACTACTCAGTCTCTTTCTAATATTAGCCCAATAGAAAATTATACTACAATTATTTATATGCGAGTATACATTGATTACAACAAAATCTAAACAATTTCACATAAAATAATTTTTAGATTAAACAGCTTTTCAAAATTTTATATTTAAAATTTTCCAAATAGAAGGATGTTTTTTAAACGAGGTATTTTTGATTTAAGAAATCTTAAAGAGGAAAATTTTGAACTAAAAAAATCTGACTATACTTGAATATCTGAATTCAACTAATGAATGTTCAGAGGCTTATAAATTGAAAGGAGATGGAGAAAAGCGGTATTTTTATCGTGGTAGTTTTAAATGCAAATCGCAAAGTAACATGCATAGAAATCAAGTTTGTTTGTCTTTGGTGTAATCATTTTTAAATGTTTCTAAAACAAGGGATATGTTTCATTCATTGTTTCTTCATTGTCACAGGAGGGTTCGAAAAACTGAAACATTAATAACATAAAGCCTATGACTCTGCGATAAATGTCCATTATGTTCTTAGTTTGTTTCATCTTATGGCATAGAAAAATTTTCTTAAGATTGACTCTCTTCTGTTGTGAATGCATGTTATTTGCGGCCTCATCGCTACTTAAGATTCCTTAAAATGATAATACAAAGTGAAACCAAAGGAAATAAAATTACAAACTCACTAGTTAAATCATTTTCGCATTAGGTTTTGGACGAGGAAGGATATATCAAATATTAATTGAACCTCCATCTCCTGGTCAGAAGAGTATCACACCTAAGGCGGATATGATGTTCTCCGACTTTAATTTCATGAAGTTTCACTCTGCCATAGCTCATAATATGTATAAATTAATATAGTAACTACAGCATTGTAATGTTCAATCTTCTACGCTACCATTCAATAGCTGCTTACTTGAATTGCACTCACTAGGAAGGAAGTATTGAACGGAAATTATAGATTTTATTAAACGACATCCCTGAACCCATTCGCTCCTAATTTGTGACACTCCTCCGTAAAACCAAACCTCCATCTCCGAAATCCTACAACCCGCAGCAGCAGTCCTATCGGAATCCCCGTTTACTCCAAAATCGGTCATCGAGGAGTCCATAGGACAAATCCATAAGACTATAAGCCCGTCGTTAGCGCCGAGGACAGTGTCCGGGGATGAGATTAAAATGACCGTTCGTTTTGCAGTGGAAACGATTCCGAGGGCTCCGAATGTGCTTTCGTTTGAAGTGTGGCGAATGGGTCGGAAGCGCCTTTAATTCGTGGGATGCGTAGAGGCGCTTATCAGAGGAAATAAAGGGTGGCACGCGTGGCCGTGCGTGCCCCGTGCGCTATCTCAGCCACACATTCCGTCCTCTTAAACAAAGAGACCCTCTCCTATCTCTCAACCATTCCATTGAGGGCTCATTGTTGTCGGCCATTGTTCCGCCACCGAAAAATGGTTCGTATCGCACCAATCTTCCGCCGGAAGGGGTTTTGTTTCCCTTCCGCGTCTCCTCCTTAATTTTTCACGGGGTCCACATGTACACGCCCATTTTTCCTGGGTTTCTGATTCGGTTTTTCCCGGTTCCACAAACTGCGCGACAGGATCAAACGAAATTTTAAATAATCTACGAAATCGCAGTTCTTATTTGATTTATCATCTGTCACCAGCTAGTATTTTTGTATTATCCGAGGAGACTAGCAGGATTATATGCATTTTTTTCCTTTTTGTCAGGTTAAGGTAAGGTTATCTGTTTTACTATCTCTTAGTTAACATCCTCAGTAGGTTTGTGCACACCCTCCTTTGGGAGTGTTTTCCAGCTGCGGATGATTTTTCTTAACCTTCACTTAGATTTCTTTAAGTTGCAACTGAATTAATCTAATTATCTTTTAATTCTGAATCGCCTCTCGTGGATACTTAATCATATGATTACTTTTCTATTACCATTAATGGATGAGGAGACTTAATTACCTTAGGAGACTTAATTAACTTTGTTTCAATTACACATATGATAAAGACGATATTACTTATTCAATACATTTATATACTTACAACCTAGTATCTCTATACTCTTAAATCCTTAAGGTAGCTAAAAACACTACTAACACAGGGAACTACTGATCTTAGGCAAGAATAGCGACTCTTTCGTGAAAAGAGAGGTTAGGTGAGAAGTGTAAGGGTATTCACGTGTCGATACGGTGTCAAACCATAGGCTGAGACCATATATATAATTTTGTCTATTATACTATACCAACGACAGGCTTGACGTATTTAAATTTGCGTAAAGAATAATGTAGTATCATTGATAAAGAAATTAGGGGCTCAGGGTTTTGCTCTATCTTGAGGCTATCATGGTCCTTCTTCACTACGATACGATTTCAACGGTATGCTTTTTGATGCAACTTAAATGCTGCCTGATGATTTCGTATGCGGCCTAATGGTTTACCGTGTGGCCACATGTTACATGCAGCCCTGAGATGAAAAATGGTTCCCCAACCCTGAGTAATGCGATTCTACTCAACCCCTTGATTTCGTACGTTACTTTTTAATGTTTTCTTCTATCTAGCTTTCCACCAATCTTCCATTGGAGTCTTAACTGATGTGAATGTTAAAGTAAAAATTTAATCTACAGCTAAGTGAAAGTTGTATCAGTATCTGATATCCTAGACTACCCCTGGACTTACAAGAAAAGCGGCCGCACGAAATGAAAACATTTTCACGGGTCGCAGATGAAATATTAGGAGAAAATAATATTCATATTATATTTTTATATAAGTGTATGTAAAGAGAATACTTGACTAAACAAGGAAACACGGATAAATAATGAATGTGAAAAAACTTGCTTTGGGATCCAATCGATAGTAGATATTCTCAAAATTTCTGTTAGTGCTGTTGATTTTTGTATTTGTCATTTATTCTCGAGTTTTGAGGTAATATACTTCTTTTTAAATGCGTAAAATTTGTAGAATAATTTGTTTATTTAAGCATAAAATTATTTTTCATCAACTAGCAATGCCCGATGGATCAGGGATTAAAATTTAAAATAAAAAATCAGGAATGAACTTTAAAGTAAATTAATTTCCAGGACACTTTGATGTACGCTGGTCTTACCGAAACTGATCACATGCGGTCCACGTGGTATGTTGTGCATACTATCTCAAAACCTTCAAGAGGCATCAATGCAAGTAAAGTTAGTCAAACAATCCCCTCAGCGTCATTTCCGTCCGACAACATTTCCGGCCGCCTTTCTATTGGCGGACGCATCGCACGGAATTAATCATCTCTCAGCGACACAGAGTTGTTGGTCTTCAGTTTTCAGCGTTTCCCCAAACCGAAGAGAGGCGACTTTATTAAGTTTAAAGCGTCGCGGGAACATCCTCCGCCCGTTGATTTCACCGATCCTCAATATAAGTTCGGAAATTTACTTTTTTAATCTGCGTCTCCGCCGCCAGAGGAGGGCCTCTGGGGGCCCCAAAGAACGCCTCCTTCGCATCATTTATCGATTCGCATTATTTCCCGAGGGCGAACTTCGGAGACAAGCGGCGATACCTTCTTCCGGTAATAACACCCACGTTCCCTCCCCCTTTCCAATATGTCTCCGCCTTCTCTTTGCTCTTTTATCCTCCTTTTCCTCATTAATCCTCCCTTTCCCTTCCCCATTCTCTCCTTTGTACTCTTTTCTAGCGAGAAGATACACTTCAACGGAGATAATAACGTGAGGATTCCATCCATTGACTCTTTCCATTCCGCAGTTATCACGCGCTCATTCATCCGGAAGTCTCGACGGTAATTTTCTTCTTGTTGCGTCCCGCCCGCGCCTTGGAAATAAGAAGGGCGTTTCCGTAGCCATTTTGGTGTCGTATATTCAGAGTCGTAGGAGATGTTCTCCTTTGAATGGAGGCAGAATCGTCCGTACATCGCGGAAATTTCTTCGATTCGCGCCCTCGAGGAGGTTTTTTATTTTATACTTTTGTGTTGTCGCGAAATGGGGAATGAATTTTTGAAAGTTTCGCGTCGGATGCAGAGGGGAAATGCAATCGGTGCCTGATTATCCGCGGAATAAGGGAAAGTCAAATTGGAAAACTCACGTTGAAGTATTACATAAAGTAGAGGTGGAATATCTCAGTTTCACAATTGGAGAGTACAAGCAGAGCTGGATGCTACACCTTGAAATGACATTTCACGGATTCTCCGAAAGGCATTTTACAAAAAATTCTTCTATGAAACGATATATTTTTATTTTCTCAGCGCTTGAAACCAACAATATGAATGAATTCCAATAAATTTGTAAATATAACTCAATTCTTAACTACTTTATAAAAATATTATGAATTCTTATTTTACCTTCTGTCGTAAATGTTATATTATCTTCATTACCTAATCTTCAATACCCAATTTTAATATTAATTTAAAATTTCCTTTAAAGGCTGAGGTCATTTCAGGCCTTCATAGGGGATTGAACACGGGACTACTTTCACTGAAGTCAAACACGGATATCCAGTTGATGCAGCGCTACTAATTATATTTCTTGATCATATGAATGCCAGAATAAACTACAAGTAATAGGATGAAAGGATGTTTGGCATATAAGGTTGTGGCTCCAGGAAAAATCTCAAGGAGAAGAGGACATGAGAAATTCTAACATTGGCTCGAACCAGCAACCTTCTTCTTTCCGCGAAGCTTCTGCCAACTAAACTCTCCGACCAGAACATTCTTAGTTGGTGAAAGCCACCTTCTGGAAAGAGGAATATCCCGGATTCGAGCCGCAGTCCTTTAAGAATTTCTTCATGTACTTGAGAACCTAGATGAACCGGTCGTATATTTCAGTGTATCACGTGAACTGATCCTTAGTTTTTTTCAATTATTATCCTTCATTATACCATTTTATGAGTGCTCTGTTGAGAAATGTATTATAACTACTTCCATTTGAGGCATCTAGGTTATCTTCAATGGCTTGTGGTAGTTTGCTGTGTTTACTCTGTCAGTAAAATGAGAACGAAGCAATTTACATGACTATTTTTCCCCTTCTCGGAAGAAAAATCATCTCAAACATCTCCAAGAAATAATTTCCTTCAATTTTTGGAAACAAGGGGGAAGGAAGAAAATAGGCGGTAACAGTGGGGATCAACTTTCTGTCAACAAGGTTCGGAAAAATTACATCAAGTTCCAGAAAATCTCTTAAAAATTATCCTAAATTAACAAAAACTATCTTGGAAAACGCTGCATCGTCGAAAACACATGGTCGTATCTTGAGTTTGTGAGGTTGTCTTTTTATGAAGCGCGTTCATATAATTCTTCGTAAATGGAGCTTACCAAGGAACAAGGAGACTTAAAGATAATCACAAACTTCAATAATCATACTGCATGAGTATTTAATAACTTTTTCCTATTCTTACAACTTTAATATTGGCAAAATGCTGAAGTCGTTTAGTCTTTCATTCGTCGAAATTTCTAAATTCGTAGATCTCTTCATCTTACTCCCATATCAAATTCTTAGACTCTAGAATTATATCAAAGTTTTGCGTTACATCCCACAGAGTATGTTCTATGGTTCTAATTTTGAAATTCAACATATGGAAAATATGTTGTTTGGAATTATGTTGGAGATGGTACATTTGTGTCAGTCGTTACATTTATTTCGCAAATAAGCAGCGAATGAATTTTAAGTTAATGTTTAAGTAGAGAAAAACATTTATAATTACGGTAGACTATATGAACTACTATCATTCTTTAATGTGAAATAGTATATGCTCAAAATTCAGGAGTATTTGTTCCTTAATGTGATAAAAGCATAATAAACCATACGAAGAATATATAAGCTACCCATACTTAAGTTATTTTTAATTTTAAACAAAAAATATACGGATATAAGATATTAATATGATTTATGTGGATAAACTCAACAAAATGTATAAAAATATATGAATCTCTTTGATGTATTTTAATAATGAATAAACCATTAACATTTCGACGCACTTTTGAAATTAATTGCATATAACAAAATGGACTTGAATACTTCGGGTCTATGATTCCAATTCAGTATTTTAAATTAATAATCTGATTCACCTAAGAACAGGAAATGCTAATCCTTTAGGCACTAGCTTTCCATGGCAGATTACCTGAAAAGTGTTGGTGTCCTGCATGTTTTCCCAATGATATTATATGAGAATATTATGTAAACCTTTTATGCTATAAACGTTTCAGTTTTATATATATTTTTCGTTTTATTGCAATTAATATTTTAGTATTCCTTGGGTAAGTTTAAGCATAGGAGTTTCCTTTTCCTATAATTAACATTTGTGTTTGTACACAGAAACATATCAACAGTGGCATCTAAAGAAAGTTCGTGGATTCCGTAATATAAAGTAGTAATTAAATTTCACTTAACTATACTCTGGAAATACAGTGAAACTGGAATAAAACTTTAAGGCTTAAAGCTGAACAAATCAATGCTTTTAATAAGAATGCGTCTAACTACTCCAAACCTGATGGATAGACAAACATAGAAGAACAAACTAATCCCGAAAAATAAAATAATAAGGACTAGAAGGCAAGAAACCTTACTTTAATCATGAATACTGCAAGCACATTGATCGATTTCCTTCGTCCCTCTCTTTCTGTCTATTTATCTATCAATCTTTAATCTTCTCCCCGTCTCTCTATTCGCCTTTCTCATTCACATTTCCCTTTTCAACCTTATAAAATCCGCGACGGATCTTCAAAAATCTACTTGTCTCACAGCCGCGGGCTTGTTGGCGCATGCGCACAAGGGATAGAGGGAGTTGCTTTCGCAGCAACTATTTAGAAGGAAAAAGAGTGGAAGGAGAGGAGTGAAAGAGGGTTGTTTGCAATGGTCTGGAGGAGAGGAACTAAAGGACGAATTAAACAGGAGGTTGCTGCCCTTAGGGACTTAGAGTTTCCTGAAGGAAAACACTGCGGCTGCGTCAAACTAAGGGATAATTAAAGATCTAGGAACGAGTGAAACGTGTGGCCAAATAAAATAAGAATTAACACGCAGGGATATTGAGTAAATCAAACGGGTGCGGAAGTTAAAGAAAGTGGGTAAACTTGGAAAGAAAGTACGTACTGCGTCGTGCGGTGAGATTACTCTTCTAGATTACAAACTTTAACGTAAAGTAATCGACTAGCTGTAAGCTTGGACCGCACATTGATGTATACTTTAGTCAAATGAAATTGTTTGCGAATTTCATCTCTTTCTGACTCCACTTTCGATTTTCTGTCACTTTATTTAAGGAGAATTTATGACTTAAAACGGTACAATAAGAAAATGATGTTGGGGTACATTAATACAGCTTTCTACCCGTAGTTAAGTAGGTTCCTGTGGCTTAAGATTCCTTACTTAGCGCCTTCCCTTTTACCTCTCGGTAACTATCCCCTTTCTTTTTATAATTCAACAACTTTCTCTTCCTTTCTATCCTTAAACCTTGCATCTTATATTCTGCTACTTTTTTCATCAGCCCGTTCCCTTCTCATATTTAAACCACCCATTTCTTCTGGCCCCGCTTTACTACTTCAATGAAAACCATTCACTTTCGCCATATTTAGTCTTTCCCTTTTTACTTTCCAATCACCCGAACTTACTTTCCTCGTTTTAGGTTAAGATGCGCTTCTCAAATCCCTATATTAATTTCGCAATCTTTGTTAGGTACACATTTCATAGCCACTGAGCAAACAAATATAAACGAAGGATTTTGCGGATTTTTTATTAATATTTATTTGGAGGTCTTTTCTTACCCCGCCGGTTGAAAACTTTTCTGAGCTCTTTATATGGGCATGCCAAATGAAAGGTATCTGAGGAAGTTGATGCTTGCTAAGTAAACAAAACGAAGAAAACCTGTGTATACATAATCATTAATATTACTTACAAAATCAAGAAGCATAATTAGTTCATTTCGGTGTAAAAGAGAAAATGAATAATCTCAGCTTGTGTATAATAAATATACTGACTAATTTAAATTTAGGGAAGTATATTTCATAGCAGATGGCTCATTTGTCATGAAATATACTAAAGTTAAAACCCTACTGATAACGTTTGAGAGAATATACCACTATTCCATGTGTGAAGAGACTCGATCGCAATCAACAGTGTTTTTTCATCAGCTTCCTTGGAACAAGATACAATGATATGAATAATCATCATTTGCCGTATACCTACGGAATTTCATTTATTTGAAAGCTTCGATTTGCGATGGTGGTGCGGACTGTATGGATATATGCAATGTATTAGATGATTTTTCAGGAAATTCTCTCTTGAATTTAAAACCTCTCTTAATTAAGATTAAGTTATTAAGCACGGGGGCCAAATCTTTCAGCATTTGTTATAAGCGAAACAGCAAATAAATACTCAGTAACCAAGTGAATCAAACTCTGGTAATCCACTCATTTGATATTAGTCACGTATACTCGACTTTTACTCACTCTGCCCATCCTATAATTGGCAAGCACGTTCCTCACACAATCTGTTTAATTCGCTTTCATTTTCATCGAATACCTTCCATGCAAAATGTATAACCGGTGATAAAACGTATCATTACATCTTAATTAAAATCACAACCCTTTTTACTGTACCATCAGTCAAACTCGATGCAACTACAGTGATTACTCCTCATAAAAATTTGGGCAGCGTCCTCTGATGTCCATAACCTAAATATTATATACGCTTCCTTTCTCCGCAGGGGCATTAATAAAAGATTATCGATTTCAAAACGACGAAATAATTTTTGAGGCTAAAGCTCTGCGGATGGATCCATTAACTTAATCCCCTTAACAACTGCTACGTAGTCTCAA
The DNA here is from genome assembly GCA_036926295.1 of Pachydiplax longipennis. NCBI lineage: Eukaryota > Metazoa > Arthropoda > Insecta > Odonata > Libellulidae > Pachydiplax > Pachydiplax longipennis. Next base: position 44,716,591 of record JAVFKF010000003.1, read on the forward strand.
GGGAAGGTCGGAAGGGAAGATGGTGACCGCCCGCAAGGCCGAAATGGGCTTCGGTAAAATGGGACTCCGGCCAGGTGGAGTACAACCTGGATTACGAATGCGGCCGAACTTAATCCCCGGGAAAAGAGAAAACCAACTTAAAATACAAGGTCGATACGTTCCTTTTATCTCAGCGACTCCTCTGATAAGTCCGAAAAAGTGATTTAGGGAAAGGGACGATTACATTGAGGTAATCGAAAGGGACGGATTCGAAATCGAAGTGGTGTTTCATTTGGGAGGGAAATTTCGGATTCCGGGATAAATTACAACCAAACTGCGAGTGGAGCGATTAAAAATGGCCATATCGCATTGGAAAGGGAAAAATGTATTCTCTTTGTCTGACTCGGCCGTGACGCTGAAAAGGGAAAGCTCTGAACAGGAAAAGGGGAAACTTTTAGATTAGCCGTGCCGAAGCATGCATTAAGTGATTCATACGTATGCATTTATGTGTTTACCAAATCAAAATGCCCACTGAATTGAATTCTGTACCTTATCCTAACGTTATTATTAAATTCCTTTAACTTTGCTGTCTCAGTTTATTTGCTCCACAGAAATGTGTGGTAGAATGAAGATTAATGCGATATTTTTCCTGCTTCAGTTTCATTACTATGTACCGTAAAGGACAGTAAACAGAATTAAATACAATATAACGTATATATATAAGGAAAATCAACAACTCACCGACAGATATGCAATGCTACTTTTAGTAAGGCTTACCTGTAATAAGAAAGAGAAACAATAATCAGCATTTCGTAATAAAAAGATATTGAAATGAAATTATATGTGTAACTCGTGATACTCAGAGTATTCTAACTTACGAATGCCTTTTATCTCGCAGCTTAATATATTTCCCTTTATTTCTCGGTCTCTTTTCCTACCCTGCATGTTACCAAATATGTGAAATTACTCAAAAACAAGCATAAATTTTCATTTTATACAATATCTAGAACTTTCTATAGTAACAATACATCCATGTAAAGTGATGTATTTTATATATCAAATGTCTTATACTTGTGAAGCTATTTAAGAAAGTCATTTCTTTAGGGAAAAAGGCAATTAAGAAAGGAAAAAAAGTCAGAAGACTAAAAGATATATAGTATACCGTATACATGAGCAAGAATTTACAATCTACAAATTTACAACTGGAATTTTCACGGAGCAATAGCGAGTTACTCAGAAAGACTCCTGGTCATGTGGCAGAAGATTCAGTGAAAACAGAGCATTGAATATTTTACACAGAATACAAAAACGATAAGATAAACGCAACCTATTGTTTGAGCGGAAACTGCTTGTGTTATTGAACACAGCCTCTGCCAGATGCCAAAACGCAGCCAACTGGAAGCATATGCAGATGGTGATGTAAAACAGTTCTCCGTTGCCCTAGGAGCTAAGTCTTACAACTGTAAAAGGGAAACTTCGGCGGTGCAAATCGTTCTTTATGAATAGTAATAAGGATCAGACTTTGGTCTAAGCCAACATAAATTACTCTCATTTTAAATGTTGACGTAATTTCTAGTAACGGCTCCCTCAGAATCTACTCGAACTTCACAAAGATCTCAATTCGGACTAGAGGCAAAAGTTTGCTAGCTTCTCTAAAGATGGAAATTGGTCTGACAGGGATTCACAGATTTTGAATAAAATCTTCGTCGGAGGAAACCTTCAGAATGAATTAAATGGGATAGTGGGTCTAGTTCAACTCTACTTCCGATAATGTACAGACGAATATAGGTTGTTTCAAATTTGGAAAATTCATGCGAACTTTGCCTGCTAGAGTTCGCCTGCTCAATGAGGAGTCATCCTTTGACATATGTAACCGATTTTTAATAATTTACTTGCGTATTTATATGCATTAATATGTATATGTGACATAAAGGTATGGGTTTACTCTCACATCCTACCCTTCATTTTAAAAAAAATCTTTGTAAATGAATTTGAGTTACATTTCCATCGTTTATAAAATAAAATTGCCCACAGGATACGGTTGAAAAGATGTCCACTCGCAGCAAATCAGATCATATAAAGAGTAAATCTAACATAATGTGATCTATGAGTTTATATCTAGATATGATTACGTAAAAGTGCTTGTGGAATGTAATTAATTTTAGCCATGCTATGAGGAATTTCATTGAGAAGCCACCGAGTATTTTTCATTTCTCTTTGATTATAATAAAGTTGATAAGGGAGAAATGAATCCTTAATATAATATCTGATAAAATTATACAAATTTAAGAAAGGGTCTGAGATGATATTTTAGATTAAGCAGTCAATAACAAAAGCATGTAATATTGAAAGCAACTAGGAGTCGAAATCTCATCTTATGGGAATTTGGAGTGAAGGGATAACTAATTTTCAATTTTAAATGTAATATATTTATCGATGAATCATTTTAGATCATTAAAATTTTCATAGAGACACCACAGATTTCCGTCGTCGACCAATTTTACGTAATGCCCAGGAAGAATTGCTATATTTTTTATATACTCCCTGAAAATATGTTGATAATAAGTTTTAAATCACTACCAACTTCAGAAAATTTAATCGACTGAGAGCCATGTACGAATTATGCGGTTCCATTTTAAGTACTGCAGCCGTGGAAGCACTTCAAAGTTGTCATACAAATTTTGTAACTCCTTTATGTGCGTATAAGTGCTTTTGAAGTATCGCGTATCTATTTGCGACAGCCGATATACTGTTTTAAAAATGATAGACATAAAAGATTTATGAGATGCGGATCATGAGACACTCCGACTTCTCTACGATCAAATTCGGGAAGTAAAGAGAGAATTGCACGTTGGATGAAACCTAAATTGCGGGCGTTGCATAGGAGGCAAAGGTTTCTACACGCACGGATGAAGAGACTAGAGAAGATCGGAGGTGACTCTGAAATTGAGCGTCAGAAATACGCGGAGGTACGAAAATCGGTTAAGGAGGAATCGCGGAATGAGTTCCTGGAATATAGATCTAAAACCCTTTTAGAGTCTTTAGGAAGCGACCAGAAGGAGTTTTGGTCATACGTCCGAGAATCTCGTGGAGGTCAGTCTTCAGTATCTAGTCTTGTTAATGATGAGGGACTAACAGTTAGTGATTCGGTAGGTAAAGCGAACTTACTTAATCGACATTACCAGGAAAGCTTTACTTTAGACAATGGACGTACGAACGATTTTTCTGTCAGGGTTGATTCAAAGATGGGGCCGATCGAGTTGTCAGTGGATGGAATAGGTAAGCTGTTGCGAGAGGTTGACAAGAAGAAAGCGCCCGGACCGGAAGGTATACCTTCGCTGGTTATTACTACGCTGGCGGACGAGCTTTCTCCCTATCTTGTCGTATTTTATAAGAAAACGTTGGATGAAGGCGTTGTACCAACGTCGTGGAAAAGAGCGCATATCACCCCAATTCCTAAGAAAGGGCGTTCCTCGAAACCGGAAGACTATCGTCCCATATCCTTAACGTCAATTTTTTGTAAGATAATTGAACATATTATTGCCAGTTCTATAATGCGTTTTCTAGGTGATAAGGGGGCAATTAGTGAATGTCAACACGGTTTTCGTAAGGGTAGGTCATGCGATACCCAGTTAGCCCTTTTTGTGAACGATTTAGTTAAGGCTGCTGATAAGGGTATTAGCACGGATGCCATATTTTTAGATTTTAGAAAAGCTTTTGATAGAGTTTCACATGTAAAAATAATTCATAAATTGATGGCTTATGGGATTAATCAGCAAGTTATTGAGTGGATAAAATGTTTTCTAGGAAACAGATCGCAGCGAGTTGCGTTGGACGGAATTTTTTCTGATGAGGTTTACGTCACATCCGGTGTTCCGCAGGGTAGTGTATTAGGTCCTCTTCTGTTCCTAATTTATATCAACGATATGGTGGATAATGTTCGATGTAAGGTTAGGCTATTTGCAGATGATACTGTTATTTATAGTGATATTACAAGCGCAGATGACATTATTTGCTTACAGAACGATCTGAATCTTATTTCTGGTTGGTGCAGGGATTGGCAGTTAGATTTGAATGTAAAGAAGTGCGTAGCCATGAATTTTACACGTTCCGCTAATGTTTCTCGCATGCCGTATAATATTTCAGGATATCCGTTGCAGTTCGTGAAGCATCATAAATATCTTGGTATTACGCTCAGTAGTAATTTTTCCTTTAAAGAGCATATTCAAAACGTAGTAGGTAAAGCGAATAGGATGCAAAGTTTAGCTAGTAGAATCCTTAGGGGTTGCTCATGGAGAGTAAAAGAAATAGCGTACTTCTCCCTAATTCGACCTCTCCTTGAGTACTGCTGCGCGATTTGGGATCCGCACGAAGTGGGATTAACTTCCAGCCTTGAGATGGTTCAACGTAGGGCAGCTAGATTTGTTAAGGGAGATTTCAGTTTTGACAGCAGTGTTTCAGCTATGATAGAATCCCTCGGTTGGGATTCGCTTAGTGATAGAAGACTTGATTACCGTAGGAAGCTTTTTCATAAATTTATCACTACGGATCTCAGGGAGGAGGTAGTTGATATTGTCATACCAGTTTGTAGCATACGTGATCTTCGAGACAAAACGACGAAGCGTTACAGGGAAATAGTTGCCAGGACAGATAGTTATTTCTGGTCATTTTTTCCGCGAAGTATTAGAGAAGCCAACGGCAGTCAAAGGTAGATAGGTTTTCGGTGTTTCACACCCCCTGCCATGCGCCAGTGGCGGTTAGCAGGGTCCTTATGTAAATGTAAATGTAAATTGCAACGGAAGATGACACTTGTAGTAAGAGCTACATGTAGTTCAAATCTGAGCATCCGAAAAGAGAAAAACTGAATTCATCCGCATGATGCAGCTGTGCAAATGGCTCAAAAAAGGAAAAGGGACAGAAACTAAGAAAAAAAATAAAAAATAAGGCGAACGCATCCATTTACTCGGTTAACCCCTCAAAGTCGTTCCCTAAACATTTCTCTTTCTGGTCCGTTAACTCGGGGATGGAAACATAGAGGCAGTTTTCTAATTTAACATTTATCATTTCTTTTTGAAAGGCGACGTCTCTCGAAGTTGAAGGGGAAATTTCTTAGGGCGAGGAGAGCTCCTTCGATGCCTCAGCGGAAACTTCAGAGAGGGAAAATGTGGGATATTTTGTGACGTGGCGGAATAAACAGCAGACGGGAATTTGCATTTAACTCGCCTCAGATATACTCGAGGCCTTCCCTTTCTATCTCTTTCCGCTCTTTCCAGAGTATCTCGCTATTTAGAACTTGAGACGTCTCCGCTAATATTTGCTGACGTGCTGTGGAGCGTTAAATTAAGACAGTGTGCCTGTGAAGTGAAATCCTTAGACCGGGAAAAGGGAACTATACCTTAAATCTTTTCAACCCTCCCACCGAAATCAGCTAACCTTTCCGTAGGCGCTGAATGCCATCGCTGCTGAGCCACCCGAGGCGTGAAGAAGATCGAAGAATCTCGATAGACTGTGGAGTACTAAAATCTCGGGAAAAACGCCATCTATTAAACTTTCCCAGCTCTACTCCAGTCTCACGGTGCTTAACGTCCTCAAACCACTGGCAATAAGCAACACCTTTAATTATGGCCAATCCAATCATTCTGCTCTCTTCCTTTACTACGTCTCCCGGCTGCATTTATGCTCTTCTTACACTGCGGCACTCGATCGAAAGACCGATTAATCTCGCTAATTACATTGGGAATCATCTCAGAGGAGGGTTTATGGCCGAATAAATTATGAAAGGTATATCGAAAAATATCGCTAGTTTTGAAGATGCTAGATTATTATTTTCGCATACATCTAAATATTTATTTCCTACGGGTGTAGGTTTCAAAGAATCTTGTACTAATTGCTAGCCTGTGATGTTTGATGACTTCTTTCAATAATTTCCTTGCATCCAGTAAGGATGTGCCCTAAAAAGTGGGTCTGCCATTTTATTATATAAGGTGCAAAAATATTTAATTGTGATTATTGGATGGTTTCAAAAGAAAATATAGAATTATAAAGGATAAAATATAACATTATCGTTGTAGTATCATAAGAGAATAAGACGTTTATAAAATATAAATGTTAGAAGAATGTGTCTTATTAATGTCTTCCATTATGTTTGTTACTAATTAGAACTTAAAGAATTCCAAAGAAAATTCCAAATCTACTTAAATGACTTGAATAGGTATACATACAAAATTCATTAAAGAGAAAATTTCAAAATGCCTACTCAATACATTATAGTATTTGTGCCAGCTTTTTTTGGATTTCTATGTGGGGCGGTATTAAAGTTTAAACATTGAAAATATCTTTATTATACAACTCGCCCCAAGAGAAATTAGAGAATATTTGTTATTTTATAGAGGGTAAAATGTAATTGTAACTGTGGAAAAGTAAGAGTAGAATTTTTTGGCATTTATGCATAAGTGGATGACAGCAACATTCATAAAATCTCCAAAAAATCTCTGGTAAACATAAAGACGTTGAGTTCAGGATTTGAGAAATATTTACCAAGAAACTACACGGAAGAAGAATACTTAAGGAGAAGCAGCAGAAGGGAGCGTCAAAAGGAAGGATAATGAGGCAAGAGAATCAGCTTACATTATTCCAAGGAAAGTAGAGGAAGATAAAAGATGAAGGAATATTAGAAGAAAAAGGAAACAAAATATTATAAAGAAAGGTTAAGCACATGGTTCTCAGATAGAAGAAGGAATTCATAATATTCGAATAAATTAAATCGATATCTTAATAAATTTTCAATCCGAGGTAAGGATCTTCAATAAATGAGTAATGCGTATTTAAACAATTGCGAAAGCCTTTTCGAAATTTAAACCTATTTCAGATAAACATAAAAAGATAAAGAAAGAAATCGTGGCAGCAATAGTTTTGTTGAGATTATTATTTTCGTACTCATAACAAATTAAGATTCATTGCGCCTGAAAGGAAATATATGTTACCTAATTTCCATATATAATTTCTTCCGTTGCTCTTTCCAGAATACATCTTACTGCGTTTCATGTATGAAATTCGCGACATGATATAATAATGAGCGAAAAACGTAATTATGCTTCTCTCATATGGTAATACAGAGAAAAGACTTAAAACCAATCCTTCCTCTTGTTTACATGTTCACTCATCAAGTAATGATTCACGTCGAAAGGGTGTTAAACTAAGATACTTAACCTGAAAAAATAGTTTCGCCTAACTCTTTAAGTAAGTTCCATCTTGCCCGTATCCTCTTTTCCCGTAAAGTTCTCCAGCACCTGTCTGATGGCACCTTCACGCATAACAGGTCCTCTCCTCAAAACCGACTAATGCATTATGCTCGCTCAACTTCAATTACCACGTATGACGGGGAAGCCCCTAAGAGTAAATCTTAAAGACAATAATGCTGTGCAGCAGCGGTGCACACAACCTTTGCCAATTAAGAGGTCGCTCAAGAGATATTTTTCGAACTTGCGGGCCGTAATTGAATAAAATTTAGTAAATGAACAAATTAATTTGTTATTCTGATTTATAACATCGACAGATACGTACAGTAAGTAAGAAATAGAAAAGAATTTTTCGTTAAATTTATCATGATTTCGGGTTTTCTCTCTTAGTTCCCAAAAGATCGTAACATTGATACAAAACTAATCTTTATATATTTTATTCATGTAACACTACTCCTTTTCTGCTAATGCGATACTCAAACACTTTCAGTGCTTTTACAAGGAAAATATTTTGAACATAACATTTTATTTCTTGCAAAGAACATCGGTCTCTCTATATGTGAGTTCTATTATAAGCATGGAAGGAGCCGCGGGACGCATTAAAACAAATATGGTTCCGTATGCGGCCTGCGGGCCCTGGTTATGCAGCATAGTTGTACAATAATAGCTCGAACAATGGGAGCTTAGAATACAAGTGTTTTTTCACTATGCATAACCGAATATGCAGGGTTCTGGATGAACATTTACTATTATAACTATTATTATTTACTATTATAAAAAGGATATATTTATCTATATTAATCGACTACAAAAATCATTGCAAACAGTGTAATAAATAAGAAAGACTGAGAGAGTTACACGAAATGAGCTATTATATGAAGTTTGATTTCTTCTAATGCTTCGATATTTTTATTTTGTATGTTTATTTTCAAGCTGATGACCACGTATTTTCTCACAATAAAAGCATAAAAAAACCTTCAAAAACTTTTCATAATTTTCTGTATCATTTTCACTTTCCCTACAGGTCTTATCTCTACAAAAGCTGCTTTTTTCAACTGCGGTTTTACCAACAACAATCTCATAGCGAGATTTCTTCATGAGATTCAGAATCTTTAGAATTTTTATGATCAGAAGCATTTTAACATCTCTGCACCATCTAGTCAATGGCATGCAATTTTTGAGGGAGTATATCTTGTGAGAAATGCGTACCCTCATACAATGAATAGATAATTATTATTCCTACATTATGATGTTCGCGTATGTTAATTGTAGCATACTCCGCAGCTAGGATGTTCTCTGATAAATCTTCCCTCTCGGAATATCCTCCGATTTAAAGATTTCCTGTCGTTTTGCCTTCTCTTTAAATTCAACGAGAGGTATTTATTTTCTGGAGCTCGGCTCTTTCCTCCACATATATTTGCTTCTTGATGAAGTCAACCATCTGGTTTGACGTGCCTTGAGTGAAAAAACGACTCAGAGGGAAGACATTCTTTCCTTCCAGAAGAAAATAAACAAAATCTGGAAGGAATAAAAAGTCGCGTATTTCCATTTTCTTTCTATTCCCTCCATTGTTTAACTGTCTCAATCCACGTCCTCCGGAATCAAATAATGGCTTATAATTTAGTTTTATTTGGATGAAAATAGATACATCCCATCAAGATGAACGTAAGAGAGAGAATAAGAAGAAATAAGAATTCCGCGCCATATATTGCAAAAAGAAGGAGACTCGTAGCGTCCTCATGTTGAATCCGTTTTCTGCCTTAGAGGAATCGACATTGTAGAATATAGAACGGTGTATGTAGATGCATGACGTTCGTTTATTGGTCTTGCAATTTTCGATAAAGAGATTTTGTAGTATTCGATCTAAATGACATTAGCGTCTAAATAGCCTAAGAATTTAACCTGCGCATGCGAATGTATATTGCGTACTTCAATCTGATAAATAATTCTATCGTAATGATTTCCTTAACCCCCTTATGCTACTGACACCTCTTATTAAAATGGTTAGCGATTTCATGTATAGTATGGCTGCACTTACGTACGTAACTCAGATTTTCAGTGCTTTCAAAATATTTATCATTTATTATAAAATCACCTTTTAAACTCTTCCCTTGGAATTTTCTTATTGCAACTTTGCTTTAGAGAATATTTCTTCTCATAATGTTAACTTGATTTTACTTTACTTGAAACAAAAATAGTGATGATAAACTACAATTTTTGATGGATATAACGAGGAGCAATTTTCATGTTTCAATTTTTACTACAAAATTTCATTTTCGTGACTTACTTCCAAGCAATGGATGCATGTATTCATGTATGGAAATTAGAACTCAAACCTTTTAACTATTATTGAATTTTCTATAGTGAGATCATGGTGGGACTCTATAGTTGAATCTAAACTCTCATCGATATTATTTACCGTTCCAAGTTTCTACCAAAAATTATGCGACCTTAGTTGCAGCGTATTATTGAACACCATGATGATCGTGTGCATAAGCGGACATCGTTAATTCCAAATAAAATAACATCTGCGTGTGTTTTTACTATTTGTCCATTTTCAATGCAGCCCACATCTTTGCCGCTGACAGTAACCCAAAAAGTTTCCACTAGTTCTTCATGCGTCCCAGAGAATCGTTTCCGTGAACCCCAACGTTTAATTACCAACTCCTTCACTTCGTAAAAGAGCATTTATTTAGACCAAGGCTCAGCTCGAAACGTTTCCGCCTGCGTCAGCGGTCGCGCCCGGCCAGAGACGCTTCTTATCGGGTCCGATTCCACTGATACGTGATGAACTCGAGTGAAGTTTAATCCTCGCTTAAAATTCGCCGCCGGAGCGTGAAAGAGATGAGAAGAGATAGCCGTAGCGAATCGGAAGTCTTCGCTTCTACGCTTCACGTCTCCATCCACCAATGGGGGCCTCCCCCTCTTTTTTTCTAGACGATGAGTGGACGAAGTTAAAGTGAGTCGGAGGGGGGTGAAGAGGGGAGGGCGTTTGGCGCACTCCCTTACAAAGGAAACGCTTCAGATAATCTGATTTTGTGTAGCGGCCAAGTTGACACGCGTTAACCACCCCCTCCATTATGGACGCTTATCTTATCGCCTTCTTCCTGAAAGGCCCCTTTTCAACTCCCTTCAACTTTTTTCCGGAGGCGGACGATAGCTCTCCGCCATCTTGATCTCGAGGAATGCATGAATCGCCGCATTTCGGATTTACGGTCGCCGGGCGATACCGTCGTAAAGAGGAATTAAATGGCCATGATCCCGAGGAGATGAAAGGAATGGGCTGAGGATGGCGGCCAGCGACGCTTATCCATAAAAGTCCGAGGATTTTCGACTTTATAGTTCGATTAAGAGTTGGCTTATTCCTGAAGGGAGGACTGGGGTATCGAGGGATAACTGCTAGTAGGTCAAATGTGTCTGCATTGGGACTGGTCTGACGTGTTCTTAAAGCGGGCAGTGCAGCAAAATAATCCATAGTGTTACTGCGATTGGCGATTTCATGGACTATATGTGTGCATTTACTGAGTAAGAACGTGAGAAAATCTGAGCGTTCGAGAAGCAACGTGAAAATTTTGCATTTGTGATTTTGCAGGTGATAGGATAAATTCGAGATTCTACCTTTATTCACTTTAATATCTCTGAATAATAAATGCATGTAATATCCATTCTTATCACCTCTGTATTTCTTCAATAAACGAGGAGTAATCGTCCAAACGAATTAAAACCGTTATCTTATAGCGAAAATTCAAAAAGATTCCTACTTTCATATTAGAATATCGTTTTAAATACAGAATTACGATAGTAATAGAGAGTGAATTGGGGCTCCCGGAAAGGAAAGTGGGTAGCACGTTTGACTTTGGCAAAAGCGGTCCCGAGTTTGAATCCTTATGGGAGCCCATGTGCGAAATGGCCTCAGCTGTCTAAGCAGGTTTTAAAATACTACTATTAAAAGGCGATTCCTTAAAATTTAGTTACTCCATAACTGTACTTATTGACTTCCGAATTTATTCTTCAAGATGAGTTTATCGTTCCTTTATACATTTCTCATATGATGAAAAAGAGAAAAGTCTATACAAGAGAAAAACATCAAAATCTCATTCTTTTAACTAAATCACGATCTCTGCTCCATCGAAATTGGGATGTTTTTCGGAGAGAAATAACAAGAAGAACTATTTTTATCAGAGAATGTCATTTATAACTGTGAAAGACGAAGAGTCGGAAAATAATACGAATTTGTAAAGGAAAATGACCTCTCTGACTTCCAGCGGTATTTCTTACGTCTATTTCATCTCTGATTCCTCAACGTTCTCTAAATGAAAAAAAAAGGCTCTCAGGGAACCGCCGAAATTCAACGGATGTGTCATTTAGTACCAATCTATTCAAGGACAAAGGGTCGCAATGGGTAATTTGGAAACCTAGACTCGTACAGGAGCACATTAATTAGATTAGGGTGGAATGATGTACAGCTTTAGTCATGCCTAGTTAGGAGATTGAACTTCCGGGTTTACATCCTGACAAAAAACTCTTGGCACATCATACCTTGGGAGAGACGGACTAAGCCGTTGAAATGGCAGAGACACGCGGTTCGGAGAGATAACGTAGGAATGAAGCCCATACATGACTTGTTTATAAAATTTTTAAGCGCGGTTGGTAAAACGCCATGTAAATTTCCGAAATTTTTTATTGCTAGGATACAAGCTTTATAGATTCTAAAATATTTGATTCCGAAAAGACTCACGCTGCATTTCCGACGTGGATCCATTTCTTTTGATTATATTTATAATTAATCTGTCTTTCCTGGCGAATTTTATTATTCTATAATTATATAACATTGTTCAATGTACATAGTCATCAAATTCTCGGTGCTGTACGTTTAATTCACGAGTTGAAATTCGTTAAGCTTCACACAGAAGAATTATTAAAAGCCCTCATGTGAGGACTAAGAAAATGTTATTCCTCATAATTAGTCTCACAAACTTTCTTCCAGAACAAGAATTGAATAGTTAGCAAGCATAATATGTATTAGTTATTCTGATTACATTTCCGTAATCATCCTGAAAATACTTATGATTAATTTTTCGCCATTTTATTGACGTTTAAAGAAATTGAAATGTTTTAATTTCGCAGGAGAGTGGTTGAGCTATTCTCTACTTTAAATCAAATCCCAGAGAAAAATAATATATATGTTACCCCAAAATGAATTCAACCCTTTAAGAGCAAGTCCGATTTCACTTCATTACTATAAGAATAGCTCACTTTTGCTTAACTAAATCTTTAAAAAATAAACACTTTTTGATTTAAAATATTAAGCACCTTTTTATCACACTCTAAATCCAAAATTTCCATTATAAATGATTGTCTGTAATGAATGGGAATTATAATGATATCCATGTTAATTTTAATTTTGTATTCACTTTTCCAACACGTTCCAAATCACCTAGCAATTTTAATGGATAAAAGAGGATGAGAGAGGAAATAATTGGATACAGAAAAGGTAAAAGTTTCCCCTCAAACAATCATTATCTATCATTATCATATCTATTATCCGAAAAAACTGCAAACTGAAATGAGACATATTGAATGTAAAGTTTACAACATAGAAGCCAGAATGAGTTCATTCGACCTAAAGGATGATAATGATGTTCATTTTCCCGAATGATCTTGTCAAAAACAGGCTTATTTGAACTGTTAACGCGCAGCTGTAATGCTGCAAGTTGTGGTCATAAAATAAAACCTATAAAATTAGACCAAACAGCTGTATTTTGGAGCCTTACTTGCCTGTTGCGTATTATAGTGTAAGAGAACATATGCCACAGAAATGAGCTTATGGTTCAGAATAGTTGGAGAAAAAGTATTTTGTCTGAAGGAAACAGTAAACGAACTACCTTTGATCTCTGAACTACGTGTATAGTTGTGCCTGTTAATGTAGATGACGCTACCTCCCATGTTAAGCTGGTTAAATTTAAAATCGTACACTCACTCAAAGTGAGGTCATATTCATATCCTACATCGCAAACATCGTATGCATACATGCAGTATGAAATCATATTACCTTGTGATAGCTAAAATTATTGCCCCATTCCCCACATGTATCTGATAAATGTTTTTATTTTTAAATCAGTGAAGCAAATGGAAATATTTTTTACATTTATAAATTTAAAATTTACTTCAAATCTCAAGTAAATCATGGTAACATTATCTATCCAGTATCATCATGAAGCAGATGCATAATTTACCAGGAGGAAATTTACCAGGAGGCCTACATTGGTTAGAGAGATGCGTTTTAGACCTTGATTGGTCGTTAGAAGCATCATTATCTATCAAAAGACTGTATGATATTCTTGTACCGAATAAGATGCTCAGAAAGTAGGAAAATTCAATGATAAATTTCAAGAAAAACAATTTCGACGTAGAAAACGGCATGCAGAATGATCGGAGACAATTTCGATAAATTATCTATCGGCAATATGTAGAATCGGAGAAAAATAAGATTCATCAAGAATTAGAATCTTTATAAAAGGCTCTCTAATATCCAAGTGGAAGGCGCGTTCAAAGGAATTTCGAGAGTTATCTTAAAGAGAAATTGAAAGAGATTCCTACTTTCAATAGAGAATATCATTCTTAATACTGAATTGCGAAAGTGATAGAAAGCAATTTGGGGCTCCCGGAAAGCCAAGTGGGCAGCGTGTTTGACCTTGGTGAAAGTATTGCTGGGTTCGATTCCCGGTGGGGACCCGTGTGTTGTAAATGACTCAGGCTGTCGAAGCACTTTCAACAATAATAGTTTTCAAAAATGTCATAGAATTCCTCTTCTATATGGACGAAGAAAGGACGCTGAACTCTCATGTAAAGTTTCTGGAGCAATTATAGTTTACAGAAGAATTGAATCATTATACACTGCTTTTGTGTTAAAACGCCAAACACAGATTTGAAACCGCAACATGTGTGATCTTAAATAACTCCTCGGCAGTTAATTGGCCCCTTTGATCAAAGTAATCTTCCGGACTTAATAAGCTACGCGTATGACTCCTGTGAACATCATGGGACTCCGCCATTCACAGTTTTCACTCCAGAACTCCGACGAATGCCGTAGTATAAAAAACACAACGGCCTTCGTGTTTACATGCGTTTGTGTTTCATTCATGGACGAGATTTTCATTTCCAAGAGAGGATGCTCACCTCTCGCTCTTCGCTCTAATTTTTACCTCCTCTAAAAGCGCTGCTCCGCCGCAATTTCCTAAACTGGATCCGGCATTCAATACTTTACACGGCTGTCCCCCCATTCATCTCTGCTCTCTAATTACGCCCTTGTCCTTCCTTCCCACTTGCAATTCCACCTCTTCTGCCTCGCAAACATCCCTTTGCTCCATTCTCTCATATTTCTTTGTTTATTTCCTCCGAATATCCTTCGCGCCTCAGCACTTTCCGCTAGAGTTTTACTGCTTAACTTACTCATGAGATCCCGCCCTAATTGTACATATCATAGTGGCCCGTTTGTGCTAAACTCAGCTAATCTCTGCTCATGAGCAAGTTTTTGAACTCGACGGCAACTGTTGTTTGCTTAGACGTCGTCGGCATAGAAACATATAGGGATTATTTTCATAAAATTGTCTCGGCATTATCTCCCGGTGGCAGGGATGAATTTACTCGCAATTCAAGCGCTTTCAATTGTGCATCTAAATTGAATTCTTCGTCTATTTAAGTGTTTAGTGAATCTCTTTTGTTAAATGGCGACCTGTTCATTAGCGGGAGATGAACTCAATCCAATTGAGTTTGTTAATCAATGCTTTCCAATACATGAGTTGAAGAATTCTTGTTGCTTACGAGAAAGTTATCGACGAATGATCACAAGTTTTATTTTTCATACGCAAAAGAAAATCTTTAAATAGAAGAAAAGTTGTAAGCAGGTATATAATTCAATATGTATATTTTATATTTCATCCTTAATTATCACTTTTAGCATCACTTGAAGTCACTCTATCATCTCCCTTCAAAGATTTCCTTTCTCCTTTGGAAAAGATATTACATACATTCATTCATTAATTTTTGATGAAACCACACCAAGTTGATCAAAGAATCGTGTTTCCTTAAAGCGGCCTCTATCATCTTATAAATTCTTCATAAAGTTTTGATGATTTCATCACATTTAACCAGCGTATTGAGCCTTTCCAACGTTCCGAATGGCATCATCATATACATGGTATCATTTTATTTTATATTGAGTTTGATTTCTCCTAACACCAATTCTGCATGTGGATTTTCATAATTAGAGCGTGAATGAATAGTATTAATTAAAAGTGATTTAGTAAAAACTTTAATTCGTGGAGAACCACAGGAATTTTAAAGTTAATTCACTAAGGTTTTAATGGGATTTCTGCATTTACTTACTGTTTTACTCTTATAATAAACGCATTAAGTTCATTTTAACTGCTATTCTGTTTCCTAGAAACAAAATAAGTACTCATAAAACAGAAAAATATTATTTCAAAAAAGAAAGGAAATGGTTGAACTGGTGGTCAATTTTTGTGGGGAAACAAAGTTGCTATCCTGCATTTTATATTTATGGAACATGAAACAAGTTTGTATAACTTCTATCTCTTATTTTTATAAACAGTAAAAATACATACGTCATTTTCCGTCAGTATATTGACTCAGAAGATAATTCAAATTTCACAAATTCAGCTTATTACTTATGACAATGATTTTGATAAATTTCGAATTGAAAGACCAAGTTTATATTACAAAATTTGTGCCTTTTAATTTAAAGGTTGCATCAATTTCTTGCAAAACATCGTATTGAATGTTATTTTTAGAATTGGATAGAATCGATCCGGGACTGTAGATAAGTATTCACGTACATCTTCTATTCCTCGGCGAGCAGTCTCTCTATATAACTTGGAAGTTTCCCTATCAGACAAATTTCCTCGGATGGAAAGCCGTGGAAGAGGACGGGATTTGGAAAATTTTCATCACAAAGAAAAGGAAAACTTTCACTTTTCTACAAGTTTTCTGCCGCTAGTATTCCTTGATTCTTATTTTTATTATGATGTCTCGTCGAGACCGGTCGCTTAAACAAGGCCGAGGGAAGTAAAAGTTTTTCCTTCCTTTGTTTCTCCTTTTAAACTTCTCCTCTGCCCAACTTCGCGGAATGATTTTCATCGGAAGCCACGTGGGAATCTTCTTTTACTCGCGGCTCATTATGAATCCATGTCATTGCGCCTTTTATTGTTTTTCATTCCCCATTATGTTCAAGTGACCATAAATATGTCTTTTATTAATACATTAGAGAAATAGCGGGGAAACTGTTGAAACTGTGTGGCAAGAAGAGAAGAATTTCAGAACTCATCCAAATGCATGTGATTTGGTAAGAAGTATTTAAAAGCGAGATGGCAAAGTAGATCTATTCGGCAACTATTTTCTTTCGCACATGCCTTTTCCCGACTCATTTTTGATATTGATTTCACTCTTACACTGGAATTTACAAATAAACTTGTGAAATGTGTCCTACATTTAAATTAAGTGTAAAAATATTAATTTTTTAAAGTACTGAATCTTAAAATAGAATGGTTGACTGCTGATGGTTACTATATTGGTTTGGTTGATGGTTTTCGGAGTCTCTTCTTTTAATAATCCTATTCTAATCTTAGTCATCTATCATTTTAGATTTGTTGGTATCTTAATTATCCATAAAGATGAGCTGTAATTACAATATTTTTATTTTAAAACCTGGTTCTTTCTTATATGTACATACATACTAATGACAAATATAAAAGATAAAATAATACTCAACGAAAATTGCTGCCGGTAAATATCATTTTACATCTACATTAAACAGAATTTACATGGAGCGTTATGAGTCATTCAGTCTAAAACCCTACAGTATGTTCTCCTGTACCGAATACCCTGCAATTCTTCAACATTCAAACCTTTAGTTATTAGCAGAATTTATTTAACAGCTAATATTGTGATTATATTTGGTCATTAAAATTAATGCATTTAGCAGCCTAAATTATTGGTGAGCATTAGCGAAGAATACTTAAAATAATAATTAAATTGGTTTCGGCATACTTAGTATGTTTTGGATTTTTTGTAGATGGTTATTTCATTAATGTATAATTTTAAAAAGTAAATGCTCCGATACTGTATTGACATGATTTACTTTTGCGTTTAAACGTTAAGACCTGCGAGTGATATTAAAATCAAGTAAATTTTGATGAAAAGAGTGCTGTCACTCTCATATAACCTTGATTTAAATCAAATAAGATGGATGTCCGTACGTGGCACGGCCAACAGAACACGTCTTCAGCCTCTTTTAATTTAGTAATTACTCCATTATGCTCGGGCATATTCGGAAATTATCTTTTCTTACTTCCAAAGCGTTTCCGCGACTCTTACTTGGAATTCCGCAACCTCCAGCAGGAGTTACATTAAAATTGCGTTAGAAGAGGAGCCTTGCTGATAATGAGATCGTAACTAGTTTGAAATTAACTTCGCATTGTCGTGGGAGGAAGGGTTGAAGAGTGAAGGAGGAAGGAAGGCATATAATAAACTCATTAACGTATTTTCTTCATCGCGACACTTTCTTTTCAAAGGTGTTCTCGCCATGCTTATTATCTTTCCCTTCCTATAAATTTTCACTTCATCACAACTTTAATTACTTGCCTTAAACTTCCTCGTGTCCTGAAAGTTGAATTTGATTCAATATGTCTTGTAATTGTGTTACGTTCGCGAGTCTTCTAGGAAAGGGAAAAACTGTTATTCCTCTATTTTCAACTAAACTGCCAAAGAAATGCGCGGATATGTTGTGTCTGTTATTAAATTTATAAAAAATAGATTTCCAGCTTTAGAATTACAATACGTCTTTCGATCCCATTATTTTGTCCATATTAATAATGTATTGCAGTTCCAGCGTCCCCAAGAGATAACCAAGTTGTTTTATTTCGTTTAGCTTCTAAAATAGAGCCTTCGAGGAAGATCTGTTTCTATTCCTCACGGCCCATAGACTGCAGATCTCGCTTCTGGTCCATTAAGTCAAATAAATTGGTAGAAACCATACAAGTGGCAAGCTAACTTTAACTCATTATAAAACTACGGCGTCCCACTTATTTTGTAAATGTTATTATTCGACCTCATTTTATAGCTTTATTTTTCCAATTTGCATCATTAAAGATAAATTTTAAAGGGTACTGGACCAATGTTTTCGCCATTGTATCAAAATGTTTTCCCCAAAAATTCTTACATAGGGTTTGGATGGGAATAAAACAATTTCCTGATATGACTGAATCAAATGTATAGCAGAAATTGCTCAAAAATTATCAATTTGTAGGGCTTTTATAATTGATTAAGCTAGTTTTACTAATGTTAAAAGAAGGGAATCATTTTACTTTTTCCGCAGCATAGTGTTTAATACTGAACATCCAATAAAAAGAACAGAAACATACGACTAGTTTCGATGACCACTTGATGATAGCGATCAATAACTGATGTTAGTCGCTTGTTTTTATTCTTTTTCCTGTGTGTTTTTATTAAACACTATTCTCTGGAACAAGTACAACGATTCTCTTCTTTTAAGATTACATATTTCGTCAATAATACATCGCTAAAGACTATGACATTTACTAGTTTTAGATTTCTATAATTATAATCACAATATGTACTGTAAACAAAATATGTAATCAAAGGAACCCAATTTTTAAGAGAAAGCGTTAAAGGTGCCTTTTAACTTAGAGTTGTGCTCATGAGGAAAAACGAAAAGATACCACGGAAGAAACAATGTCTTTTCCCAAACGGCATGTTTGCATTCTCTGGCTAGATAGCTTAATGGTTAGTTCTACTGACCGACAATTGGGAGATGTGGGTCCAAGTTGTTCAGGATATCGATTCGTAACATTTAGCGTTTCGGCTTTAGCCCCGGTCTACATTACAATACCAAAATTTGTTGAGCATCCATTTCCCTCCGTTTGCTGATGTCAACCGGTTCCACCCGGTATTTCATGCTTCGATTAAAATGCAATACCATTATTCCAATCTTTATTGTACTATGTGCCATTTTCAAGCACACAAACGTTAATTAAACCCCATTATATAAATTTCTGTATTGAAATAATAGCCAAAATAATAGAAAACGTATATTTATATCCAAAGTATATTTATATATAATAGGATGCTTATGTTTGATTTAGGTCTTCACCAATTACTTGGCATTGTCACCAATTCATGACAGAATTGTTCTGTAGGTAATGAATGTATTTCTTGTGACGCAATAAAATGATTATTATTATTTTTGTTAAATTACAAGCGGCTTCAACTGCAGTGTAAAGTGATAATTAGTGTATCTTTACTGTCTCACATTTAATTCAGTATTGTCAGATGCAGAAAACTGGAGAGGAAATGACAACAGTTTACTGTTTTGGTTCGGGTCCCAGAATGTTAGTTTTGGTTTGAGTTCGATTTTTACTCTAGGAAATATATCAGGTTTATTTGGTTTTGCTTTTGTTTTGGTTCGCTTCACTGATCCTGAAAGACCTTTCTCATGTCCGTTTCTCTTTGGGAAAGATTTCATCTTTAAGCCATCGGCATCATAAAATAGCAGTTAACAAAATCAACTGAATGATGGAGAACACAAACAGTTACCTATTCGAGCTCTCACGCACTTCTCGCAACATCGGAAACGTAAATTTTTTCGCCACGTTTCACTCCCTCTCCCACAAAATTGAATATATTTATGCGGAGTTTTGCGGATGTCAAGGCAAATCAGTGCGAATACAATATGGCGTCTTGGGACTGCTCGCTGGAATTCCCCGGCGAGTGTAACACAATGCCACGGCGAATAAATTAAGCCGCCCAAGGCTATATCCATTCCTTCGGATTAACAATGGCTGAGGGAACCTTTTCACACGTCATATTGCCTTTAACGCGGGGCAGAAGGGCGAAAGAGTTTCTTGCTTTTGTAAGTGCGAACATTTATCAAGAACACAAAACCGCAAACGAGAGTATCAGTATCCCTCGGTGAGACAGGAAAGACGGCGTCTAAAATACGAGGAGGGCAGATAGGACCGCAAATGGCACGTGTTTGCCTTTGGACATTGAGAAAGGGGAAATTGTGAAGGGAGGTTTTTGGGGGCCATTTTGTTCAAACATTTTAGATTGAACGGGGCTGACAACCCGTCTCCTGAAATTGTTCCGCGCGTTCAATGATGCGAAATCTCTGGTGCTAGTAAACAAGAGTAAATTAACTGCCTTTAGGTGGGTCTTAATAAAGTCTTCTTGGGGTATTCAAGTATTTGAACAGTTAGATGACATAAATCTGATCTCAAGCAGTATTTCAACCCCCTTTGATCTCATAAATCTAATCTTAACCCCAAATATGATCGAAGTTGGTCTGTTTCTAAATAAATTTACCCAAAGTACGTCATATCCGAAATATTTGGATTACAAAATACAAGCTTTATTATCCAAAACTATTTTAAAACCTAATATCTAATAAAAACTCATAGAAATAAGACAGAAATATTCGAGATTTCATTTTTGACGTCTTGCACACTTATTCTTAATACCCACCTTTGCATGTGATGAAAAGGAAATTCTATTCAGTAAAGACTTCAAAAATTGGTTTTATTCCAATACGATTTTCTATCCCTAGTAAACTATTTACATCATTCTTAATTACTGTGAAGAACATTATGAAAAACCAATTTGCACCATCTCCGAATTTCACTTACAAAGAGGAATAGCTCATAAGTGATCTAGTAAACTAGTCACATTATATTTATTTAATGTGTTGAGCATTGCAAAGAACCTTTCGCAACCAACTCCGAATTCCACTTACAGAAAGTAATAGTTCATGTATGATGTTGTAAGTGACGCTGTTTTGTAAACCTCTATAATAAAAGAAGTAGGAAGTAGTCGTTTATGGTTATCCGTTTATAATAGTCTGTTTGCGGCCTGCGGGCTGTATGCGGCTCTCAGAGTCCTTTGCTACTCTGAGTGGACTAATCAGAATGCAAATGAACGGGTGAGGGGAAAAATCAAATTTTGGAACTCAAAAACTTCGCCAATTTACTGCTCAACAAACGAATATTAATTGGTTGATTTTTTTCTCAATTTCAGTCCACAATGAAATTTAGAATTCAAAATCTCTGCAGTGGATACTTTCACAGCTAAGCACGTCCTCGGCTATGAAGATCGGATTAACAACAGGCGCAGTTGAGGAATCGAAAATTTGATTTGAACTCTTTTGTTTGAAGAAAATATGTTGTTTTACTGTACTTCTTTGGATTCATAATGCACTTGAGTCTTGCTTAAATGTTGTATTTTCTTTTAAGCTCTCGAAAAGTGCAAATATCTATTATTTACATTCCGAGATTTGGGGGTTGCCTGAATCCAGGGGTAATAAGTTTCCCCTCTCACGCTTAAGAAAGCTAAAAATGCTACTCAGAAGGTTTAAAATTATTAATATCTATCCGTATTACACATGTATAGAGATAAATAATTATTATTCAAACAAATAAATATAATTTATCTTTATAAATATATTTGTATCTTCCTAGCAGCCTACTATAGCTTTCTTGATTACATATTCTATTCTGTTTTAATTTTATTTTATTTCTCTACATTTTGGAAGAGGAACTAGATAGTATTGTTCCATATACTGCCTTATATTTTTTACTGGTTTCGCGGTTTTTTCTTCCCTGTTTTTGTGGGCGTTTTCCCGCAACGTGGGTGTATTCTTTGACAACCTGCTGCAAAGCTGAAAAGACTTTTTTCCCTCTCGCCTTACATATTTTTCATTAATCCTGGGAAGTATTCATTTTAAGACGACATACGAGGTTAGGAGGAAGAGAGACTCACATGCGTCTAACCTCGTCAATAAAGGGTATGTCTACCTATCAAGGCCTGTGGTAACCCTCGCTTAATTAAAGTTCCTTTGGATTTTTAATTCTTATTTACACTCCAACATCTGAAAAAAGAACACTATCCAAGTAGAAAAATCGATTAACATGTTCTACGATTTCCTAATGAACTTTGATTCTTAATTTTCTATCATTTGTGAATCTCTTAGTTTTTCTGTTTTATATATTCTTTCTGTTGTATTACCATTGAGAGTATTTAAATGGTTGCATCTAATATGAAATATGCTCATAATGTGGAGTACTATAATATTAGATCAGACAAGTTCTACTGTCAGACAGCTCGTTTTTGAAAATTTGATGAAGATTTTATTTTCAGTATCCGTGCGAGTTGTTATTTGTCTAGAAGGAATGAATACAAAGTTCATAGGTTTTTTTAAAAGTGTCTTAAAATTCCATATAAAGAGCACCTGTTGTTCTATATTAGGACATCCTTTACCCCAATATGGAATTGAGAGGAAATTTTAAATATTTTCTTAATATCTGAAATCATAGTTAATTTATCGACGGCTTTCCTTAGTGTAATATTACAGTGCCCTAGAGGTCAAAGATTTGGAGAACATTTTTGAGATACAATTTTGAACAAAAGAAACAGAAAATAGATAGTATTCTATATTTGATACCCTTAGTCTGTTTGTAAATTTATTTCGGAATGAAATACAATAATTTCTTGCGTCTGATAATCTTAGTATCCTAATTGCAAATTATGCTAGAATCGACTCGTACCTCATTTATTCAGAAAGAACAATAAAAATTTGCTGGTATTAATAATTATATTTTAATTCCGCCTTTATTCCTACGCTTCGAAGTTGAAAACACTGTGTTTGTGAGATCATTTTCAATGTCAGCAACATTTTCCAGTTATTCAACTCCTTTTTCATTTAACACTCTCAACGAAGTCGTTAACAGTCTGAATGCCAACTTTTCCCCGCTTTGAATACCCGCGAGATTTACTGCAAAACTTGACTGCAGTGGAAAGCTCAGTCCGCACTATTTCAAAACGATTATTCACGTATCGGAAAATTGTCGGCAAGTGTCGTTAGCGAATAGTTTCCCTCGGAAGCGAGGGTCTTAAGAGTGGAAAAGACTTAAGCGCTACGTCACCTTTGAGGAACTCCTTTACCCATCTCACATTCCTGCATTCATCTTCCTCGCATTCCCTTACAGTTCTTTCCTTTATTCCTCTTTCGCTAAACGCCCCCTTTCTCAACCCGGTCAACCTCCCACTGAAGATGGGTTGTCTATACTCGAGGAATTCCGAGGCGGACGAATCCTTCCCACACGCCCTCTCTTACACTGAATTCCACTCACTCCAATAATGGAGACGTGAAGGGATTGGTTGTTTAAGGCCACGTGATGGCCCTTCTAGAAGTAGTGACTGGAAGAAGCACGGAATGGATACTACACGTAACACCTTCCTGCGTCGGAGGCAGAAATTGCTGGTTTCTCCCAGCAAATACGACTTTTACAGCCGTAGAGGCATTTGCGTTAGTACGCGGAGGTATTCAATCTGGAGTATGACGAGGTAAAACTCCCTCGAAAAGTTTTATTTGGTAGGATCCTACTGCTTGTGTTTCATAGGTTTCATAGATTTTTTATAGGTGTTCAAAAACACTTCGCAGGTTTTTCACTATTCCTTCTCGTGGGTGTTATCTGCAGTGGAAACCTTTCCTAAATACTCGACTTGAGTTGTTTTTTAATATATGCTGCAGTTTCTTTCTTCTTTCCTCTTTCTTATCTCTTTACTCTATCCTTATCTTATTTTAAAACGTCCTATGGTTAGATGGAAAATGAGACTCAATAGTCTAAATTTCGACCTCAATAGTATTCTAATCTTATTATTCCTTTCTCAAACAGTGAGCGAATTAAAATTTGAAACTTTTTGTAATAGCAATTCATTTTTTTTATTTATTTAATTTAATATCGGTAGATTACATTATTTGTAAACTAAATTACGGAACTATATGTAAAATTAATTAAACAAAAAGAACTTCACTGGTTGAATTAAGAGATATTTTTCTGTGTATTAAACTTAGAATCTATGGATGCTGTTTTTAGAAAGTCAGTTACCCCCATGATTTCATAAATGAATATTCATTGATATCAAGTAAGGTAGACGCAAGATTAGAGACGGGTAGATTATATTACGGTATTGCAGAGATACATCCTTGAAGAGAATGCTTTTTTTTCTACAGTCTTTCTTAATAGAGTAATAATGCATTTTATGAACATAAAATCTTATACATAATATAACTATAATATCATATCCCATAGTGGCGGGATGTATGTCGATAAATTGGCCAAAACAACTTGACATAATATTACAATTTTAAGTGAAACTATTACTATCGTGGAAATAGCGTACTTATTTTGAAGGCTATATTTCTCGCATTGCAAACTTCAACTTACGTTTACGTTAAGACATGTTATTAATGCTCGATTTTAGTTATAAAATGAATTTAGAATGGAAATGATTGTAATTTATAAAGAAGAAATTTAGAATAATTTAGAATAAGTAATTCTAAATATGGGAAAATTTTGCTAAATTATCAAAATTGGTACCTTGAAAATGATTTTTATGCATTCACTGTTCTTTAAGGCTATGAATTTCTGCAAAACTGCACCAGTATATATAAAATAGAAAGTTTACATTTGTTTAGCTATCCACCAAATTTTACGTCGTTACTAGGCTGATAATTTACAACCTTAAAAGAAAAAATTACAAATCTATCATCATTATTTAGTCAAAACGTCAACTTTTTTCCCTTATTGAATTAATTTCCGGGAGTATTCTTTTGGACATATAATTAAAGATGATTTTGATTGATGTGTACAATCAATTATTTTATCTACTGTATGAGAAACTTTTAATTTTAGAATTGATCCAAAACGAAGCGCACTCGATGTAGGAATGACGGATTACGAATTTAATTCTATTCCAGAGTACTCGTTGACAGCAACACTCTTTCTGTCGCCACATTTCTAGCAATTCCAGAAGCACCATTCATATGCATGTGCTGAGTCACGAGAGCGCCCACGAGCGACGTTTCCAGGAAACCTCACTGTTTCAAAATTCGGAGACATACACTTAATATGGAGGAAGTCTCGCGTCAGACTTTTCACTTTCTTTTAACCGTTTTAATGGTTAAGTTCTAGAAAGGAGCTGTTAACTTTTTCTCTTTTCCGCATTCTACGCTGTCCTTTCTTTTTTCTTTCCCTCGCTTACTCCATGGAAAGTAATGAGGGAGCAAAAGTAAAAGACGTCTGCAGACACCACGGAAAATTGTTTAATTCATGACCGTGGCGCTTAGACGTCATCTTGAGCTACGATTCTCTGCGGTGTTCGGAGTGGCCTTTTATTCCTCTCACTGCAGGCATATGCAAGGAGGTTTTATGGGAATATTTTATGTGGCATCTTAATGGCGATGCAGTTGAGGCATTAATTCTCCGCCCCTCATCCACGATACTCATTTGAGAGTATAGAAATAGAGGTGAAACGTGCAGTTTTGATGAATTGACAGGTTAAATGAGCATCTTATTTATGGGTATTTCTCGCCAAACCGAGCAAGAAAAAGCATGAGGTGTGACGTATTCAGGTTTTCGTTTAACTTTGTCATTATATTAATGGTGATGTTTGAAGGAGATTTTTGCCTATTTCGACACCAATATTCCGATGAAATGTATGTTTAAAACGTTTTGAAAAACAGATATTCGAATGAGAGCGCCCGGGACGAATTCTGTACTATTTTGCTATCTTTATCAGCCCGCCATTTTTAATTCGAAATATTGATCTAAAAATTAGCAAAGCTGTTTCTATTGTCACTATCAGCATTATGACAAAATTTTAAATTGGCATATGGCAAATTGGTTTCTATCGTCACTACCAATATTATCACAAAATTTTAGGAATATCGGGATATGCAATGTTTCTTCTTGTTCGCTTTGGTGTGGAGTGACACTTTTTTATATTCCGGTATCCTTCCAATCATCGATTTATTGAACTATTATAGGAGAGACGTTATCAATAGACTAACACATACGACATTTCCTAATCAGAAAAATTTGGTCAGCCGGGATTCAAACCCGGGACCAGAACCTTGCCATCTCCGCCACAGCCATCCGCTCATACATATGCCATTCATTTCGCGCTTCAACTGCTGAAGTGATTGGAATTCAGCCATTTAAACGTATGACCTAATACCCTTAATTTTGGAGGTAATACAAAGCTCGTCAATTAATGCGTCGAAATGTGCTCCTGAATAGCCATGGGGGCAGCGCGTGCGGTGAGAGTTGAGAAAGAGAGAGTGAGAGACTTTGGTGAGAGTGGTCCCGGGTTCGATTCCCGGAGAGAGATCGCGTGCTAAGAGATAATTCTGGAATTTCCTTATACCTTATCCTACAAAGTTTATGTATTTGATAACTCATTTTCTAAACTAATTTAAAGTATATGCAAGGTTTCATAGAAAGTAAGTTTCGATAAATCCGGAGTGTCCCCAAAGCATGAAAATTTCTCAAAAATTGGAATAAAAATCAGTAAGCCTTAGTATGCAGGATAAGAATTTAAATCAGCAATAGGATTTCAAATGGAGCTAAAATTCTTAAATAAACTCAGACGCAATAGGTTCTTGGAACACTGCAAATATTATGCTTCCCTGTTACATGAGCCTAATATTGTGAGAGAAATCAGGGAAATAGATGCCAAAAATAGTTGGCGAAAGATACTCGATAGTATTCGATGAGGGAAATGGACATATGTCGCATAATTACCCTGCCATATATCGAAATTTGATTCACGGGGTCCACATATAAATGTTAACGTGGTACCGTTTGCCGGCCAAGGTCTATGACGAAAAGTAATTCCCAAAATTGAATAATAAATTATTACATTTTGTATCGTACGCGTATTCATTATTTTCTCCAATTACCAGACGTGAATGAGATTCACTTGCAGAAATGTATTATAGAAAGAAGGACAATGGGACCTCACGTGAGGACTATTACGACATCAGCCGGTGGAACAGAAATTCAGTTAATAGATAACGATCGAATTCCATTCGGCGAGAAACCGTTTTTACATGATAATTCTGGATATTGTGGGAGTCGCAATTTATTATGCCCTCTCTTTCCCTCGCATTACAATACCCGTGAGGAGGGGAGATATACCAAGCTCCTGAGCTGTGTCTATACAAAAGGAAAAGGATTTAGCAATGTAAATATGAGGAGCGGGTGGGGTAAAAGTTTGACGTGTAGCTCCAAGTGGTCTTTCGTTCAAGTTTAGCATTTGGTCATTCTTTAGGCTTACAGCGCTTCCCCTGAGGCCCAATTAAAGCAGCTCGTTATTCTATTTTGTACGCAAAGTTTACGCGATAAAAACAGTTAGTTCTCGCATTAATTCTCCCATGACACGGGGATTTAAATAGATACAAATTGGCCTAGAGATTCATAGCTTCCTAGTTTGAAAATTTCCTTAATGTTATTATTAATTTTGTTTTAGGAATATTCCGAGGAATTACTGATGGGCATGCTCGATAGCTATTAATTTCCAACAATTCTACTCACTAAAGCCATTATATTCAATATATTTAATCATTCAGATGTTCAATACCAAATAAATGGAATATATTTAACAGTTTAGACTTAGAAGTCTTCTTCGCTTTTCATCATCACTTAGGTTTGGGTTTTGAGTGGCCTTTAAACAAGGAGATCTCTAATTCAGCTCGTTATAAAACATCAAATTAGAAATCAAAAGTCTGATCAATAAAATATGGGTAGTAATTAGTGATAAAAATCAACTTGGACAGTTAGCATAATCCCTTCCATTATCAAAATTGTATCAAAGATACATTTAAAAAACGGCATATTTAAACGTAAACGAAAATTTGTAAAGTAGTTTTAAACTTTAATTCCTAAAATATTGTATGAAACTAAAGGAAAACCTCATTTCAATTAATCACACGGAATGATAAATATTTACGCGTAGATTTTAGCGCAAATGAAAACATTTCCATTGAAAGAATTTAATAAACTCCTAAAAATACATACAGATAAATAAAAACTGTTATTCCAAATACAAATCTCTCGTAAGCAGTTCAGTTGACCTCCTACTCTATGAGCCATAAGTGGAGGTAAATTAATATAATTACATCTCAATTTATCAGATTTAAAAGCGGTATATACTGGAAAAAAGCCTTTGAAATGCATTTTCCATAAACCTATTTGCTGATAGATTGTTTTGCGTTCTAATTAATGAAATACGAAATATTTCTGGTTTTTTGATAAAACCATAACCAGATAGAAGTTAGTCCTACTACTTAGGATCTATTCATAAATTACGAAAAGTTAGCAAAATGACTTCAATGATAGGTACTTCGGTATAAAAGATCGCGCTTCATCTATAGATACTGTATGCACTACTCACTCAACATATGCAACTTATCACTGATAGAAGACAGACTGAATTCACAATTCGATTTTACTTCCTCCTTAGCCTCCTAAGCCGTGTTATTCAACGAGAAGCAGCTCGTATTTTATATTCTGACGCACATTTTCCCACGAATTCCTCATCACGCTTCTCAGTCTTTCCTTATCCTTTCAGGTCTACTTCACTGTATTTCTCAAGTGAGCTCTCTGAAAAGGCCATTCTCATTCCCTAAATTTCCTTCGCTTTCATCAATGATTTACTTCTATAATTCCCCTTACCTTCTTCTAATGTTACCCTTTTATAGCCTGAACGTCTCTCACTTAAGAGCGCTAGTATATTAACCATGCAGCATGATGTTCTAATTTCTAATGCCTCAATTATGTCTTTCTAACAAAAGGTATTCCAGTATAATAGAAGAGCAGGAAGGAAAATTTACATCGTAAATTTTCAGTATCCAAGCTTAAAAACGCTATCTAACGGTACTAAAGGAATGGCACGAAAAATTGGGATGTTATATTTAGCCTGCATAGCTTCTTTGACGTTCTGCTATTTATTATTTAATGTTGTTACATTTTTTTGACTGCGACTAAGGTTATTGAGTATCGTTTTAGTCGCTCATCGAATAATGAGTTTTCGGGTGTCTGAGGATAGAATTGAGATAACATTTTTAGGGATTGAACTAATAAGACTCACTTATCGTTCTTATTTTACATGTTTAAATACAAATAGTAAATATCGCGTCAATTTCTACACTAACATAGATGAATAAATTATTCTCCTCAGTAAAAACTTACTTATTTTATAGTTGTTATTCCTAGGATACTCCTAATTTACTAACACAAACGTGTAGAATCCACAAAAATCGAAAAGGACACTAAAATAATTCTTTGTGTACTTAGTGCACTTACTATAAATTGAATTGGACAAAAATTCAGTTCCAATAATTCAACGGAAAAGAAATTTCCATTTTCCAAACATTTGACGTCGTTTTTGACGTTCCCGCTTAACTTTCGAACGTCGAAGATCTAAATATTATTATTATTTTTTCTTATGCGACCAAATCTCTAATATTGCTGAAGGATTTGGGATCGACATGAAGTAGGTTTAGTCTCAGATTTAGAGATGGTCCAACGTAGAGCAACGTATCGTTACAGGAGGTTTGAGGTTCGACGGTACGTACGACGCCTATGCTAAAATCCCTCGGTTGGAATTCGCTTGAGGTGAGAATATATGATTTTGGACGAAAACTTTTCGAGAAATTCATCGTTTCAAAACTTTTCAATTAAGTGGATGAAATTTTAGTTCCAGTAAAGAATAAACGCGATCTCCGAAAAGCTTCGGAAAAACGTTACAAGAATGAAATGATAATGACGAATAGTTATTTTTGGTCGTTCTTTCCTCAGATTAATAGAGAGCTAATAGGGGACTGATAATTAGTATTGGGATAATTGGGTAATTAGGTATTTCTGATGTTGTCACTACACCTACCATACGCCTTTGGCGGCTCACGTAGATTAAATCTAAATCTAAATTTTAAAAAGAAAAGCTCTTGGGTAAGGATTTAACATAGACAGAAAACCGATCAAAATTTAATATATTTAAATTGAAACGCTATCTATAATCTGAATGTAATCGCGGGCGGAAATATCTGCCTGCTAACAGAACGAGAGAGAGATTTCTCGGCAAGAGTGAGAGTCCTTTCCCAATCTCACCTCCTTTCGTATTCCGCTCTCATTCACGCGCCTCCTCATTACTATTCACTATCCCCGCTTGATATGTTTTATATTTATGCCTCCTTTATTTGATAAATTCCATTCCTTATTGGGCGTGTCCTTTCTTATTACTTTCTATCGAGGAAGAGTCCCTGCTCTCACTCGATAAATTGGATAAGTCCTTTCTCTCTTCTCACCCATTTAGCTTGCCATCTACAGAGAGCTTCTTGGGTTTTATTGAATCAACCCTCGCCACTTTGCCGTAATTTTCGCCGAATAACTCCATTTGTATTAGAGTTATGACTGAGAAATGGAGGTAAACAGTTTACGCGAGCAATGAGAAAAAGGCATCAGAACCTGACGATGGGATCCTGAAATGAATGAAAATCAGATCCATTCATTTGCATCTGCAAAGGGATTTATTCATAACAAGCCCTCGGCCCTCTTTGCATTATTTTAGAGTGATCCGGCCTATGTACTGAGTGTTGAAATGGAAGGATTGGAGTGACAAAGTATAGAAGGTAATGATGCCCTGAAATAGCAGAGTTGTGGGAATTTTCTCACAGGAAATGGGGACTGTAGCCAACTTTTATCATGCCAAAAATACATTTCATTCAGAGCCCATGTTAAACGGAATTACTAAAAAGTAAACATTAATAGAATTTTCACTGGAATAGCAATTGGTCTTACTTTTTGAAGACGATATTCATCGGTACAGTCAGAAGATTGCAAGCTGGCTGTCTGCCATAGCGGTAGTTTACTTCCTTACTTTCTACGCTCAGTCATAATGACAGAACCACAACAGATAATCGACTCTCAGAATAACATTCATGTGATTATTTTTACTACACTATATGAGAAATTATCGACCTTGATACCATTATATAGCTTCACTCGTGCCTGAATATCTCTCACATTATTATGGCCATGTATAATGCTGTGAGAAGTTAATGAATAAAAACAATATTTTTTCTTTATTCTCTATTTGAATAAAAATGAAATTTTTATTCAGGTAGGGGACGCGAAAAAAATAATCAAGATATAGAAATAAATGCATGAAAATAGGTGCACAGATAACTTCCAAATTTTATAGAATCAGTTACAGAAATTAAATGTAACAATTCGGTTAGTATTAGAGATAGGCAGAGTTTTTAAACAAGAATAGCGCAGGAAACTGGGAACATTATGCTAAATTTTTTTCAGGTTTCGCACGCTACTTTGATCTCTGAAGTACTACAAGGCATATTTAAAAATTAGGAGGCTTAAAAACGCATTATTCTCAATAATATGTTTACTTCACGGAATTCTTGCGGCTACAGTTAAAGTCAATCACAAGCTAGGAAAGTAACACATTGGTAGGATTATGCGTAGCAGCCCTTGACGGACTAGGAGGCTTAGGGCTAGCCTAATATAACCGGGCTTGTATCCTGATTAGAGTACGGTGGTATTTGTTCGTCACCTTCAATGGTTAACTGAAGGGTTGGTTGCTTTAGACTATGATTCACCTAATAAAGTCGCAAACCTTTTCATCAATGGTAAGGTATAGATTCCTTAATTATACTGAATAGGAAATCTCTGGTTTTACTCTTGCTATATAATCATATTTCTGCTCCATTTTTGGATGAATGGAGCTGATGCCATTCATGTTTGCGCAGGATAGTAAGAAATGTATTCATAGGTATTTTTGTGACTCCTTATGGCTGCGATAGTATGAAAGCCTCTGAGGTAAGAATGATGCTGTATAATGGCTTCATTTTGGTCTATTGTTATTGAATGCTATGGAAAGTCTTACACATAAGGTCATTGTATTACACATCAGTGAAAAGTTTCCATAGATGGCATTCTGAACCAGAGACGGAAGCAAAGCAAATTTCCTCACTCCTCATCTTGCATATTCCACTAAAACCCTCTTCAGAGCATCTGTGGCTAATTGCAGAGCTGTGTGGGATTCAACCAGCTTACGCACTAATGACTGCACGCACGGAGATATAATAATAACCTATTTTTCTCCTTACTGCGGTGTTATAAAAGAATTTCGTCACTCGTGATCCCTTAACCTAGCATGGGTGCGCAAAACGCCCGTATATAAAATCATGAGCATATCTTAAGACCCTGCTATCGAAGCGACCCTGAGTTAAACCTGCGGATGATGGGAGAAAACTCCAACGAAGTGAAAATCTAAGTTTCGCAATTCATATTCATTCAAACCACTTTGCCAACTCCACCATCATATATTTCTTAATCTGCTTTTCAGCGCACTCCCTTCTCATCCCCTCTCTCTCCACGTCATCAGCGTACCTAAGTGACTTAGTCTTCGTCGGCGACACTTCCCGGAAGAGCATTATCTCCTAATTGCGCCAAGAGATGCCTCTCATTTCCTGCCCTTCTTTCATTATCACTTCCCCTCTCGCGCTTAAAGTATTTTTTTCTCTTTGTGCTCGCATTAAAATCTCACAAAGATGCTTTAAAGTGCGTCGCTCGCTGATCGTAGCTGGAGAGAATAATCGTATCTGCGGGGGAGTCGAAAGCAAAACACACATAATTATCAAATCCTGAGCGTGAAAATGTGGGGAAGTTACCCGCGCCCCAAATTTTCACGGGGAGTTAAAGAGGAAATGCCGTTATGCGCACGAGGATGCGAGGGTTATGGGTAGGGTTGCCAACTCCACAAGAGTTGACTCGGGAGTTGTCCATTCAGCTTCGGAATTGCCAAGTGGGTAACGCTGTGATGAAAGTGGTCCCGGGTTTGTTTCCAGGTGAGTGAGGAATGACTTTCGGCAAAAGAAATTTAAAATATAGCATAACAAAAAATAATAAATGGGAATTAAGTATTACTGATGACCTATTCAATATTATCGTAGTATAAAATTAAGTACGGCAGAGCTTATAGAAACATTGCAGCAAGTATACCATTGAAATATACAGCTGGTGACTTCTGTGGAAAACGCTTCTCTTCCTGGTCAAGCCCATCGAGCCGGAGGTTATTTTTACTCTAATCAGCGACCAAAAAGACGTACTTTTTACGAAGTAAGCACTACATGGCTTAGAAGAACACATATTCCAGTGATTTCTATTAAAATGTTCTCAAAAGTTGCTTATCCCAAGAGTAGTAATTTCTGGGAGACTAGAATACTATAGAAGGTTCCACTTCGACGTCTTAAGTATGAGTAACTCATAATATCAAAAGTAGTCGGAATTTATCAGCTATGTATCTATTTTTATTCACGATGCACCCTCAATTCTTGCGCAGCTAACATAGTAAAATTGTATTTATTTTATGCGGAATCGTAATCACGATGCAGTTATGACATTTATTCTCTGTTTCTCGTCCCAGTATTTGAGAGTATAGAAATGGAACTCTAACGTGCAGTTTTGATGCATTGAGGGGTGAAATAAGCATTTTATTTATTTTTTCCGGTGTCTGAGCAATCATCCAATCATTGGAAAATTAAACGAGAGGCATGAACCATAGACGAACATATGAGACAATCAGTAATTTCTGCTCATTCTCTTAGTCTTCGCCATTTCCACAAAATTTTAAAATTCATTTTTGAATACATAATTCTCCCTTAATGGGTTATAAAATAGAAGGATATTATTGATTTATCAATAAATATTTCATGTGCACGTATGGGTGATATTAATAAGATAGATAGGACCAAAAATATTTGAAGTTTGAAACATTACTTGTACTCGGTTAAAGAATGAAATTAGAAATTGTTAAATTTCAAGAGGAATGTCTAAAAAATTACGTTTTTTTTATTCCAATGTTTTTATAAGATTCAAGCTTATGTCGCATTAAATTATTCGGAGGATACATTTCTCAATGAGAAAGACATCTCCACTGTGTCTCAGTGTATGTATATAAGATTATTTTTTGAAATGTCACATTCTAGTATTCATTAGCCTCTCACCTTCTGTGTCTACAATCACATATTATGTCTACTACGTTTTCTAAGTACGTTTTCCTTCAAATTAGTAGAGCGACTTTAACCTTAATCTTGAACATCTCTCTTCTAACGATTTCCCTTTCTTTTCAAGTTACATTTTGTTGGCGCTCACTCATTTCCGGCAGCAATTCTCAGCAAAACCGTGGGTCTTATCCCCGGACCTTATCCATTGCACAAATTGTAGCACTCGTCCTCAGGGTCTCATATAATTCACGGTTAATAGCAAAAGATCTAAAAAAACGTTTAAGTGGAATATTTGACGTGCTTTTTATTTCTCTGTCGATCATAGGCCTCACGTAACCAAGTTTCATAAGTTAATGACCGCAACTGGAAATAACGTTTCCTGCCAATGATTACCAAGCCTCTTCCTTATAACTCACTTAGCAATGAAATTTCTTTTACATGCATTAATTTTCGTATTATACCTCTAGATTCTAATATTTACCACCCCAACAACGATTCACGTACGTTACAATTATTAGTATCCTTCACACATCTTCTCAAGTGTTATTTGAGTCAAAAACCCCTCTATACTTTAACATTAGTACCACCAATTATAAAGCCTATATATTGCTATATATTTTTGAGGGATTCAGCTCAGTTATTCACTGTCGTTTTTACCAGATTTATATTTTTTGATACAATACAATTTCTGACTTCATTTGCATACTTTATGATTTTCTCAACAGAATTATGAGAATATTTCCTTTATTTTTTGTTTTAATTTACGAGCGCTGATTTCTTTGAAATTAACATTAGATATAGTATACATCTAATGTTAATTAGATTATACTATATCTATACTATAGAAACTAAAAAAATATATGTATAGAGATAATATCAGATTTGAACTCTTGGAAATGGGAACGTGTACAAAGGTATTATAAATAGTTTCTAGTATTTTAAGTAATAAAGAATAAATGTAAGTTGCCATGTATCATATAGTTTACGGTTGAGAAATAATGTTAATAACTATTGACTGTGGAACTTTCCTTAAAGTGTTATGCAAAAGATTAAACGATTCGGCATGAATGGGGAGAGTATTAATTATTGCAAATATCTATTTTGTTTATACTGTTAATATATTTATTTTATGTGATATATATTGTGTCCCAATGGGTTTTCGAAAGTTTTATGTATTGATGTGGCAGGTATAGAGGCTTCCACTTGATGTTAGTCACGCTGCGCAAAGATGTAAGTGAATGAAGCACATTCAGAAAAAGAAAGATACATTCTTAATTCCTTCCCTTTTGGAATAATTTGGTATATTTTTGGTGATAAACATAGCATTTCAAAAATGCTCGAAAATATTATTCTTGAAAAACAAATTACATCCTACTGGATGTATTACCTATCTTTATAATAAATTGTTTTATAGGATATTCAAAGATATTTTTGTAGTGAGTGGAGATTCGATAAGTTTCTTGTACTTCCTTTGAATGATTATATAAATTCCTTAAAATCTCATCATTAAAATACATGTCATACATACACTGCAAAGCGATTTCAACAGTCTTTGCAAGATACATCCGAAACACGCTTGTTTTCCCCAAGCGTTGATAACTTGTCTCAAGAGGCGAAAAGATAATGCATATTCCTAAACGAGAACTCCGACTTGATAGAAACTAAACTCATTTCCTAAGATATTGTACTTAGGACAGAAAAATCCCATTGACCCCTCGCAAACGTGTTGCGAAAGAAAATCCAATTTCGGTGCTATGAAATACTTATCAGTGTTATGGGATCTATTTTAACTCGAGAATCGACTGGCGGTTTCTAATTTCCGGCTGTGAGTGATGGGAGGTCGAGCGAGGGCTCAAGGATTTGTGGTCGGAAACAAATGAGTTGAGACTTGCGCTGGGAGATCCTACTATTGACTTCATTCAAAAGCAATCGCGTGCACTAGTCGGCTTCATAAATAGTGTTGTTACTCTTCAGACTGCTCGCTGTTATTTTTCGATGGAATGATACGGAAAGGGAATTTTTAATGGACGGTGTTCAGGGAAGACCATGGATAAATTTTGACTACCCGAAGGTGGTTTTGAGTCGTTTAATCCATTGTTCGCGTAAAAGAACTGCATTAAATATGGAAAAATCACGAGGAGTTTTTTCATCCTATTTCCTCAAAAGATGCCATTTGTAGAATATTAAAAAACAATTAATATTTCGTTCATTTTTTGAGATAGTAGTGTTGAAAACTTCAGTTTACTTTTTAGTTTTACTATCTCTTACTTTCAGATTAGTGTTTATAGAATTATTTTGAAAATGTCATATTTTGATATCATTGAACATACTATAATATTTCCTAAAAATTGGTAAAACTTTCTTTATATTAGGATACTACATGGACCAACTTCTCATACTTCTTTGCGTTGCAACTATTCTAGCTCATGAATAACATAATTAGGAAAGCAAAATATAAAGCTTAATGTAACGAAGTCTCTATCCGAATTTCTGATTTTTTCTCATCTACATGCGAAATGTTGGGTTTCCAGTTGAAGTTATTTACCTTTTCTACTATTAAAGAGTTACCTTAAAAATATTTCCGTATATTAGCGTAGTCTCAAGTTTACATCAAGAAATACATCCCCACATAACGTGCACCAAATGAGAAAAAAATCATCATAACTAGAAAAGGTAAATAAACGTAGGACTACCTGCATTAAGGTATCTCATACCAAGAAGGTCAGTAAATTATCTTTCTACTTCCACAGTTCCCTACTTACTCAGAAAAAAGAGGTTACAAGATTTCACTTTCATTGAATCATCTACAAATTTTATGCAGTGAGAGGGCGAGAAAAAATGTGTGTTTAACTCAATGGTATACACTGTAAAAATGAAAGTAAACAGCTTACCCATGGACATGCCAACACAGTTTTTAGTCAAGCTTACCTGCAAAGTAAAGAAGAAAAACACAATTAGTATATCGTCAAGCACATTAATATGAATTTAAATACATATTATTATATAAGAACGAGCATGGAAATTAATTCTATTAAGTAAAATGTAGTATCATAGCCCTCAGACTCATTTGTTTATCAAAATACTTAAGAGATTATTCAGGCAAGACAAGATGCAAAAAAAATATAAAAGAAAATAAGAAAAACATTATAAAACTTTTTGAGACAAAATGATAAATTTATTTCTTTGAATAAAAACCCGCAAAATGCGAAAGTTTCAACTTTTTCAATGCTACAAAACAGTAAGCACTGAAGCAATTCTGAGGTACCAGAACATTACTATTATGAAGGAATCTCTATTCAAATGTTCATTTCTACGTGTAACCTTTTTCCGCTTTTAAAGTTGATTTCCCTTGGCTCGGTGAAAACATAACTTGAGTCTACTGTACCTCATAATTTGTAGTCCCCATGACTTTAAAAGCTAGAGTGAAAAGTTACATACTCAAGGACAAACAGAAGTAAAAAAATATCCATGGGTTTTAATTAGCACGCCTCCTCGTACAACGTTAAATAACTTTCCCTCTACTTAACATATACAGTTATTATGCTGTGCGTGTTTGAAAGCTACGATTATTAAACATGTTAAGTGATAGGGGAAGTAAAGAAATAAAAGGATACCTATCAAGGATATGTGAAAAACAGTAAGACTAAGGAAGAAATCAAGCCGAAAATACTTTACTTTTGGGTTATCACATTTTTTATGAATGTTTGACAAATTCGCTAATATCAGTCAATCAGCTGGGATATGTGTAAATGAATACCGAAAACATAAAAGACTTTTCCTCACTAAAGTGTCATTCTTTTCATCAATCTGTTATAAATTTGCTATTTTCTTACTGGCTAGGAAAACTTGTTTTCTATAACGTGCCCATTTTCGATCAAATCGATTCCTTACAGCAATCCCCTCTGAGAAACAATCCCATTATTTTCCCTTCCAACCGTTTCGCAAAATTTCCCGATATTGCCAAATATCGGAACAAATAAGTTAAAAAACGAAGTCGGGGATTGGATGATTTTTTCATTTCGTTTCATTCACCGTTTTCAGCAGCACCGGGAAAAGAATGGAAAGTTTATTTTGATGAAATATTTGCGCCGTATTCGAGGAAACTGAAATGAATGGTTGGTGCTCTCATCTCGTTCGCCGAGGTGTTTCGGAGAGATAAAGAAAAGAAGGTGAGTGGTAAAGGATCTAAGCTTCGACGTCGTGACAGTCAGTCCAGTTAAGAAGAAGGACTCGACGTCATCCTCAGAGCCACGTCCCCTTACAATTCCCTTCTCCGCGAACTCACTTCTTTTATTCTCGAGGAAAACACAATCATCATTTGTGTGGATCGAAACCTTTCGAGAGATCATCTCAAAACCACTATGGGGAGGTGTTTCGGCCATGTCTTCCGGTGAGCGGCGTGTGTCGGGAACAGAGTGTCGTCGTGGCATTATTCCTAGGAATGGCGTCTTTTCCTCAATGATCCATTGTTACATTCATTTAGGGTTCAGGCCAAGATGTCAGCGTTCAAACCACAGATATGCGATCCTCATTTTGATGTCTGCCATGGAGATTCCGGAGGTTTGCGATACGAAATATTTCCCTTATTAATTGCTTCCTTGGCTAAACAAATGTTTAGTATAAACTAGAATAATTAGACAAAAGCTTTATTCTGTTTAATTCTGTCTTAATAAACTCATACTTTTAGGTTTATAAACCATAAAGATTGAAATGAAAAGTCTTAGTAATTTCCCACATATATTCTTAAGCACGACCGATTTCTGACGTGCTTGTTACTTCACCAAGATGATGGAGTTCTTTATATCTGATTATATTTTACCATGAAATCATTATAATAAAATTAAACCTTATAAAATCGATTAAATTAAAACGCATTCCATTTAAAACGAAAATAGCGAGTAGGTATAACATAGCGAAAACAGTATCAATTTTTGTTTTGTGTTTTGCTGGCCTAATGAGCTTAAATAGTGAAATTTCCACACCCATTTGAGAAGAAATTACTCATTTTATACACAAGAAACTACTCATCTTCTACGAATAAGAAATTTCATACTTGTTCTATTATTTATAAACAAAATGTAAGAGAAGCTTTGATATTTTGGGAGGAAGAGTTTTGTTTATGAACAGAATATAATATTCCTTAATTTCCCTTCTGTGACATTTGCGTAGTTTGCACAGCTAATTATGTGTATGGATCCTTTTGCATCTGTCGGAACTCATAGGAAATTATATTAATACATACGTTAAGCTCTGAAACATCTACTCATATACACATGATCGACCGGTTTCGCTATTGTCGTTGCTCCGTAATTATGAACTGCTGCAAATTAACACAGCTTCATGTTAATTGTAACAGTGACGAAAATAAGGGGGAGGATTTGTATTAACTTTGCAAAGAAATAACACCAGAGTAGATATTCAAGATCCTAAATCAATTGTCAGGATTTTCTTTGCGGAGAATCACGACCAATTACTTAAATTATACTTCTCTCACTTAAATTTAGCTATTCATATCGATTTGCCCCAACAAGTAATGTATTCAAATAAAGTTTATACCCTAGAGTGGGTGGTCAAAGAATGAAATATTTTTCACAGCGCTTAAATTAAAGATTAATAATGGGAAATCATATCCCGGAGAAGGAGAAAAGTATTGCTTTAGCAATTTTTGTTGGATCCAGAGACATCCTTGATGGATTCATTAAAAAAGTAATTTACTTAAGACGAAAAGTTTTTCTGCAAAAGCTCCATATCTGTTAGTTTGTTCCATGTAATAGGGAAAGTTATCACGCAGAGATAATAGTAATTTTGATGTTTTAAATCGCCTAATTTTCCCAGGAAATTACGACGATCAAGCCCTAAAAAATCTTATGGAAAAAGAAATCGATAAACAATGGTTAAGTCTTAGATAGAATCCGATAAATTACGAAAGCCTTTAGCATATGAATATACCGGTGTAATATTAGCATTAAGGGTAAAAGTTATGATTAGTCAAAATTAGTGCTATTTTGATATCTAATATTCTTTTCAAGAGGAAATATGTATGGTTCTTTAAGGATCTTCAAATAGGAGTTTTGTATACTTTTCATGGAATAGACCGTAAAACCATTCCTGTAAAATATATCGCCAAAGTCAGGCGACATAAGTCACCCCGTGAATTGCTCGTCTTTTTCCGGCGTCGATCCGGGGAAGATCTCCGGAATTTCCGCGTTCCACGGAGGGAACGTATTTTCCGACAAATTTGTTTTTCATTTACGGTTAAGGATAGACTCCAACCACGATCGGAAAGGACTTTTATTTTCAGCTCCTGACATTCATGTAACGAAGTGCATTCATAAAAACGGAGGAACGAAGGGCCGCGTGTGAGGAAAACTCGTAATTTTCGAAAGAAAGGTTTCCTCGACCGGATGAGGGGAAAAAATCGAGCGTAAATTATTCTACGAGTGGGAATATCACGGGAGAGATGAGATAAATCATACTTGGTAGCATTACGGCTTCGGGAACATATTTCATGGGAGGATGAAACGCCTACTCAATTCCTTTAACCACAGCGTGCCTCATGTGATGCAATCTGGGTAATAAGACCCTTCCGAATTAAAGGCTACCGCGTGTCGAAGGGAAACGCGAGGAATCGTGGACTGCTGGAACTCTATTTATTTTTTATCTTTTCTCCGAGTTTTTTGTATTCCCGACGCGTAATTTCAGGCGCTTGACATAATTTTATCGAGGGAAATTTTGTCCTTGGAATTTAGCGCTGGTCGTAATTCCAAATTGGATTGGTTTTTTTTATTAATGAAGATAGTCTTTTGAATTAAGTTAATGAATAATGATTCAATATTTTTATTGAAATTTATCGAGAAAATACACAACATTTAATATCTGTTATTCGTAAAATTAAACATATAATAAGAGAATTATCTTATAATTATGATCACTATTACTTTTTATGGAATTATTGTTGAATTATTAATTAATTCTTATTAAATTACAATTAAATTACTATCGAATTATTAATTAATTATTATAATATTATTAAATTATCATGAAATTATTAATACATTTTTATTAAATTATTATTAAATTAATTAAAAGGCCCATCTGTCATCCAGTTAAGTTAATTTTCGCCCTCCCCTTTCACTAAAATATCTATAAAATAAAGTGCTTACTGATTAGGGAAAAACTAAAAGAACTTTCGCTTTTGTGTTGGTTTATCTGCGTGAAAGATTTGACGCTGAAATTTTTGGACGTATTCCGTAAATTATTTGTAATTAACCATTAGACTCGTAATAATTTCATCACAATGTTTTTTTAAAGAAAGAGCAGGAAACATACAGGAATGTAAATGCATCACATTAATCTATGCATCAGGTATTTCGAATAAAATCTCCTAAATTTAGATTGGTAGTAGAATTTCCCCCCTTTTCACAATTCCTTCACACTTCGAGAAACCAATGTATATAAAAAAAGCACCTAGTTCACTCTAGTAAGAAAACACACTATATTAGTCCATGAAGTGTATCATAAATAATTTTGCGTGTATCGGCTGGTCCCTATGACTCTTTAACTTAAGCGATTCATGCAACAGCAAAAACCAGTGAGGTGTAATTCTAATGAGAAAGTAAATGCTGCGTTTAAGCATGCATTGAGTACACACTTGCGATAAACCCGGATTCGGAGTAGGAACTAAACGTTGAAAAGGTGCGCTAAAGTGGTAGCTTTTCGAGCGATAAGGTGTTCCCGCATAATCGAGTACCAAAGGGTGAGTCATAAAGATGAAACGGTGAGTTATGGGACGGATTTCCTGATGCTGAAATTGATGTGAAACACTTCCCAATAATTTTACTTCCAGAGTTCGATTCGTTTGATGCTCTCATCCATTTGCAAATGGGACTTTTTTTATTGCCCCGGCGTTGCTGTTACGTGAGATAGGCGAGAAGAATACTGAGCAGAGGACAGGGAAACCGTGTTTTCGAGGATTTTCGGCT
Source organism: Pachydiplax longipennis (assembly GCA_036926295.1). Classification (NCBI taxonomy): domain Eukaryota; kingdom Metazoa; phylum Arthropoda; class Insecta; order Odonata; family Libellulidae; genus Pachydiplax; species Pachydiplax longipennis. The sequence goes on from JAVFKF010000003.1 coordinate 44,758,746, forward strand.
GCGAATATTTTCACTGCGCGGATTTGGAGATGAGCCAGACAGAATTTCCTCCGGAAGAAAAATGCTGAAGGTACTTTTCCCTTTAGTTTACTGCAGAAATACGGCGGGTCGAAGAAACAATAACGCTCTAGGATGTAGAGGGGGAATGAAAGCTCTCGAAATTTCTCACGAAATACTCCTCCGCCGGTCTATTCTCGTGACAGAATTCCCTTTGACGGGAAATTTTATTTGCGCTCTTCATCAAGTGTTCAATCGAACTACTTTGGTGAAATATAATGGTTTCTTTGAGAGACGAATGGGTGAAAATGCTCATGTTCTCATTAGTCGTCTTTCTTTGGGCGAACTCGTAAAATTATGCTACGTGAAGCGCTTGCGTACGCTTTCAGATGAAAGAAAGCTCTCAATATTTTTCCATTAAGGTACGTTTACTGGAATTCTTTCCTTCTCATTACTCTCCTGCACAGGACTACCACTCTAGTACAATTTCCTGTACGCCTACGATACGCCAACGTATATATATTTTCATATCGTCTGTTGTAATATAAGTTTGATTATGCGTTTCACATACATTTATATTCTCCAAATATCAGGCCCGGTTTGAATTCTTATACTTTAAAAAAGGAATGGGTGAGGGTGATTTTTGTACGTTAGAACGTCCGACTTTTTTCAAGTTTATTCTTTCTTGGGATTTTTTCCCTTATAATTTGTTGAGAATTGCTCCTATAGATTGATAAGCGCCATCAAGATGCTCTTTTGCAAGGGATTTAGATCATCAAAGCACAAGGATATCAAATTTTAAATTAAAATCACCGAATAAATTCAGAAATAATGTGTATGAATGAATTCCAAAGAATCCAGAGTTCCCAGATCCAGATCGTTGATGACGTAATGAATGCATAATACATAATGTAGGTACATACTTTTCTTTGGTAATTTATGGAATAATTGTAGTTAAATCATTATTACTCAATTTTCATTTCTTGAATAAAAGTTATTTCAAAGGTGTATATCTGTGTTATCTAATGATTTTCTGCAATAAACGCCCTCCTCTGTAGATATGAATTCAAAATACATGTATTCTGTACGTTTATATTTCGTAGATGTGTACGATAAACCTCCAAATGAAAATCACAAAAGTGAAATAAAATTTCTAAATGTGAGTTACTGCTCTTCAAAATAGCAATATTGTTACTAGTAATGTATAAATATCCAGTAAATTGAAAAGCAGGAGTATTGAGTAACAAAATTTGTTATAGTAATTATGGAAATATGGGTACTATCGTAAGATGTGCCAAAGCAGATCTGCTTTCTATTGTTAGTTTTTTGATTGATGAAGAGATATTAAATTGAATCTAGTCGTAAAATGTAAACAAAGACTGATCGATGACCAATTAAAACTCGTCATAGATTGAAAACAAGGTATTACGAATGGCCAATTAAAATTCGTCCTGGAATGAAAGCAAAGTATAACTTATGACCAATTACAACTCGTCGCAGAACGAAAACAAAGCATGGCGAAGCTTATTTATCATTGCAGCAAGTATATGATTGAAGAATACAACTCGATATTGTCATAACTTCTGTGGAAGACGCGTCTCTTTCCGGTGAAGCACATCGAGTTGTGACGCCTGAGGTGATATTTACTCTATTTTGAGACAAAAGAAACGCAACTTTGAAGTAGTAAGCACTCAATAGCCGAGAAGAACACACATATCAGTGATTTTCATACAAATTTTCAAAAGAACGATCTCAATCCATCAATAAGATGAAATTGTCATGGACTGTTGTCTAGAGGTATCGTTCTACATTATGGCTAAGATGAGCCTATGCTGCCCGCGCAACGCTTGCGGCATGCATTTTGAGTGCCTGCCACATCCACCTTACTAACCAGATCTTGCTTCCAGTGATTACCACATGTTTGGACCTCTTAAGGAGGACTATGGGGGACAGATGTTTTAATTAGATAAAGGAGTGTACCTAGCGGTGCATGATTGGCTCGGTAGCCAACCGAAGGAATTTTTTCCAGAAGAATACGAGCACCTAGTAAACTTTGCATTATTTATAGAAAAATGACTGAGGCGAGTTTCTCATTCGCACAAATGATCCTTTTTAAAAAGATTCTTAAGATTTTAAAAGATTTTCCCTCATAAATATGCCAAATACCGCTAGAAGACATTAAGACCTATTGAAAGTTAGCATTAATAATAATCTTATAGGTCTACCCTGTTATCCTGCCAGATAATTCAAGGAAGATTAGGTAAATAGATGTTAGAACTGAAAATTGCAAAGATAAATTTTTCAGCAACGGTAATCTTTTAGAGAAATCTCACATTCATTCACTACTATGCAGGACATCTAACCGTAACATTTATCCCTCCGCTCCAGTTCAGCTAGAAAACCTAATCTCGGGTCAATTCCGGTTTCACTCCTTCTGAAGACTCTGATCTGGTTCTAACATATTTATTTCTCTCCAATCATTGTAATACAGTAATCTTCTGAAAAATTCTTTTTGTTGCTTCCTGCTTTGTATAATGCAATGCATTACCCAATTTTTAAAGTCACAGTTACTCGTGTTATATAAACTTTCTCCAATTATTCTCAAGTAAATTGTACTCTTGTAATTGTAAATTGTAATTAATGTAAAGTAATTAAAAATATATTGTTTTGAACTTAAAATATCGGAACGGAATGAATGACGATTTTAACTTCGGTTCGGTTTTAAGAATTTCCATTATTTCGGTTCGGCTTTCCCTCCGATAAAAACTGCGTTTTCACTTAGTTTTTGATTCGGTTCCGGTTACTCGCCCTGCTACCAAACATCAACAGGCGGATCTTGCTTTCATATTTATAAACGATATCTTCTTCTCCATTATCTGTGATGATAACCTGCTAATCGTAACTTGAAACAATCCTTTGATAAATCCGTTGGATCGAAAAGCGATCTCATCAATAGCAAGTAAAGTAGTACATATTCATGACATCAATAGCCTCATTTGTATGGATTCGGATTACAGTTCGAACTCTCTCCCGCAATTATCATCAACATCCATTAACAGATACAGATTTCTGAATCCAATTTTAAGTGGATGTTATGAAATACAATAAAGCGAGTTATAAGGCATAAGACAGGGGTTCACTGGAGTGGATTCATCCTAATGCATGTCGCGAATGATGGAGAATCAATATAATCCGTCTCTCTGAAAGACATCTTTTGAACATGTCCCGCATCGGTAACAGCTGCTGTACTTCCGTTTACCGAGGCAAGGTCACACATCCTAATGGAAACACACTCGTGAGAGGCTGAGAAAATTCCGCAATCAATTTAACACGAGATCCTCGGCTTACGTGAAGCATTATGCGGTTATTCTAGACAGAAGCATTTAAGACGGGGCACTTCCAATTAAGCGTTGTTTGAAACAAACTTTCCTCGTGCATTCTTCGAGGATTAATTACTAAATAAATGCTTATAAGTAGCGTCAACATGTTTTGGAACGTTATGATTTCTGAATTACAGACGGAGGATTGGAATGGAAACTATATACTCCAACGTCTTATTAAATGCGGAGCTTACCACTTTCTTTGATTGTATAATTTGCAATTTAATTTTGTGAAAAACAATATATATTTTATCTAAGATGACCTCTGCCACACAATAATATCTATCAATAGTCAACTTCCCCGTCAAAATGATAAGACATAATTTAAATTATTTAATAATGTAAATTTACTATACCATATAAAAACATAATGTAGTACAATAATGTAATTTCATAATTATTTCTTACAACAGAGTGCTGTAAATTATGCTTTGAAATATTTTCGCAAGACTTTTCTCAACACACTATCAAGGAAGCGAGTAAAAATCAAGATACTGATCTGAGCAGGGAGAGAATAGGGAAAGCTTTAAGGAGAATATTAGGAAAAAGTCATTTAGAAGTAAGAAGTGGTATGTGAGCTCAGTTGAATCCCTCGTATCACATTAGGTTCAATAAAATTTTACCGAATTATGTTACAGCTTTAGTTTGTATAATGAAGGATATTTTAATTATAGAGTGATTATTTTTATTTTTGATTGTCCACAAGCATCGGATGTATACAATTATAGTATAGCCGTGTTTAATTTATAACTTAAACTTCGTTCCGTAACTTTTGACGGGAGAATTCTCTAATTAAGTGGTAAATACAAATAAATAAAACTTTCAATTTTGATACTCTTTTAAGACGTAATTTGGGAAATATTTCTTATTTCCTATTATTAGAAATAGATTGAACAATATCATACTGCAAAAGGTTTAAATTTCTCCTTTATATTATTATTAGCAAGATTATACTATCAGTGCGTACATTAGTAGGTGAATCACTCAAAACAGCTAACGTTTACCGGGTGTCTGTCCTTTGGCTATGCACTGTCCCGCACCCTTTGTACAATTAGCGCATACAGACAAGCGAAGAAACCGCGTACTCTGCAACTGATATCCGGGGAATCGAAATATCGCGGTCGGGTTTATTATAGCAGTTGATGGCGACATGACACTCCGGTTCCAGAACACAGCCATTGACGGCGAAGCTGCGCTAAAGAGGCCGCAACTCATCCCGTAAACCTTAGCCCTGTTCATTAATCATAGAGAAGCGCTGTCAACGAAGAAAATGTCTTTATCGTTGAGTCCGATTGTGCCGCGGGCCGTGCCATCAGCCGAGCGAGCACCTGCCATTGTTTGCGATGTCCGATTTTCCCTCAGGTGCTCAAGGAGCCTCTTTCTCCGATACTACGTGTGCGTGCTCTAAACAGATGCCCCAATCTGCCCCCCTCTGCCCCCTTTTGGATCCATTCCTCATCTGTCCTCACCTCCACCATCCATCTGTCTCAGCCTGCACACCATGAATTTTGCAACCACCTCTCCGTCTTCTATCTTATGCAATACCTTCTCCCTCTCCCACGGCCACTCCCCCTTCCCCCAAGAGCCCCCCCAAAAACCTCCAACCCCCCTCCTCTCCGTCGTTTCTCCCCCTTCAGCCGGATCGAACTTTCTGGGGCACAACAGTTCCTACAGATATATCCGGAATCCGCGTTGTTTATTTCTCCCATCGCATTAACTGTTAAAGCAGGTGTGGGGCCGTGAGTAATTGCCCGCTCATCCTGCAGATTTCCCGCCTTCGAATAGTCCACGATGCGGATATTGACGGGTTTCTTCTTTAGATGAAGTTTCCGCGTAAAATGGAAAAATAATCGATGATCAAGAGAGGTATGAGGAAAATGTAGGACTAAGTTCGGTGGAAAATTTTCCTAAAGAAGAAAGGAATCATGAGATGCAAAGTTTATGTTGTGATTGAATGGAAATCGTTACAAAAAAGTGTATCTAAGATTGCGAAAATAAGGCCTTTTAATTCCGAAATGAATAAAGCAGTGATAAATGTGAACGAATGCATTGAATGGAGAGTGAATCAAATAATTGAATTTAGAAAAACTAAGACGCTGGACATAATGATTTAGAAAATACTGCGTACTGCCGCTCTTATACTCATACTTAAATCTGCACAATTTTTAGAATTAGAAACGACAAAATATAAAGACTAAGCATGTCCAAATGGTAACATATCCCCAAGGGGTACGAGGGATGGGTGAATCTTTGGTTAGAAGAGATATTGAAGTACTCCAAAAAATGATTGCTAAAGCTGTAATGACATCATGATTTCATGATGTTACTGCAGTTTGATTGGTTTAATTTAAAATCTACCTCTCATTATTAGGAATGGGATAATTTAATCAAATATAAATTGGAAATAATACAATATGGGATAATTTATTCAAAAGATAATGAGGGGAAAGGAATAAAATTTTTGTAACTAAAAGTGTAACTAAAACAAAAAATTATAAAAGACTAAAATCTTTGTTAATCGTCTCATAGTGGTTGAAAATAGGTTGAAAAACAAATTTTCCAATACCTTTGACAAACTATGTCAGCTAGAAGTTGTATTCAATAAATAAGAGAAGGGATTTATTTCTAACTTACAGCATTAAACAAGGAAAAAGCGATTTCTAGGTAGTGCTAAGAATGATGAGTGTAGTGGAGGGTATAATGGTAAATGTTAAATACGTCACCAGAAGATCTTTGTAGTCATCCATTTGGTAAGATTTTCACGGGGCCTAATGTTCGTATATTTCAGACAGAAAAACATAAACATATAGTATGATGTACGATGAATGAACGCTCCAAATGTTGCACGGTTCAGATTTACACCTTCCACTGGAATAAAATGATAGAGTAACGGAGTCTTGAAAAGGATAAGTTCTTATCCTCAGTCCCATTTATTCATGGGCCCGACTGCTGATGGCGGCGGATGATTAATGATATGATGATTTGCTTTTGACGCACATTATTACTGCAGAATGCCCTTCTCGACGCCAACTCTCACTTTGCTAGACATAGATATACAACACATACCCTACTCTGGAATCGAACTCAAGACCTCTCCAAAGTGGTGAGTGAATAATTTGTTTAATTAAGTATACGATGCGACTTTCCCGCGTAATTAAGGAGATCAGTAGACATTACTATTAATTCAAAAAAAGAAATTGATTTCCAACTATGAAGGTAAGTATGTACCCATTTACTGTTTTTACCCAAGAATCTATTAACCACGTCGGGCTAGCAACAGTAACAGCTCAGCATTCGCTTACTTGCCTATGAATATGTATATCATTCTTATTACTACATTAACTCTACAAATAGGTGAAAACCAGGTTGCAGAGTTTGCTATTACAATGAACGATCACGATTTTTACAAGTTATACAGAGTAGGAATATTAAAAAAGGCCAGTATAATAATTAATATAAGACACTAATACAATTTAAATGATAGCTAAATTCATATTTCAAGCTATTACATGTAAAAATTTTTCATCACTCATTTACTATTACTACATCAATTGCAGTTGAAGTACAAGTCCGGTGGCAACCACAAGTCTTTTATACTAAAAATAAATTTCTAAAGTAGTCATACAACCTAATAGCATGTCAAAATCAACATAACCTGTCAAAAGATACCTTATGATTTTTAGGGTAGGCCTCAAACACTCCTGCAGACAAATTATTCCAAAAGAGTTCGAAATCAGAAGGAAAATTTACTTATATTTGTTCGTTGCCTAATTAATTTAACGTAACTTACTCCTGTTTAACTTAACTTCAGTGCATACTTTAAATAACATACCTAACCTTTTCTTCGCTCTCCCCTGCTTTAAGCTCTCCCAACCAAATTTCTTTATCATATTCGTGACGCTATCGAGCCTGTCATACCTGCTCAAAACATATCTGTTAACAGATGAGTTATAAGCCCCTAAAAAGTAAAATTTCCGCAATTTGGGTGCTAAATATTCTTCCGTATTTCAGAAATTTAGGCAAAAAGAGTAGAAAATTTTCTTCTCATTTAAAGAAGCAGCGAAGTGTAGTAAAATATATTCTCATTTTCATCGCTTTTATGACCCACAAGGATATTTAGATATCGATTTAGAATGGTGGTCATCGGAATTATCTGAGGACCGATTAGAAAGAAAATTTTGTAGTTCCAAATTAAAAGAGGTAACCGTAAAAAAGTAACTATCGTGATAAACCATACCCTAATCTACTTATTAATTTTTGCGGTACTGAGATAATCATTTCTACCAATTTCTAAGCGTATGTTTTCAAACGAAGGTATCCAATAAAAAATTGTAATCCGTGATCAGAAATCAAAAATTATAACAAACGAAAACTGGGATACGAATATAGGTCATCCCTGTAAAAAATAACGAGAACATAGTTAACAAAAATAGTGAAAAATTCATATGGAGTGTGAATACTCAAACAACCGTGTGCTGAAGATATTCTGATTCTGTAACAGATCTTCCAACTGGTCGAGCTCTATTTTTGTGCGGAAAGATTTATTCGATAATGACGTCACGCGGATCTCGTAGAGATTTCAGCTCTGTTTCTCAGTGTGTTCCGATAGCACCGTACTATCTGCATAACGCCCACAGCCAGAATGTCACCCATATCCTGTGACCTTCTCCTGTATTATTCTATCGTGACATTTTTCCTGTTACCAGTTCCTGGAATAACCTCTCGAAGGGATGGAGCGTCAAAGATATTCACTTGAAGTTATTTTTCCGAGAACAATTACGTTTTACGGCACCGATGACCGATTTCTCCTGCGGCGCGATGAATTTCATCAGCGTTTGTTTGTCTGGGACCGAATCCGGTAGTTATTTTGTTGCCTTGGGTCACATTTATTAGCATCTACAGCGAAAAACTGATAGGCAGTCTAATCTTTAGTTTTTTAAGGTCTTTTCTAACCTTTCTTATTTCGTATTTTTAGGCCTCTGAGATCTCTCATCAACTGAATTTTACAGAACTATTCATACTTTACAATTCATTTTCATTTTTATTATTTGAGACGCATATCTACAATCAGTATCAATATATACAGTTTAATTTTGTGTCGACGCATTTAAAAGTAAAGCCAGAAGCGAAGCAGAAAATATAAAAAAAGATGTTCGATATGAGATATGCAAACCATGGGATGGTAAGTAGAATGTTCTTCAGGGCGATCAGTGTTTTTTAAGTTTTGTATATTCCATTTCCAAATGAAATTTAATCTCATTGTCAGTGACTTATATCTGCGGGCAATATCAGTGTATTAAAAAAATATATTCAAGAATCACTCGTAAAACTACTTTAGTTTCGACTTAATTAACTAAACTCAGTGTTTTTATTACGTTGTTTAATGTGCAGGTCTTCCTGCCTAGAGGCACATTTTTGAAATCTAACGCTCAGTGCATGGTGGTATAATGCTAATAATAAATAATAACTTCTTCTAATAATAATAAAATAATAATAATAGATTCTAATATTACTGGGCATAATGTCTTCCACGAAGTCACAGCTGCAAATCCCAATGTGATTAACAGGATCGAATACTTTGAAAGGTGAGGTCAATAATTTAAGGAGCCATTGGTAGGTCGTGTATTCGTTAACATTTCTAAAAGTCGGCCAATATTCGCTGTATACATGGCCTTTAATGAATTTATCCTTGGTATTTCAAAATCAGATTCATAGATAGATGTGAAATATCGATTAAAAAACTTGTATGAATAAGGAATAATTCTGAGCTGAACTGGAATGAACCAAGAGATGCCGAAAACCATCATGTGTTTGTAGATACATTGAGTCAAGCACTTATAGGTGGTACTAATTTAGACAAATCATAGTGCTGTACAATATTGTACAGTGAGGTGCATGTGAAAATGTTAGCTGAGGAATATTCGATATCTGATAGTAAAGTATAAAAGATATTCGACTCGTCTAACATTTTTCCCTCTTTCCTCCCTTCTCGAAAAAATACCAGGAAAGTTGCATTTATTCCTCGTGCCAGTCACATGCTTTCTTTACTTCCTTATACTTTATGTCAATCGTCACTTATATTTATTTACTGAACTGTATCCTCTACCGCCAGCTTGTGCACGTGCCTGCAGTGTGGAAATTCCCGATAATGGTTATGTAGAATATATTCGACTAAAACTAAAAGAATCTCAGCACATATTTTCCTCTGCACAAGACAAGAGTATGTGGGCAAGGGTGATTGCTGATAGGAGTCCTTTACTCGTAACTTTAGGAAGGTAAAAATCTTCCTCAGAAATTATTAATTCCCATGAAATGAAAAACTCTCACATGACTGGGGCTCGAATTAGGATCTCCAACTTTCAGTGCATATGATTTAGCGCATAGACAATTAACCTATAGATTTCCTTTCTTATATTTTATCGGACTTGTCACTTACATATATGTTTAGTATATTCATTCATTTGCGAACGTTCAAAAACGCCGTTCCAGAGACTTTGTAGGCAAGGGTAAAGTATTTGCATCCAATTTTGCGGAATCTTCGCCTGGAAACGTCCTTGTTGAGATACTGACCTAATAAAATGGTAGAAAGGAATCCCTTTTTGAGAATATCCCAAGGAAAAGGGTTGAAAACGTAAAGGCGTGTATCAAGGAAAATTCTCAGGGAAAAAAGGACATGAAAAATATCCGGGATGATCGATCCAACCGAGCCTGAATCTTCCACTTTCCGGGCGGATGCTTTAGCCAATTAAGCTCTCTAGCCACAAAGTTCAAACGAGCCCGTTTCCGCAAATTTGCTATCTTCAGGTGTACAACGTCAACACATGACCAGTCTCGATCGGCCAATCACTCATCAAGGATCGATACGTTCGATAGAATCGCAGGATGACACCTATTATATACAGCAGCAAAGACCGAGTACAGGATTCGACCAGCCCGAATGCAGGACTGGGTTAATTCACCCACAAGTACGCGATCAAAATGGAGTTTTCCTTCGCGCGGAGTCGACGGCGGATAACTGTGGGCGATGCACGTGACAAGGCAATTTCGGTTTCATTATGCAGCTTTCACCTTTGTGAAGACAAAGTGCTTCCGAGTATCGATTTGTACGATGGATCGTTACACTCCTCCTTTTTCCGCTGTGCGCTCGTGGCGATACCTTCGGAAATGCTCTAAATTAAAACTGCCCAAGGAAGAGGCTTCCACTCTCAAAGGGATTATAATAACTGCCTTCGCATCTGCTCTCACGAAAACGAGTCTGCCATTTGGGATCACATGCTCCTCTACCGGGCCTACCCCCGCTATTCCAGGGTTCACGCCGATACTCCAAAGGCTAACCAAGCAAGGAGTGAATCGTTAATAACCTTTTAAGACGTTCTATGTATCGAATCAAAGTTTTCCCTGCACCGAAGATAGGTTACGGAAATTATTTTGAAATGAGATTTTTTTAGATGAGATTTTTTTAGTTCTAGTAACCCAGAAAAGCTATTTTCAGCGGCACGCGAGGGAATTATTTTGGCTCGGAGATCTAACGGCGCTATTTTCGTCGTGTATTCTGCAGTAATAAATTAGCTTCAAAGTAAATATTTGCGGCCTCCGTCGATGAAGACATGTTAAGCACATAACTGATTGTAACATAATGCCAGCGTCTCAGGATATCCTTTCGTTTCATATAGACACTTCATCGATTAATTTAATCAATTTAAGCTTCTTCGTGGAATTTCAAGCTAATAATTTGAAGAGAAAAGCGTTTTGAAAATTCCAGAGAAGATTTTTAATTTGATATACATGTCAAAGGAAATAATATCCTTTGTTAACGATTGGACATCTTCATCTCCAGAGGATATTAAGACATTTTCGAAACACGTTGAATTAAGAAAACTACCAAAGAAGTTACGAAGTGTTTTTTTTCAAGATGGTCATTTTATTAGATATAATAAAAGGACAGAAATTCACTATTCGTGTTCTAATAGGAAAATTCCCATTTATTATAAGACTGCCTTGAAACATGCAAGACTCGAGATAAAATGGAGTCACAGTACCTTATACAGTAATAAATGTTAAAAGATAAGGGGAAATGAATCTATTAACATTCACTAAGTGGAATAGATAATACATGATATTAATAAATGTACATAATATATTGCAAGAATTGTAGAAATCCTGTGAAATTAAAGTGCTCGCAACACGACTATCGTAGTAAGAGTGGTTAAACTTATTCGTCTAAAAATATCTTGTTTTGAATAGAGTAAATTTGAAGATCTTATACATAAATTATACTGAATCAATAGGATAAGGGAAGTTTAATAATGAATAGACAAGATAAATACGCATAGCTGGATCTTTCTAGTAACGGGGCGGAGGTAACACTTATTTAGCAAAATCTCTTCATCTGATGATGTACTGTCATAATGCTTCAACGCACATTCATGTGTTAGTTACTTTTTCGTTATTTTCTTTTTTCCCATTACGTGACGTGTTTTGTGACTTTATTCTCTTGTGCCATGGCTCATTCGCTTAGCATTTACTCATTAACATTCATTCCGCTCCATTTTGCCGTATTTCTGAATTTGACGGTGGAAACCCGGAAGAGTTTTTTCACGCATTTCCTACTTATTACGGAGCTGCCCTACTCTGAATCACTTGCCCATTCTGTTTTTATATAATTCTCCTTTATTTTTCTTATTTTTCAATCTCATTAAATGTGCTATCTTACATTGTTCTTATCACAGTCTGTCTTTGCATATCCTCTTAACATTGTTCGATGGACTTCAACGCAAGGGAACGTACGGTTCCATGCAATTCAATGAAACCGTACTCACTGAATAATCGTATCACCTAAAAAAAGATTCAAACAAATTTTTATTAGAATTTTACATTTTTATTCTAATTAATTCTTATATATTATTTATAAACATCCGTTTTCGGTGACCATCGATTCCCTTCACACTCGATCAAAACACGTGAATCAAATACCGTTTTCAAGAGAAAGTTAGCTTCCTGCTAAAAATGGACCGACAAATATAAAATGCACCTTTTGCTTAAAAATAGAGTTCAAATTTTAATTTGAGTTTCGTTACTGGATGTGCAGATATCGATTCATATTGACAAGAAGAGGTATATCGAAACAGAGACAGATAAAGAATACGGAGGTGTGTTTTTTGGTATGTTTCAGTATTTGTGTATTCGTTTTGTAATGATTGGATTTTTTGTGGAATCATATGTATGAAATTTAAATAATAATTACCCCACCATATGAAATGTATAAAAATTTCAGACAGTATGCACTGATTTTAAAACATATAACTTTCATTTAATAAATCTAGCGATACCTGGTGGAACATATTCATGTTAAAACGAAATAAAAAAATCTCGACTTCCCAAACGTTAAAAAGACAGCATAAAGAGTCAAGTTTTGTGATTTATTTCGTTCGAAATGGCTTTTTTGTTTGCAAAATGAAGCTTAAAAATTTTTGAGCACTATATGTGTATTTTACATAATGGATAAAATTTTTTCGATCCTTATTATCGTCTGATTGTTTTTCCATTAAATTCCTTATTATACATCAAGTAACATGAGCGATTTGATGTATGAAGCTGTAAGAAAATGCGAAGGTAACCCGCAGAGTTTGGAAAAAGTCCATTTCGGGGATTTTAGTTTTCTCTTACGTCTACGATTTTCAATGAATGTGGACTCAGTAGATTCATGGTATTGAGTACACTCAAGGAAAATTTGTTCGGACGGTATTCTGCGAAGACAGCGATGTTGAGGTTTTTAGGAGTATTGCAATTCGTCTCCGTGTTCCAAGATACTCTTTTCCAATCCTACTCTTCGAACGGTGCACCGAAATTTAAGAGTCGATGATTTATCGGCAACTTCCAATATTTTAAGTGATTTTTTTGCAAGTCTTGAAATATCAAAACTACACGAAGGTATGAGATTCGCTACAGTTAAATAGAAATTGAAAAAAATTCTGAGTTTAGCGCATACCTGGGTATTTCCTTAGGTTAACAAGGAACAATTTAATTAACAATCGATAAGACAATAATGCTTGAGTATTTCATTCAGTGTGATTTTTCTCCATATAATCAATAGCTGAACTGTTCAACTATCTTCCATTCTCACTTCGTTTAATTTGGTAACCATGGATAAATTGATTTAGTAATAAATACCGGAGTTCCCACAATAACGGAAGTGGCAATGAATATTTCCAGCACATGGTAAAGGAAATTTTGAACGAAGTAAAATGATTCTATATATAACTGAATTTTTCAGGAATAATATTTTCTTGATAAGTAAATCACTTTATTTTTCCTCGTAAAAATGTTTCTTTGCAATTTATATGGTGTCAAGCGCTTTTGAAAGTTATATTTTCAATACAATTAAGGCGAATGTAGTCTTACGTGAAACCTGTACTTTCTAAATAACACAACTCTCTCATTATCCAGATGTTTTGGTAAGATTCCTGATCATATTTAGACCAGGTTTTAAGTGAAATGTTATTACTTGGTATTACTGAAACATTCATCCGGTAAACGTGAATAAAGACCCGATATGGAAAGGATTTTCTTCGTGGAAAGCCAAAATAATTACAGGTAAGGTAAACTCTCCCTGGAACTCAGGGGAAAAAATCACCGGGGAAAAACGTAATTCAACGGATTCCTTGAAAATTACAAAGAAAACTCGCTAATGAATAAATTTTGCTACCCAGTGAATTTTTTTTCGTAATTTGATAATAAAAACATCATGAAATATTCACTGTTTATATATGCTTTTTCAGACAATTTTCAGTGATTTTGATGATCAAGTTTTACTACATTACGTTTCATCTACAACAGAGATTCATTCTAGATACAAGGAGCTGACGTACAGGATCTTTCCATCCATTTTCACTTCTCAAATCCTATTTCCTTTTCCCGCCTAAAGCACTTTTCTTTCGTTATCCTTTATGTTAGTCATTCAATACAAGGAAATTCTGCCAGATTCCCATGAACGTGATATTTTTTCATTTCTCGGAATAGCGGGACGTTTTCAACTTTTATTGACATTTGCATGTTCTCTGGTAATCAGTGGGGCATATTTTTTCATTGCATGTAGGTGTGGCGTTATTATTCCCCTTACTAAGACAGCATGCGTAGGATGGCAACGACGAATAAAAGTGAAATTCAAGAGCTTGGAAATGGGTTCTGAATCCCGCCACAAAGGGTATACCCGAATATCTGGGAACTTTTGTTTGCGTTCGATGCTGATAATTTTTTCGGATCTTTTATCACTTAAAGTTTCATATCAGTACTACTTCATTCGATTTATTAGAACAGTCCAGAACTTAATAATGTGCATTTCTTTGAAGAATTTCGATTTGTGTGCCTTGTGATCACCACTGTGAGTCTGTGTACTACTTGTAGCAGGACAGATAACGGTATGTTGAAAATTCCTTCGGAAAGTATGATGTCATTTATAGAATACTGCAAAGGGATTTTCCATATAGTTTAGCTAAATTATTCTCGTAAAGAAGATGTATAGTAGTAGATTACGCATCCTTGGAATTTCAATACTCAAGTGGCTCATTTAAAATATAAGAGAACGGTTGGTTTCAATACATAGATCTTTTGGCGGCCTTAGATCATTTTCTAGGAGAGACTTCAACATATGAGATACATGAACAAAATAAAATTAATGTGTTATATCCTCACTTCGTGGAATGCAGTATAAACCATCGTAAATAATAAGTTACTTAGTATATTATTTACGATGATCTATATGTACAGACTAATAAATGCGTTTAATTTCATACCAAATAGCAGAAGACTTTTCCAATGTCACTGCGGTTCAAGCCTGATTCTTGAGGTCTTTACTTGTCTGATTACTCATCTGAAAACAATTAACATCACATTCGCATGTTTCGTTAAAATTGTTTGGTCACGTCAGAAAGAAACTCAGGGCAATGAACTTGTTTGAGATGATTATATTAACAATGATGTGGAGATTCCCGTAACCGATATTCTACAGGAAAATTTGAGTTGATTTTATTTCGAATGACTGATTTTGAAAAGTGTAGTACCCGAGAAATGCTAAGTTGAAAACGTCTGGGAGGATCACACAGAAACGATACCCTCAAGAACGATTGGGTTTAATGCTTGGATCTTCGAGGCCAAGTTCAAATGATCTAACGGAAGGAGATATTACCGCTGGTTTTGAATGTATTTAATCCGACTGAACGGTGTCACTCCGTAAAATATATGTATCATTTCCCACGTGTTGTTCGGATTTTTGCATTTGGGCCGGGGGAAGCTAATCTCTCCGCGAAAAGCGCCCGCCCGGATTTCGAAAACATCAGAGGACTAATAATTATGCATTCATCGGATGCGTTGATGTATACGAGCCGTGGACGATGCACGCGAGGCCCCGGAAGAGGGCGGTAGAGGGCCATTGGGGGCGGGAGGGGGCCTCCAGTGGGCGGAGTGACCGTAAGGGGCCTCGGGCACGCAACGGCGCCCACTCTGATGACGCATTTGCGTGGGTCTTTGGCCGAAATTTCGAAGACTTTCGAGGATCTGCAAGTCAAATGAAGAATAGGGATTGAATATTAGGAGAGATGATTTTCTTTCGGAATGGGGGCAGAGTGAAATGCGGTTTCCTTTGGGAGTCTATCGGGGGAACAGGAAGGTGGCCGGATTAGTCTATTTAATGACTTTCGATCAGAAACAAACACGCGGGATCATGACGCGTGAACGCCAAAGCACACAAAAACTGTGTGCCGAATTTAATTCGGGCTCGCCGAGTATTTTAATTAAGGGAGAGCCATTCAAGTTTCGGCGGACGTGCGTAAAGCGGAATATGAAAAAGTCTGTTGCCGATTCTTTCGACTCGGAATTGAGTCAATCTCCATATTAATAGCTTCGCTCCGTGAACGCAAATACAAAGATCCACGGATCCCAAGTTTACGAGGTTTTACAAATTCATACTGTCGGGATCCGCCAAAGGGACGAGGGAATATGAAGGTAAAATTACTCCCACACAAAGGTGTAGAAATTGCGACGCTTTTGAACGAAATACGTGTAGTTTATGCTCGTTGATGTTTGGTTAATGAAGCTAAAAGAGATCTTTCTAGCATAAAATGGAGAGTCGTTTATACGAACTTCGATTAACTGTGGTCGTCCACTTAAAAACTACAAGTAGGTTGGCAAAAACTCATATTTATTTAATAACATTCACCTTCAACTAGCCAATTAGATTGATATCTAGATTGCAAAAGATTTCAAGAAACCAGAATAAAATGTTAAAAGGTTAAAGACAGAAGTAAATTTATGGAGGATGGGAATGAATTTATTAGGAAAAAATATACCTATAATGTATATAATATGTACGCTCACATATGCATACATACAAACTATTGCATGCATCCCACAGAATCTCACTGAAAACTTTCATTCCTTTCAGATGAATTTTCTGCCATTTACAAATCAGGGTTAGTGTCGATTACAACAGTATGATGTAGAAATTATATTTCTTCCACATGAGAGATCTTTTCTGTAGAAGGAGTTCTAGATATTCATTATTTTTTCTTACGAAGGATTCCTACATCATCATCACTTGAATCTATAATCGATTGTTTTTGTCGCACCGATGAATTGACTACTGAAACCTACAAAGGAGTTATCAAGAAATCTTCTTCGCGAAATTTCACTTAGTGAATACTTCTGTTTATAGATCGACTTTCTTAAAGATCTTCTGTCTTCTCTTAAATATTAAGGAGAGGCTCAAGGAGAAGTATATACGGTGATTGGCTTTATAAATAATTTTAATCGAAAAATAAATGTAGCAATATAAATTCATAGTATATAAGAATATTTTAAAACTTAATGTTTTATTATTTTTTGCATGTAATACCACTATATTAAGGCCTCTACCATACAACGTACATTTAGATCTAATTTCGAATCCACGTTTACGATTTTAAAAGCTGTTTAAATGTCGAATTTCCATAGAACACACTTCTGTTTCAGATTTTCGTAATGTGTGACATTTTTAATTATGGTGGAATGCTTTTAGATCGTCTTATTTAAGTTCAAATTGTCAAAATCCATCTCTCAATTTCTATACGCCATTCATACAACGATTGTATATGTTACAGCAAAAGTTTAATTACTTTTACCCAATTTTTTGCCTTTTCTATTTATACTTTGGTATCGACGACCAAAATATCTGGATGATAATTGAGCTGAAAAAAAGCAAACAGGAATTTGTAATTATGTAATACTCAGTTTATTGCGACGTCAATATGCTTCCTATTTATCCTACCAATAATTTATATCAAAACATGTTAATGAGTGTTACTAGATATCTACTCGTCGCTGATATTAAGTATTACTAGATATGTAACTCGTCGCTGCATTTTGGTAATATATTAGTATAACACAATCAAATTTCCATATGAATTTCAATTTAAGTTCATCTCAAATTCAAGCTACTTTGATGTCTTGAGTCGTGGATAGCGATAACCCCTGAAGTAGGTAACAGCAACAAAGATTCAAGCCGAGGTAAATCTTAAAACCTCAAAGGAAAACGGTGAAGGTTCTGCTACATATACGTAGGAGGGGTTTCCATAGGAAAAGGAAAGGGGAAACATGAGGAAAGGAAGGAAAAAGAATCAACGACGTATGTCAGGTGAGTGTACTCAAGGCAAACAAATCGGAAGAGAGAAAAACAAGTAAAGTCATGGAGGCGTATCAGAGGAAACGGGAAATTTCGGAGAATGATCGTATGTCACAAAAGCGGGCAAACGGCAATAAATAGAGAAATACAAAGAAACCGCGACTAGAAACGTATGCCCTGAATTTCGTTCAGCGGCAGTTTGAGTAGGATTTGTCCATATAATCCATTTCGAGACTTTTTCCGCTCATTTCTTCCCAAATATTTGTGCTCCCCATACTTTATTTTCTTTATTTTCATTTCTCTTGCCGAATCCTCCCAGATACGGTTTTGTTTGAATTTTCCTGTGCGACACGATGGTTCCATTTACTCGACTGTAAAGTCATGGGACAGAATCTGGATCCTCACTCCCTCAACCATTGACTACAGAAGTGAATGAGGTGACTAGATTAGGAGTGAGAGTCAGTCTTGTCCTTCTGACTTTGCAAGGAGTCTATGAAAGGAAAAAGTCTCTCCGTTGTAGCGCATGATATGAAGCGATAATGTATGTACTAAGAAGCATGATTGATTTAAGTCATTTATCAGCCTTAGTAAGACGAAAGAACTCTTTTAAAAACAATTAGTGGTAAAACACAAACATATGTTCTATATTTGGGAATTGTTCAAATTTATGTACTAGACGATTGAAGAATTTCCACAGAAATTTTTCGTTTGTTACATTCGTCAATATTTCGCTCTTTACATACAATGGTAATTTTCATGCTATATTTTTTTACTAATTATTATTTTCCCTCAGTCAAGGGGCTTCTCGGATTTACATGGGTGTATTTAAAACCTAAACCGTTTTCTTTTGTGTGAGTTTTTGTTGACATTAATCTCTATCATTAGCGGATGCTGGTTTTCATACGTATTATGACATTTTTAGCAGTAACAAGGTTATTACTTTCGAACGCCTTCTTTTGATCTTTTAAAGTGATTTTTATGCAAAATCTATATCACGTCATGATATTTATTACTTTTAACCTTAGTATATTTTTAACAACCATGCTTTGCCATTAGTCAACATTTTCTAAATAACTTACTGTATGTAATTTGCTTGTACTACTTTCATTATACTAAAATCGCAATCAATAAAAGAGTCGTAGAAGCTTTACTCGCTTTGCAGATAGTTTTCATTTAGCTAACAAGAAGCGTTTTGCTTTTACCTCATTGACTAATCATTATTTTCACTAAAATTTTCCAACGAAAATCATGACATATCTGAATTATGACATCTCTCCTTTCAGAAGCAACACTGATAGTGACCGAAATAATTTTATAATAAATAAGTCATTTTTAAATTGATAAATAGATGCAATTTTTCCCTTCCATCAGATTAGCTTCAGATGAGCACAGCCTATTTCCACGAAGGAGTCCGGAAAAAATATCTGGTACGGAGATTAAAGCTTTTTCTTTCCCTAGCAGGAACATATGTGCCCGAAATTCATAGCGAATGCAATGGAACCTATTTTTTTTATTAATTTTCCCGGCGTCCCCTATCAAATGATATATTAGGCGGCATTATTATTCTACGCTATCGACTCAAGTGGATTTGGGTCACGAGTCAGGCCTCTCGTGAACGAATGGGACGTTTTATAAAACGTAGAAAAAGCGTTGGATATGTATTTATTCGCCGCCGCTGATGTAAATTAAGTCATAACTTTATTTTTAGGGAAACAGTAATATTTTAGTAACGGGAGAGCGGGCGCTGTGATTGTGAAACAAGGTAATGACGCATAATAGCGCGGTTCGGAATGAAAAATGGATTTCAGGAGAAGCGACGGCTGACTGCGAAATGTCGCCGTTTTGTGGTCGAGTTCCTTGAAAAGGTACTTTATACTCGGAATTTTAAATCCGTCCATCGAAAGGGTCACAGGAAAAAACAATCGGCCGGCGTCATCGGTGTAAAACTCAGCGTTCTATCCTGATTTTCGAAAAGCGTTAGCGCTTACTTGCACAGTTGTGAATAGGTGTACGCCATTACTTGGTAAAAAATCCTTTTTAAACATAAACACATTTAAAAAGTTATGAAATTGATCAACATTAATTCAAGTAAAATATTAAAAAAATAAGGAAACTATCGCAACTGGTTTCAATATATCCATGTCGTCTTCAAAAGATACATCGTTTTAAAATTTTATGTGAAAGTTTCTGTAAAACTAATGTAAACTTTATCCAAAGCTCTATTATTCTTGGTTCTGACTTTGGGAATTCTGTGCTAAATCGTTAATTTTTGATCGGCAATCGCTTAAATTATTCTCTTTGGAGGTGAACTGTTTATCACAAGGAAATTACTCATTCATTGATGATGTGATCAATATTTGTGCATGTATATCTTTGTGATCAAACAAAATGCACATTTTTGAGCCTTAATGGAACTCAGAGTCTTCGTTTTCATAGGCAACATAACTTAGAATTCTTTTAGCTATAGCTTCTGTCACTTTCTTACCACTAAAGTACCTTGCCGACTCAATTTGAGCACCTGCTTGGAAAAAAAGGACTTGGGTTCCAGCCATATCGGTATTACTTACATTAATTTTTCCCCTCACTTAAAGTTTGTTTCTCTCATCCATGGACTATGTAGCGGAATATTGTCCGCACTCTTGAGGTCAGAAATAAGTAACTAAAGAGTATTAATGAGGGTTGAAAACTATTTGAAATTATACGAGGAAGTACAAGAGATTTGTATGATCCAATACCTGAAGACGGGAAGTTATTTTTTGAATAGTGATTGTGAGGTGAAATACTACAGTTGATAGGTAAGCATGAGAAGCGTAATGGAAATTATATGCATCATAAACACTGATTGGAGGAATACACGTTTCTCAGCGGTAAAGGGTTAAGAGGATTGAAAAAATGAGCAACCATCCAAAGCAGTTTCCGTTTGTTGTTGTCGTATTTTTTTTGTTAAAGATAGTGATAGGAAAATATAAGATCTGGTATCGAGTCCTATTCATGTATAAACTTTTGCTTCCATTTAATCCATAAGTCTTTTCCAGGTGTATTTTACATCGTGTAGTCTTTGAAAATCTATTTTTTTGGATTTATCGAAAATTAAGTACATCAATAGTGACGATAATGATACAACTTATTTCAGTCGATAAATAGGGGGATAAAACCATATCGCAGCAGGAACAAGCTTCGTTTACCCTGTTTGAAAAAAAATATTCACAACGAAAACGTGTGCATAATTTATTACCTAATTAACACACTTCCGCAGTGTATTGTGACCATTAAACGGCCACTTTTTCACTCTCGCGGCTCCAGGGATACTATTACGAGACCGCTTCAAAGAAGAAACATACACCTGAGCTCGATCGCTCCCACACTCACTCAGAGTATATGTATATTACCTGTTATGAAGATCTTTATTCGGGATGCCATAGGGGGATACAGAGAGCGGCTTTTAGCGGCGGCGAGAAAACAGCATAATCGCTTTTAATATTTCCATTTTCTCTCTTTCAGAGGGACAGGTTCAGAGGAAGTTGAAAGAAATGATCGGAGAGACTACGCTTTGGCGCATGTCCCATTATCTGCCGTAGAAAGGGCTTGTGTCCACAAAAGAAAGCGATGCTCACACGTGATGCGAAAAGCCCGCTTTCCGGAAAAAATAAACAAATGAAGCGGGAAAGGCGAGTTGCTTTGTGCCCGTGGATGTTCACGTCTGCTTTGATTCCCAAATTTGGCGCACTCAGTGCTCGCTGCAGGCGAGAAGTACCGAGCGTGCTATCTTCATTATGGGTAGTAATCGCGTGGTGTATACGGGATTAAAAGGATCTTTCCGAACCTCTGTCATTGATTGAATGGAATGGAGGGTTTTATAATCATCGTTGCGGGTGTAATTATATACTTTCGAAGCAGGATGCGGCTAACGGTTGCACGCGGACTGGTAAATGCACCTTTCAATTCATGGATACGTCTGCATACATGAGGAGTTAAAAATACGACGAGAATAACGATTATCCTTATGTATTATTTCTAAACATCCGTTTCCGGTGACCAGTGCTTTCCTACGATACAGAATCAGGAATAATGCTGTGGTACCTATTAACGAATTATTAATCAGAATTGATACTGTGGTACTTACTAACTGTATATTAATAAACTTATGGTCTAGTAAACGTTCAAGTTGCTATGGATTTTTAAGCTCTTTTCTACCTTCGCACTCCATTAAAAATATATATGACTTACCATTTAAAGAGAAAGTTAACAGCTTACTGTTGAAAATAGAGCAAAAAAAGCAAAATGAGGCATTTGGTCAAAAAATCGAGTTGAAATCTGAATTTGCTCATTGAGTTTCGTTACAGGATGCGGAGATATCGATATCTATCGACATAAACGAGGTATATCGGGACGGACAATAATAAAGATCATGAGGGTGTGTTATTTTGATATGTTTCAGTGTTTGTGCGTTCGTTTGCGGTGCTTTTAGAGTTTACTGAAATGTTTTTGGTTGGAGAAATAGTGTAATAGCGATATTTTCGTATTTCGTTGCAACTAGTTGTTTAAATAATTGTAAATTAGGCTTTACGATAGGACACAATCAGATCTTGCAAATTAGGATTAGCTGTACCAAACTCATAGCTAAAAGAAAAGAATTAGTGTGGATTAAGTTGTTTTGGAACCGATAAGAATGGTATTTCACAAAATAAAGCAATGTTACAAGGAATGAAATAACTAGCGGAAGTTAAGTGTGAGAAAAACTTCGTGATGCGGAAATGAAACAACTCAAAAGAATGTGTGGCTGAAAAGATAACACTACTGTAGAAGAAATATACAGAGAACTGGGACGTGAAGAGCATATGATATCTTCCCTATGATCAAACTAAAAACGACGTCTTCCCTCGTGAATGTTTACAAAAGAGACTATGTGTATATGAATTTCAAATTAAAATAGCCATATTAACCGCGTACAGATATCATGGAAAATTATATAAATAAATCAATGAATTACTATTTCTTTTTCGATACTTCATAAATGGAGGAAAATAGCTCACTCTTAGGCATAAGAATCACGATTTTAAAATCATAAAATTTGCCGTAACTAAACTGCGATAAAGTGTACGGTGTGACACCATACTATTATTTCCACGAAAGGAAAGAGCGTGCACCGACGTTTCTGTGTGCTATAATTCGCAGAGTTTTACGTAGAAAACCTTATTTCGATAAATATTCCTCAGGGAAGCAATTTTCCGTTTAGATCATACTGAATTCTAACCCTTTATAATAGAATAACACGCTAGTTTATTTTTGAAAACATTTTCTATGATTGAAGGTTTCGATACAAAATTATTCTAGCTGGTATTTTAGTAGTTAGCAGTGCTCATGAAATATTCAGCTTATAGAAATTAGGTTTGCTTAGAAACATACTAAAGACATGATATACTAGAACTCAAAATCCTCATATTTGATTTGTTCTAATGAGAGAAAATAGTTTATTAATACCTCTAATATGTTACTATAATTTAAATATATAATAGTATGGTATTTATGGTGGAAGCATAAATACTCAAAATAAACTATTTATGGTTGTCTTTCTATTTTTAGGCATTATATTATAATGATTCCTTTATTGCATATAGTTTAGGTGTCTGCATGGAACATACTTTTTAAATTCTATGGAAAAATATTTATTCCTCTCTCAAAGAATCTTATGTGATGCAGTATGATAGTGAATACAAAGTTGAATAAGAGGTAATCGAGTGGATTAATTAACTGTAATTAGAGTACCTTTAGGAGAAATATGAAAGGTAATCCAATTAAGAGGTGAGGTAATGAATACAGCACTGAGTGACACAGACATCTAATACGTTTCTAAAAAATTATCGAGGTATCTACTTATGCAACATCAGAGTACATACTCATGGTCACTGCAAACGCATAACAATGAATCAGTAAAACACAAAGGTAAATGCGGCAGCTTACATGTTATTGTTCGGCATTTTTAAAAGATAATTCAACGAGCGGATATTTATATTAAAACCTACTCAGCTTGATTTTTAATTGCATGCATGAGCTGCATTTGAATTAATTGTCTTGAAATGGCCAGTAAGATAAATAATGAATGCGAAAAATGCGGTAGCGAACATATAAAATATTTCGGTGATCGTGCATGCTCGGAATATTTGAATGGGCAAATTTTGGTTTCTCATATTTCCTCATGTAAATTAAAATCTTTCCGCCAGCCGCATTCCGTCATACCAATTATTTCATGAACAGAAAATAGCTGAAGCTAAGACTAAATGCTTATGCATTCTTGGGATGAATGCAATTATTGGACAGAGCATAATTAAGAGAAATGGGAATATTTAAAGATATAGAGCGTACATGTATATCTTCTTCGTATCATTTCAACAATATTTTTTAACTGCTTAGCTGTCTTCTACGTGTGATATTACGCTCTTCCTACGTTATTTCATTAAGTTCATTACTTTATATTTATCCTATTAATTTTGACAATGGCTTATTTAATTTAGATAATGTATATAAGATAATGTTTGACATCTATATTTAGTTTCATTAAGCTTTAATCGAAAATGGCAGAGATGTGACCGAATTCTTCACCATTATATTTTAAATTTTGTCATTTTCAACTCAACTTTTTTTATTTACGGAGGTATAAAATATGTGTCCCCAAACAGGTAAAAGACAAAATAAGAAAACATCTACTGAGAAGAGAAGACCAATAACAGATGACTTTCTTTTCGGAAAAAGAAGAAAACGACTTATATTTATATAATGAAGTGATACAAATGCGATAATGAAGAAATATAGATATAATAAAGAATGAATAAAAATGTAATGATGAAGATAGAAATGTATATAGAAATGAATAGCCAAAGTCAAAGAAAAATAATAATGATGTAATATAAATGCAAGAGAAATGCTTTTCCTGAGATTGATACGGATAATGAAATGCAAAGTATTTATTAGTGGAGAACAACGGGTAACATTACAATATCGTATATAATATGTTTCACAGGTAAATTTGATCGTAGGAATGTGTTTTAATGATCTGTTGAGTGAAAAATTATTCATTTTCAAAATATATACAATATAGAACGATAATGTAAATAATGCTATATTCTGTGATTCTATTTCTAGATATTTCGTGATATTACTGCTCTGTTTTATCAAGTAATACGACTCGTTTGCCATTCCTTTGCGATAATGCAGCCCTTTTGCACATTAAACGCCGATTCCAGTCAGAAAAAACGCAATCCTTATTTTAGAACAGTATCCGATTGAATGTAATTAAAAGAACTATTTTGGATCCAGGAAATACTTCAGGGAACGGGATTCGTTTTCCAATTTTTGACTCTGGTGAAAACAAAGGCTTTTTTAGCATTTGATTAGGTTTTAAACTGATTTATGCTTCTTTTTCCTATGCGGAACCTCTGTAGCGCACAATCGAAACAAATGCACTCCTTGCGTATCGGGCTTATTTAATGACTTTTGATTACCAGTTACACTAAAGTAAAGAGCGAATGAAAGGAGAGCCGGTAGTACTACATGTTTCCACCAAATAGTCCAATGAATATTTCTACCAATAAATCTTTAAATAGGAACAACTGTGCCGCGCGCGCAAAAATCAAAGCACATCAAAGCAGCAAACACACACATTTGGGTTTCGTCGTTTCCGGACGTCCATTTTCTGGGAATAGAGCTTAAAAGCATAGCTCAAAGGGCCGAATTTAGATAAAAGCGTAGAAATCTAATTCAATATGACGCATTATCAGCATGTGCTGCATTAAATGACACACGGGGTTATGCATTAAATATTTTGCGTGAGTAATGGTCGTATTCTACGATATTTTGCAGACTTTTATGGGGCAAGTGGCCTTCATATTTGTCATATGCCCAGCAGGAAGTATTTGGCAAATGTATAGCATTCAAACTGTGGATGACAACTCGGTCAAGGCATTTGAATAAATCAAAAAGTAAATTATTCATCGTGGGCCTCAAATTTCGAATCGAAAATGTGCGTTCAATCAAAGGGCGGATAAATCAAATTACTGATTTATCAATTCCATTTTCCTATTAATCTTCCGCCATCAACAACAGCCTTTTACACTCCGAAAAGTTCCATAAATGGTTGGAATAGAATTTTGAGACACTCTGATGTGGAATTATGAAAATATTAGAGATATATGGGTATGTATTTTATTCCACGCCATTAAAAATAAATTAAAGTAAACCGGAACCTCAGTATATGAATTTATTTTGTTTCTGAGAGCCATTCTTCATGCGAAATTTCCGTAAACCTAAACTGTTATTGCCATATTAATTAATGCAAAACATATTAAACCGTTCCTGAATTCTAGATAATTGTTGATTTTATCTATTTGAATACTAATGTTCTCGCGTTGCATTCAACAAACCACCACATTGATACTCCTCCTTTTTGCCAAACCTCTATTCCCTCTCACAATTGTTTATAAAACCGTACTGAATACACTGCGGGTTAAAAAATGATTTCTCGTGTTATATTCTGTATCATTAAAACTGTATTTTTCTAATTAGATAACAAATTTATTTTTGGATAATCGACTATAGTTGTGATGTATATGCTTTACTATTTTTGTTGGTATACACCATTGTGTAAATATATATTTTTCATGTTATTTCGAATCTTTCAGCTAATAAAATCGGTAGAAATGTGCATTTTTTTAAGAAAAGCATTTATAGCGGGTATTCTCCTACAGTGTACGTATTTTAGTTATTATACTATATCCTACAGATTTTTCCCTTAAAAGCTCTAAGGTTCTTTTTATATTCTATCTTCTCATTTTCTCTCTTTAAAATTGGAAGAGGACACTTTTTAGTCTATATTTCACCTAAATAAATACATTTTATTATTATCACCGGGAATTTCAGGACCTACTTGTAAAACATTATTCATATAGATTCAAATATATTTTGTATTATATTGTTATCTTATAGAATTAACTTACTGTATTATATGATCTTTCTATATTTACTATATTGGCTCTGTATACTCTTCTTTTTAGGAATTGTGTGCATTTAATGTAAATAAATTCATACATATGTATACAATGTAACTAAAGAAACGAATTCAATAGGTAAAAAAACAAATTATTTTCATTTCAACCAATTAGGTTGACAATTGGTGCGCTGCAGTCGATACTTAAACTTTGTCGACAACCTTTGTCACAGATTTCTATTGTTACTGGGTACTTATCGTTTGCCACTGAAACTTTTTCTTCGAAAAAATGTTTCGTGAAGCAATTTGTTTGTGATTCGATTTGTCCTATACCGATTTGTTCGTGATGATAGTCATTCATCAACCGGCGTTTCATAACTCTTATGAGGTAATCACTATTAAGTTGAAGTTGTGACTGAACCCTGTCGATGAGAGTGGATAGTGAAAAGCAATCTGCGTAGTTGAGGAAATAATTCTGAAGATAGAGACACATTTGCAATTGCATATCTTCTTTTCCTCCCTTAAACAAATAAAGCACGAAAAGGAACTCAGAAAACAGGAGGTAAAACTCCTGTAAAGTGTAGTATACATGAAAATCCCTAGTATAAAAATCTTAAAATTATCATTCTAATAGATAATGTAGTAGCTCCAAATAGAGTCATGAATATCGACAGCGTTTCGTTCATAAATAAAAGAATTTCTCAAGAAACAGATGCTGTCTAGTGAGATAAGGCAATGATACATAGGTCTATAACTTTACTGAATCTGTTTGGCATGATTACATTCAACGATGTAATGTTAAGAGTAAAACTATTTAGAAAATGTACGGCACGTAAGAAAATTCCAAGTGGTTGATATCACAAGGCCCAATCTCAATGAATCAAAAGCTGGCATCGATTTCAAGAGGCCGAGTTATTCATGCATAGCTGCGACCTTGAGTTGAAAATCAGCATTGGATAATCGATACGCCACGATAATAACTGATAATTTCCATATATTTAAGTAGCATTTTCATTAAGAAAATTTTATGGGTATCGTGTGTAAGTTTTCTTTATTAAAGATGGATACTTTCTTACTTATGTCTTATTAGGATTTTAGGAATAATCTATACACGTTTTCATTCACTTAACTAAGTTGTAAACCTTTACAGTACATTATCACCATATTTTATCTCATATTGGGTGTAAGAATTCTGATAGGAGTTCTATTTCTCGAATACTCAGGAAATAGATTGAGATTGTTTTAACGAAGCGTAAATTAATTATCTTAAACGAAACAGACCATAAGTCTTCGAAATTCATTAAGTGGAAAACCCATAGCGACAAGGCTATCTTATAACGTTTAAGATAAAAAAATCTCGTGATTGTCTGATATCCTAAAACGTGGAATTTTTAATAAATTTCACGCTACCCAAAGAATGCTGGTAATGGTGCTGAAATAAGGTAATGGTGAAAATGGAAGAGAATTTTGTATCTAAAGAGCAGGATTGTAGTCTGAACGGAGTAAATGAAGTTTAATTCAGAGGAAACTATCAATTAAAGTTTCTTTTTATTATATTTTGCTGATGTACGAAATTGATGTTTTAACTGGTTCAAGGTTAAAATACTGCGAATGCGATTGAAATAAAAACTTGTATTCATGTTATGAAAAACATCGATATATTTGAAGATTAATGGCACGTTTTTCACCCGTAAAAGCATGCGTTAGGAAAAAGAAATGCAGACTCTATGGAGGGTAAATATCCGAGGTCTTACCTTAGGTCACGAATATACCAATTAAACACATCGCATGTCTGTTTCGTTGACAAAAATGAGCCAAATAATGGAATCACCTAAATCAAAGCACTATGGTGGTAGTATTGTCAAAAGTGCTTCGATAGCTAAGTTAATTCACACGTTGGACTTCCACCGTGATTCGAACCCGGGACAGCTTTCTCCAAAAGCAAACGTGCTGTTCACTTGGCTATCTGGAAGCCCAAGTTGAGTATCACATAATAACTCTTAACAAGACTTATACCTCTTTAGCAATTGGTTCAGTCAATCCCTATGATCTCCAATGAAAATTACGTTTATCCTATGAGTATACTACGGAGAGCAATAGAAATCATCCTGGGAAACAAAATTCACGAAATGACCGTAGTAGTTAAATATATGAATTCGGAAAGACAGCTTTGGGAAGATAAAATTAGCTCGTATATTAAGAACCGATCTTTCACAGTCCACACCGAACTCTTACAAACACAAAACAGATATTAGAACTCCGCGCACAAAAGTCCGAGTGAAGCATATGGACGATCCTGTTGACCTCTTCGAACGATACGCCGACGAAATAACGGCTTTACGAATTTCCTCAGAAATTAAACTCAGCCACGGTTTTAAATCGCCCACGCTTTTTTGAAGTCTACGCGGACTGAGAGTTAGATAACTGTCCTCCCGCGTGTTATCTATCCGCTCGAACAATGTAGCTTTTTCCCGCATTCATCTCAGGTGAGTGGAAGAAGAGATTGTCAAAGAGTAAACAGAGATAGCCGCGGGCCTTTCATGAGTTGGAATGGAGTAGATAAAGGGAGAGAAAGGGAGAGGTCAGTATTCGTTTGACACCACGTTCCTCCTTTCTGAAACACCAAGGGCACGGGCGAATCGATACCGCCTGTCTTGTGGAGTTTGATAGATAATCGCTATTGTGACTCTTCCATATGATCAATGGAGGATTGATAGGAACAAAAGAGTGGTGGGTCTGAAAGGGAAGAGACTAATAGGAAAGAAGACTGAATGAGATGAAAAGAAGATAATGGTATAGAAATAGAGAAAAAAGAATCAGGGGGCTTCAATTGAGGCTTTGGAGATTCCATTTGTTGAGATTCGGGCTAAAACCAACTGACGCTTAGAATCGAATCCGAGCACAAGGGAACTATCAAGAACTAAAGGTACTGTTTTGATTTTAGCAAACTACAACCATCAATGTGTTTTCTAAAGTTATTTCCGAAATGATATGTTTATTGTTTACTTAGATGCTTATTAGATACTTTCTCTAAATTTACTGTTATTCATCAATTTTTAACCTAACTAACTTATAAAATTCACAGTCTCAGGCGTTGTCTTGTGGAAATATTCCATAATGAGCGAGAACAATTTGTACTTTTTCCACAAATTACTTTTATTATAAACAATAAAAGACAGTAAAAGTAAAAAAAGTAAAGTAGTTTTTTTATAAACAATAAAAGACAGTAAAAGTAAAACAAAGTAAAGTAGTTTTACTGCCTTTTATTGTTTATAATAAAAAAAATTTGTGGAAAAAGTAATCTTAATCTTAAGTAAAAAAATGTAATCCGTTTAACCCTTAAGATGCGGGAGTATATTTTTTCGCGACAACTGTGTGCGGGAGGAAAGTTAGAGAAACCGTCCCTTCTCCTGGTGCGTCCGACTAGTCACAGCAGGTAGAAAACCCCCATAATCCGGGTGGACCTTTTTCCGATGACTGCGGTCAACTGTTATTGTTTTGGTTGCTTCTCTAACGTAGAAGCAACTGCCAATGATTTAATTGTTTACTAACGATTTTTGATTAAAATTGGTGTCCTATTTCTTTTCGTTGCTGTTTGCTGATTAATTTGATACCAAACAGTTAGTAGATACATTGATATTTGGAAATATGAAAGTACGTATGCACTTTCAATTTCTGCAAATCTTGGAATTACCCGGAGGCCGGAAATCCCATAGATAGGGTTTTCCACATTTAGGACAATGAAAAAGATTTTGCGAGGGTGCGTCTCGTTCACAGGCAGAGCCATAAAATTGGGGAAGGCCAAGTATGGGGAAGGAAGAGCAGGTCAAACGTTTAAAAACGTTTTCCCGCAGTTCGCTTAGGAAAACGTTTTTAAACGTTCCCCGCAGTTTAAGGGTTAAATCAACGTGCCTAAATCATAGGAGATCCTAGCGAGTTTATTTAACCAAATGTAAAGCGACGTAAACCGAAAAATCAATCCTCAATGTATGCAGGAGAGTGCATTTAATTTGTAATCTCTCTATCAATAATATCTCAGCGTTTTATCAATATTTTCTGTGGACTGGGATTTTTCCCGTGGTCAGCGAGCTCATGGACATTTACCGGGCTGCAAATCACGCTTTCGAAAACATTGCATAAAATACTTTATATTAATTGGCTTTCAATCAACCAGTAAACTCTGAGGGAGAAAATAGGAAGTGTAAATTTTAAGCAATGGATGTTTGAATTAAGTTTTAATCGATGTAAATTCCATAAAAATTATAAAATTTCGATTTCTGTAAATTAAATTAACGTTCTGTATCTCACTCCAAATCCAAAATTTCTTTGGTGATCAACTACTGACACTTACTGCGCTTTTGGAGGAATATATTTCATCATAATTGTAGCTCAGAACAGTAAAATCACTCAAAAAGATTGGAATATTCAGATTTATGTATAAGAGAACACAAAAACTACAAAGAAGCGACTCTAGTTTCGATGAATCGCACCATCATCAGGTTCAAATATACAAAATCACGCAATATATACGAGAAGGGGAGATGAAGTGAAAGAAAAAGCGGAAGGATGACGGTAGGAATTAAAGAACTTAGTGAAAGGGAAAGGTATGGACATTGAGGAGTTGAAAGAGCAAGTAGAAGAATAAGGGTCGTTTCTTTGCTATATTATTTGTGGTTTCGTATAAATAAATCTGTTTATCGAACCCACTTTGTGTCATAAAATATCAACAACATAATACCATCAATACTATAGTAAAACCACTATTTAAGACGCAGTAATCGATATTTATCATTACGTGAATAATGACAGACGAAGTACCGTATTAACTCGAATATAATGCGACCCGAACATAGTGCGACCACAACAAATTTTGCGGGAAATTTAAGAAGAGGAAAAACCCATTTAACTCTCTATTTTTTAATAATAATTCTCTCTAAACTCGTGAATAAAAATTAAATTCAGAAGCATTGGCGTGAGACCAAAAACAGGCGTTATTGAGATCGCAAGACAATAGGTATACTGCGTGGGCAAAACACGATTCCAGGGAAACGATATATACGTCAATCTGCAACAAAATTAGCTTTTATTTATTTACAATTTTCTCCTCAAGAAGCTTTATCAGTACATTTTTACAATAAAATATCCTAACATGAATTCATAATTCATTTACAACATAGCGATTATATACATGTACATGCGCTAAAATGCATGTAGAGGCGTGCAGTGAACAATTAGCGGTTTTAAAAGTACCCGAATACTGTACGAATATGGCTATATTATGAAGAAAAATACCTAGCACTTCATTTCACCTAATATGGTACCTATTTTTAATGCGTGGTAAATATTTTTTGTTCAAACTAAAACAAACTCGGCGGAACTCACTTTGTAGTATTCAATGACGAAATGATGATTAAAAATAACCACTTTTCAAAAAAAATCGGCGTTATTTATTCAAAATTACTTAGCAAAACACTCCAGAAAAAAAAAACAAAATCCATGACATTTCGGCGCCTCAGCGTCATTATTCTATTCACACTTGTTAATGACGCAGAGCTGTTGAAACATGTGGATTTGAAGATTTGTGTTTTTTTCCGTAGTATTTTGCTCAGTGATTTTGAAGAAATAGTACCAATTTCTGCTTGAAAAGTGGTTATTTTTACTCACCATTTCGTTCGAACTGAAACCTTTAAGAGTTCTATAGATCGCTCACTCCTAGAGTCCAGCAACCATTTCACGCCTACACAAACTTTAGGATCGTACACGCTCTACTCATTACGGCTCCGATACGTGAAAACCGGAACATTCGGAAGCCAAGCTTTAAGATACACAGCGGTGTATTTTACATATACAAGAGGGAAAGAGAAAGACATCGGGAGAGAGAGAGGGGTAGGGACATTCCTTTCCACGAGGGCTGATCTCCTTCCCCCACCAAAAATCACTCCCTGTTCTGCCACAAACACAAGCTTTCTCTGCCTCTTTCTCCATGACAACAATGGCTGTCTCCTTGAGGCCTCCGGACCCGCGAATGCCTCTCATTCTGCCCCTCCTAACGTCTCTCACCGATCACAATGAACATTTCCCACTCTTCCTGTCTCTCTCACGTGTTGTCGCATTATAGGTGTGTAACTTTTCGCCGATACTTTCGTGTCTTAAAGTAATTGGAGCCCCTAGGAACTTCATAATAAGAGAGGAGGTGAAGGTTTACATTTTTGTGATCTACGGTGAATATTTCTGCCATTCTCTGTTGGTAATCTAAGCAGGGTTTCTCAACTGGTGAATCATGAAATGGCTCGAGACTATGAGTCGGCTGTTATACTGTGTAATTTGATTGTTAAGTGATTAATTTAGTTAAAGTGGGGAAAAATATAGCGTAAATAGCATTCGAGAAATAATATACATATTTCTTTTTTAACAATTCTATTGATTTATTCAATGATCACTTTATTAATATATAAAATTAACATAACTATAATTAATACTGTTAACATATAAATTCAATGGTTCGCATAACATAAATAATATGGGTGTTGAATTGAAATATCAATCTTAGGAACATAGCTAGGTAGTCGTAGGTAGGAAACCTGTAAACATTTGGTCGTTCATAGCGTCCTTAGTCATTTTTGGAAACAAATAATTCTATTTAAATACTTTTATATTTTAGTCTTACTAATGACGTCAAGTAAAAACAAAGCGGAAAATGTTCTCTTTCAATTTACTCAGTAAACGAATTCACTTACTCATATAAATTCTTGTTTATCTATTTGAATATAGGCAACGTGCAAACACCAGAGTGACCTGCTGGATTCATACATGGACTTTCTCATGAGACCGAATGCTTAACGTAGCCTTCCCATAGGAAAAGGTTTCCTACCGTTGTTTTACGAGTACGAGTTTTCGCAGTTATCTCGGAAACTTCTGACCCACTCATTGGCTGTTGAAACCACAATGCCGAATTTCCTCATTGTTTGCAGCTATTTAAACCTGTGGCTTACATTGTGCAAAGTCGAAAAATCGACAATGTTGCATATATGAATTAATTATTAATGTTAGTCACCTACATAAGTCAATGTCTTGTATTTGAAAATGTGTAAATGTAAGGAAATTTCATATATGTTCATAGGAATGTTTAAGAATCATCATCAAAAAAAATAAAAATCACTAGCGAAATTATTAATATACTGAGTAAGATTGTAAAAATAATAATTACTTTGAGAAGTACAATTTTGATTACGGCAGCTTTTTTTGTAAATAACCTAGGAAAAAAGACTAGTTTCTCCGCGTAAAGTAGTTTGGTGCTCTAAAGGCACATTAAGGTGGAGAACAATGATTATAATCATTAAATATTAAAACATAAATCTTCAATATTTTCAATCTGCTGGTTATCAATACTTAATCCACCGTGCTACGATTACAGCAGTAAAGTTTGCTGACATTCACGGTTGAGTATTGTCAAAAGAAAGAATATTGAAACTAAAGTAATCTCGCTCGATAGCGTCAGAGAAAAATATGTTCCCGAAATAGGAGAACGCGTATGTTCACTTTGCTTCGTAGAGCGCTCAAATTCTACGAGGAAAATGTGCGCTACGACCAGTCGATTGAAAAATTCATTTCATCCGCGAGCTCTACGCAAAAGAGCAACTGGGAAAATAGGTTCAACGGTGGATGAACCTCCTCAAATAGCCGGGAGTATGCGTACGGGTAAATGTAAAAGTCCTGCATTCATTTATGGGAAAGATTGAAGGGCTGAAGGATGAAGTCAAGGATGTTATCTACAATGCAACGATTATCTGACAACATAAAACTTATGGAAATGGGAAGAACAAACTTATACTATATCACAAAATATATTTATTCAGCAGTCTTGACAAGTCTTATTTGCCTGATGATGACCCAAAAGATCGAAACCTAGGTTGCTGAATAAATATATTTTGTGATATAGTATAAGTTTGTTCTTCTCATTTCCATAATGGAAAAGTATCACAACGTTAAGGCCGAACTGGTGGAATGTAACATAAAACTTCTTAACTATTTGAAAATCAGATTTTAAATATACTAATCTTTTTTTTTAAATTCTATGAAGATGTCCACCATGATTTAAAGAAAAATTAAAAAAATCAATGGGTTTTCCAAATTATTTTTCTTTATATAAACGAAAATTATCTAAATATATAATAATAAATGAATTAGTGCTTTTTAGCTGTTCACTGATTACTAGAAAAGTATAATACATCGAAAATGTTATACAAGCACCAATAAAACCGTGATTCAAGGAAAGGCGACCCAACTTACAATCATCTCACTTAACTTGCTTTCCTGGATTTTCTGAACGGTTTTTGAAGAAGTAGATTTCTCGGTTTGTCTGATTTATTGAACGACCACGCGAGAAATGTGATACCCTTTATTGAACGCAATATTCCTCTGAGATTATGGTAACACTTTTTGCATTGCTTCCATACCAATGTGTCCATAAACATATTCTCAAATATCGATATAGCCCCATGTAAGGCGACTCTGTTTATCATTTAATATTTCCATAAGGATCATCGAAATTCTGATGGAAGAGGAACTGAAAATCTTTCTAGCTTCACTAATCTTAGTTTTCCTATCTGTAGGTTTCGTAGGTTTTTCACATCCCCCTTCTCGAGGGTGTTTTCCTGCAGTAGAAAATTTTTCCTAAGCATTTAGCTTAGGTTTTTAAATCCACAAATTGGTTTTCTTCTCTGTTCTGTTTTATCATGCTATCTCTTTTTAAAACTTATATGACGACGACTTATATGTAAGAGAAGACTTTATAGCCTCAATCTTGCCCTAAATAAAGTCCTTTATTATTAATTTCTAACGTTGAAATACATGGGTGGTCTGAAGAGTTTCCGACATTTTGCCATTTCTCGACATGTTTTCTGAAAATATCTGAAAATTTTCTGAAGATTTCTGAAAAATCTCGGGTCGGAAACGTTTCAGACCACCCTCGTATATCACTTAATCAGTTTATAACATATAACATGAGAAATAAAATCCTGAACTGTACATTTTCATGCATCTCATTCGTAATTCATACGATTTGATATTCTTCGTTTTAGCTCCATTCCAGCTC
Source organism: Pachydiplax longipennis (assembly GCA_036926295.1). Classification (NCBI taxonomy): domain Eukaryota; kingdom Metazoa; phylum Arthropoda; class Insecta; order Odonata; family Libellulidae; genus Pachydiplax; species Pachydiplax longipennis. Next base: position 44,794,850 of record JAVFKF010000003.1, read on the forward strand.
CTTGGTCACGTCAAAGGCGCAAAGAGTAGGGCACCATACGTACCGCATTATCATGAGATATGAAACAACCGAACCGTATTGTCCACAAAAATGCGATTATTGCCGAAGAGAAGGAGATGTTTTCTCGTTTCTGCAGCGCATATTCAAACAGCACTCCTGAAATGAACATCTCTCGCGACTTTTGCGTCACATTTTCCCGGACGTTCTCAATTGCGCTGCAATATCCCTTTCTCTTTCTCCTAACACCCTTCCGCAAATAGAGCTGGATAAACATCCGAGGCCGGTCGAATAATTCTGAGAAATTCGGAGTTGAGCGCGTTACGCAACTGGGAGCGACGGGATCGCTACTTTTCGGCTGGATATCCGGGAGCCTCCAATAAATTACAGTCCGAAAGATTTCGGGGAAAAATACATACAAAACGAAAAGCGCGGCCGCCGCTCCCGTATCTGTAGCCGCGTTCACGAAGTGTAAATAAAAATCCCGGAGGAAAACGTTACACGGATCACGCACGGCGATTTACTATCCCTCCTTGTCTAAGAGAAATTGGGGATAGAGACGAAAAAGTGTTTGGCGTCGGGGGTATTGATCAGCTGAGATACGCAGTTGTTTCTCCCGAAGACCTCAATGAATCGGGGAAGGATATATATTTTCCGGGGACTCTGATAAGGAGTCTGACCGACCGATGGTTGGGATGGAAATAAACAAGGATAAAGAATCGCTGGTGAACTGTGAGATTAATCAAGGCGCATAGATAGAGAGAGGGTGATATAAACTCACAGTCACTATCCAAATCTCATGTAACACCTTAAATGAAAATTATGGACGAGATTACTGGTTTCTAATTTACAATGAAGTGAATTTATCAGTCTTTACTTGGTACGAGTGTCAGGATTTCATTTGGTCCATTGGTTACGCCCATTAGTTTTCTTTAACTTCTATGATATTAAAGGTTAATTTAAAGTTAGTTGCCTAGACTTACAGTTTGCAAAGTCAGATCTGCAACATAACCATGTGAGAGATACATATATTGTTTGATTACGAGTATAAAGTTCAACGAACTTTAAGTAAAATAGGCAGTATAAATATAAATGACGTAAAAATTTGTGCTTGAACTTAGTTAACATTCTAGATCACAAATTTTGTGGCGATTGTGCAACTAAGGGTATGAAAATCTTTAGTAAATTAATTGTTTTAGTATTTTACACAAAAATCGTAGATAAAATTGGTTGAGATGTGAATTTCAAGACATAGTTTGACTCATAATCGATATGATAACGATTTTTCTTGGAAAAACTCATTTTATATCATTGAACTACAATATTCCTCCCAGAAAATGAGGTTAATTAATCGATAATTTTTATTGAGTAACTAATACCTTAAAATTTTCAAATGCAATTGAAATTGAATTACGATTTCGATATTAATGCTCAGACTCGCGTTTCAAGAATTGAAGATGAATGAATTCAGGATGTAACTTCGCACGCAAAAGGCTGCCCCTGATAAAACCCAAGGAATGCTACCAATAAGTGGAAAAGTCTGACGTGAGTGAGAATCAAAACTATATCTTTTCTTTCAAGAGAATATCCTAGCCAACTGAGCTTCACACTGAGTTGCCTCAAGACCTTTTCGAACTTTTCTGATAAAGCTCAATCGCCAAGAGCAGCCAGGTGGAAAGGAGAATATCTGGGTTCGAGTCCCGGCGTATTTTCCTCTTTCGTTTCATTCCTTGGCTTTCCGTTTGAGATGTCATACATACCGAACCTCTAAGGAAATAAAAAATATTTTTTCTAAGATTGAACTCTCAAGAAGTATGAACCTTTAACACTAAGAACACAAAAACTACAACGGGAAACACTTTAACATTTCCTATTTTTTGATGGGGTTTTTAATTTATTGACAAAAACCGGGTGAATAATTGCGTGATCCGAGTGTAGGAGAATCTATAAATAATTCAATGATAAGTGAAAATTATGGATTTTTATTATGAATAAAAATCTTCCAATTTTCTAGCAAATTTTTTTGCGTAGAATTCCGCTAAAACAGTTGAATTGATCCAGCGCTTTAGTTAAACCTTATTATTATATACTAATTACTCTATTACTATACTTTATTATTATCGACGTAGTTAGTTACTCGAACATGTGGTGACACCAATTCAAGCTACAACCATGATAACAATGTTACATTTTTCAATTATGAAACCACAGAGCATTATCATTCACAGAAAATTACTACTTAAAACATTACTAATCGCATAGCATTACTATTGATTGTCAGAACATCTGCCTGGAAAGTGAATGACCTGGGTAGAAGCACAATTCACACCATTTTTTTCTTTTTCCATTATCTTTGAGTTTAAAGGAGAATGCCAATACTTTAAAAGAATATCCCTCTGTCCTCCATCCTAAATAATGGTCAAATTACGAGAACCGTTTAACTGAATCTCCTAGTGAATCCTGAGGCGCAGGTAACCCCAATTGCGACCCGTGTGTACTTGGCAGTGGTTAACCGTCCCTTACGGCGGAGGGTTAACTTGAGTGCATCTTGTTTCCCCGAGGGCGTCCAAGACTGGATGGCCGACTAGATGTTGGGAGGTTGATTTTTGCGGGTCGAAGTCGGTGTTATCGACATTAAGCCCCATTTATTTTCCTTACAGTTCTTTTCCTTTTGCGAGTCGGTCCTTGGGGAAGCCAATGCATCGCTCTCATTGGAGGGATCTCGCCGATGTAGCAAACAGATTTTTACGCCTGGGAAGGGGTGGAAGTTGGTGGGGAGATATTTCCGAAGTTGGAAAGCGAAATCGCAGAATAAGAGGTAAAAATAAAATTCGTAACGGAAATTCGGTGGAAGATTGGGAGCGGGAGGAGGGTGTGGGTGAGCTGATGACAGGGAAGAGGTGTGGAGAAAGGATATTTCGACTCAATCGGCGCACCACGATTTGTAAATGAGCCCCAGACGTGTAATGTAGCCGTAAAGGTTCATTTACCGCGGTGTTTCCAACATTTTTGTTTCGTCGCAATCACTCGAGTTTAATTGATCGCCGCGGACTGGAAATGGATTTCTCGGCTTTCGTTTCCTTATGATTGGAAAGCGTTCCACGCGAGAGAAGGATGCAAAAAAATATATCTCATTCTTAATTGAAAGGGACTTCATCTTATTTCCGAAAGGGGGATATTTTTGCTTGATAGGATTTTGAGGCTGTACAGGAGGGAAACAGACTTGGGTGCACTAGTTCGGAAATACATTTCTCGTACGCAAATCTTTCGTGAATTTACCCATCGAAGCAAACGATCGACGATTTTAACGTTGACGGTGTCTTTCTCAAGCCACGACCGAATCGGCGTAGACGTAAACTGTTTCATACGTACAAAAGTAAACGAGGGAAAAATCGTGCTGAAAAGTGTCAATTAGCATGCTCACTCGTGTGAGAAAGGCACGGGATCGCTGGAGGAACAAAGATGGCTATTTGTGGACTTGTTTTCATGCCCACCTTGTTATGTGGAAGAAAACTTAAGCGGCAGGAGAAACTCAAAGGAGGACTGAGTGCCGTTGAAGTTGATTAAATGAGGAGCATGTACGGGAAAAAGCGGGAAGGCGGGATACTTTTTTAAGGATAAATGAATGTCGGAGAAACTCGGAGAGCTCGCGACAAAAGAATGTGTTACAACGGATCCGAGTTGTCGAAAGAACGTGAGAAAGATATCGAATATAAATACCGAAGGGGATATAAAGGAAAAGGAGAAGAATCTGGAGCGACGGAATGTTAGGAAATATTATGGGATATTCGGAAATAGAGATAAGATTCCTCCGTTTTTCGTGTGCTGTTGTACAAGCGGAAAACGATGATGTGAGAGAAATACACTCACAGTAGCGGTTAATTATTATTAGGATTGGATTTATAAGAATTGCATACGGTATACGTATCTGATAAGTATTGATAGAGTCGAAATAATAAGTCGGTAGAATGTAGACACACAAGACCCAACGATAATATGTTTATAGACAGATGTATTGATGTGCGAAATGAATTGACTAAATATTTAGTTCGATTCGATACATGGAGCTTTGTTCCTTTGTTTTTCGTAAATTTCATAAACTTAGGCTGGAAATTGAGCTTTCTTGTATTCTACATAAAATTGTAGGACATAACCACAGGATAAATTTAAACAACCAAAACTTAAAGAAATCGGTACAGAAACACTCATGACTAGATGCTTATGGAAGCATCTTCATATATATATATATATATATATATATATATATATATATATATATATATATATATATATAAAGAAAAAGAAACATGAATGCTTACGATAGCCCTCACAACTTCTTCATTATACTCTCTCCTGGACACCGTTTCTTAAAAGGATTTATATCCGGAATTGCCGTTTAACCACTCTATTCCTTTACATCACAGTAAGAAAAAACTCCCCCAGAAACCCCTCCTCCCTCGACAAACAGGTAAATACCTCACACTTTACTTTTATTTCCATTAAGTATTTAACTCCTCTTGATGGTTGAGGCATAAATTCCGAAATGTGAATTAGGACTTTCTGAGAAAACTGGTAATCCGCGGCATCCGTTGATTCTTTCGAGGAATTGGCGCCCGTCATTTACCGGGATGTCGGCAATTGGAGAGTTTTTCGAAACTCTTTTTCATTTACAGCCGAGTTTCATTTTCTTTCTTTCATGAGTTGACTTTTCTCAGATTAAGTAGAGCTACTATGCGTAATATAATACGAGGGACTAACTATTGTATTACTATTTTGTTTCGTGGTCCTGAGAATGTCTTACAACGCACAAATAATTAATCAGATCTGCACGAGAATGGTCACCGATTTAAACAGTTGTTCTTAAAGCGAATTCTCTTGTATTTCAGCACTCTCAGGACTTCTAGAGGCTCGGGATATGTTTTCCAATATGCCTTTTATCTTCTTATAGTCTTAAACTACGAGTAATGAAATTTGCAATAAACTGAGGTTGATATCCGTTAAGTATGCTCCATACGTCATTGATTAGCGAAAAATATTTTGTTTTAATTTCGATCAGTTACTCTCCCATAATTTGTGGTGAGCAATGTCATACTGGATATCATAACTCTCAATATCCAATTTATTTATCATATTCTTAAGAATTCATTTAATATTTCTTAGAACCGAATCCAGAACCTATTAATTAATAGCCATTTACTCTAAATAACATAATATTTCCTCCTTATTTATCTAATTCACTTTGATTATTATGGTATAATTAACAGTGCGTCGATACCTAGCGTAATTTTGCACGTGTGGGCTCCTACTGAGAATCGAACTCGGGATCGCTTTCAGCAACGACGAACGCACTACTCACTTATAAATCCCTAATTTTCGATTACATTCATATGCAAAAACGTGTTATGCTTTTTATTATTGTGCAATGGCATACAAACGTGCCTATAAGACTTAAAACAGCACTCCTGTTCTTCCATTGAAAATGAAAATAGAAGAAAGCGCGATACAAAATTTCTATATTAGCCTCCAAACCCCAGCTTCGTGTATTATACACTAATAGGCGAAAAAACCTCCCCTCGGGATTCGTAATAATTAGGGCTATGCACTCACGCCGCCGCGCTACATTTGATTTATGAGATCAAATAAACTTAATATCGAATTTAGTTGGCGGAGGGAATTCCGATCGGCTGATAAACCAGCGGAAGGTTTTAATTAATCGGTCCTCTCGGATTCTATTACTCTCCCTGAACTATCTTGAATCCACTTCCGCACCGATCCGGAAATCTAATATCTTAATTATAATTCACCATCGATTACGCGGGCTTCGCTCCCTTTTAAATTAGATTGCATATCACTTCTACGCCCGACTTTTCCATCTCTTTTGCTCTCCCAAACCCTCGTCAAATCCTATTTTTATCCTTTGGAGAAATCCGCTCACGCCAACTGCCTCCCCACCCTTGGATTACCTCCCCCTTCCCCCAGACCCTCCCCCCTTTCCCCCTCCCCCTCTTGCACACAGCCTCTTGCTCTCTACCTGTAAACCGCCAGCCGCAAGAAGCCTTTTCTCCACTTTCTGCATACGTTTTTGCTCCCTTTATTAATGCATAACCTCCATTAGGAGAGGGCAGCACACATCCCTCCGTTCCGTCACCCCTTGTCTCGCTTAATTTCCCCACTCCCCCCGCCTCCCCGCTTTTTTTCCCAATTTCCCACCCTTGTCATATTTTTATACCCGCTCAAATCAAATGCAAACTCCGCCATCTTCCACCGGCGACAACTCTTATCCCACATTCCTCGCTTTTGCCCGCCTCAGCCATTTTCCTCGCACGAAAAAACTTAATTGAAACCGAAATGGTTTTTATTTTCATTATGCCCGCGTTTTTTCTTCTCATTCGAGCAAGTTTCTCCATCTCCACTCCTTTCCTTCCCACGCTCAATTTATCCCCGTCTCGGCGTTCCTATTTTCTATCGTTTTTTTTCCTCGCTCCGCGGACTTGTGTTCTGTGTTGTACCCCTTCAATTTTTCTTCCGTAGTTCAATTTTGAGCCGCCTCTCCTTCCCGCTCGGGTACTTCCCGGATTTTTCCCCGCGGTGGAATTAATTAAACGCCCGTGTAACAGAATTCAAATTAAAAGGACGCGCGAATTTCATTACCCGATATCGAAACTTTCCGAATATATTATTTCTGATTAGGATGGGAGTCTTTGAGTAGGATTGATTCCGCCAAGTCGTCCGCATCCGCTTGCGGCTGTCCCGTCCGCATTTTTAATTAAGATGCGGTTCAATCGAAATCGCAGACAGTCGAATTTTTCCCGGAGATCCTCGTTTCCGTCTGCGACTTGATTGCCTGCATTCCGCTTTGATGCGCGTTTTGGATACAGGCTTAGGATGTCTTCCATTTAAGTGAAAGAAAGGCTGTATGCTACGCGAATACAGCTTGCTCAAAGCTTTTATTTCAGCGAAACCAAAAGGATAAATAGAGGTAATAAAAGTATGACGGAATAGTGAATCTAACCCGGATATAATAGTCCTTTGATGAGAGCAGTCAATCTTGCAATTCAAGCAATCAATAATGCAGTCAATAATGCAATTGATCTCTTATAATATTTAGTTGTAATAATATTTATCTTATGATTAAAACTTTTTAGGGATAGGTAATAAACATATTTAATGTAATTTAAATATTCAAAATATAATTTAAGTAAAAATAATGGACATTGCGAAATAAGTACAAAAACTAAGAGTTAATTAAAAGAAATACCTCCAATCCAAATAAAATTATACGGATATTTGATGACATTATGTAACAAATAGAACTTCAAGAAATTTACCATGAAAACTAAAAACATTGAAAAAGGTGGATTAATAATAATTTAAAACTTAATAAAAGGTAAAAATAAAACGAAATCTTTATATAATTCTTACTGATTAACTTCCTTAATAACATCCGAAATACCCAATACGAATTGTTGTTAGGCTTCGCAATCATAGAATTCTTGGCAATAAAAGTCATACTATAATTTGGGGATATATACTTATTTTATGCACTTATTAGTCGATTTATTTCTCATTCTCAAAAGTTATTCGTGGCTGAGAATTCTTTGTAAACAAGGTCAACTTCCACTCTTAAATACATTATGGTATAAAAATGATTATGACCAGTCAATATTAGTCGCTTTATTAATCTTTATCATATCAGGTATAAAGTTAAATTTGACTTATACTTAAGAAAAATCTTTGTTGTATGGTAAAGGTTATTAATCAGAGATACATTAAAATACAGCTGTGGGAGATCCAAATTCTACCGAGTTGAATTTTTCCTCTGAATATATATGCATTGTATGGTTACTGTGACTTAAGCTGAACATTTTTAACAATCGAGGTAATTTATCGCCTCCTATTGTAACCACCCTAAACAAAACAAACCCCATATTGGCATCGGTTTAACTTCCATCAGAGCCGCAATCCTTGCAGAAACCTGGCTCTCACTTGAGATTTAGAGAAGACGGAACCCCAAGCCGCCTTTCCAATCTGGAAAGTAACTCAGACGTCTTTAGAACTCTGTTTTCGTCCGTGCATAGATTGCTCCGCGCCGCCTTTCATTTGCACTCAATTTGGCTAACCTTCGAGCGAATTTGCAGCAGATGCGGAGGTGAGGCCTTTCCCTGATTCGGAGCGGAAATGGGGCAGGAAGTGAGGGAAGTATTAAAAGGGAGGCATTAAATCGGTAAGGAAGGCGATTTCCCTCCGTGATGCGACGTGATTCGAGTCTCTGCACGCGTGGGGAAGCGAAGGAAATCCGCATCTGAAAGAATCAATCGATCCGCAAGGGCTAATAAGGGCCTGGAGATTGGAGATTCGTTCGATCGTAAACAATCCCTTTTTTCGCAGTGGTAAGAATCGACGGCCTTCCAATGCCTCTGGCGATTTCACTCCCCTCTGCCGCCCTCAGCGGGAATTATGGGACAGCATGACGACGCCTATTTGACCACGCTTTTAATTCTCGGGGATCGAAACTAGGGAATGCAGGAAATGGAAAGGTTGCGGCATTGTGTAGTGCATAGTCTGCTGAGTATTCATCCGGGAAACCGGTTTGAGTCTCTAGTTCTCCACCATTTGCTATCGGAATGCATGTGGAGGGAATGAGGGTTACTTAGCTAGATGAGGAATGAGGTAGTTGTCTTTTTCTTTCCTGAACCGGTAACCGCTATGCTATTATTAGAATAAATATACGTTAATGCACCACAATGTCCGATAAAAGATACTTTTCATAGCATTTACTAAAGAGTAACCAAAATAAATGTTAACTTTCGACATAATTGACTCCTTATCAGCTTTCATACAATCATATCATTGAATAGAATTCAGATCAAAGTAGATTAAAGATGAATAAAATCAATATGCTCTGGCGTAACTTTTCATGAGAGCCATCGTAAGAAGAAGAAAGACTGTTTTCCACGGCTTGTTTATTGGCCAATTATTTTCTTCAGCACAAGTATGCAAGATAAAGAAAACATTTTCAATGTAAGATTACTCCTCACATTAAAAATATATTCTCTATCTTGTTCTGAATAATAAATGGAAAACGATCCATTTAACGAGATATGATCGCAGAAACAGAAAATTATTGATTCAAATAAGAATGAAAATGCCTTAAGTTGACTGTATTTCGTTTTTGTTTAGCTTGTAGAATCGTATCATCTGATTGAAGTATCACATTGGTATTAATTATTCCTAAAAAAAGTCCAAGATTTTGAGTACAGCGGGTTGCATTAGATCTTGTAAATATCATTAAAGTAATTTGTTTTTCCGGTAATATTCGATATCCAGATGATATTTTAATGGGAGTAATCATCAATAAATTGTACTTTAGTCTTACTCCCTTATTGCTTACTACTGCAGTCAGTTTTTCATTTCTAACGACTTTAAGAACCGATATCTTTTCTGAGAAAGCTAAAAGCACATAAGAAAATTGGTTTTTTATCTTGTAATGAGAAACATAAGCTTTGAACTCTCACGAAGAAAGCGCTAATATATTGTCACGACGTGCATGGACCAATTCATTTTCTATATCTAATTTTGAAACACGCTAACTTATATCGTTAAGGAAACATCACATTTTACTTTTGAGGTACTCAGATTATCATGAATTCAGTATATTATCATGTTGTAGGGATGTAGTGAAAGCACTCACAAACCAAAATCACAATTTTCGAATATCTCGCGAAATATTTGAGAACACGCCACTGGCGAGTTAGTATCAATCTTATCAAAATACATCGTACGTTTATTCAAAAATCTCAATTTGAATGTTAGTACAAAAGTCGTTGGATAAAAGATAGCAGGATCATAGAATAAAATTACTCAACTATTCCTTCAGAAAATATACTATTATGTATATAAAATAAAAACTATTCCTTGAGGATGTATATTTCCAGCGCCAATATCTCCGTAGATATATAAATTCAATGTTTCCCGGCAAATCTGAGTACCAAAATGGAAATGAAAGAACAATGGTAGCAGCTGGAGGGGTAACATCTTGCAATTTTACCACAAACAAAGAATACGTTTAGCCTACTGTGTTACGGCCGATGCTGTCTTCTCTAATCTTTTACCCATGCATGTATTTGTTTGTGTATACGCAAGCATCGATGCATGTGGAGAAATGCCACATAATGGAGTACTTGGCGTAACGCGGCCTCTTCGAAAGGTTGAAAACTAATGATGATGAGTAGGAACAGACGCATATGTACCAGCACCAGTTGGTAATTACATGTTAATAGGACTTGCCATATTCATGCCCGTTCTTCCCGTCTTACTCCCAATTCCTAAGCGTCATTTACTGAATATTCTGTTTGCCGTAAATTTCGTACAGCACAACTTCCGAATAATACTCAAAGTTTTCTTAATCGGTTTGTATCTTCAATATCTCATTATGGAATGATTATATTGCTATCTCATGTTTTCCAATATAAGATGATAACTGACCCCTATGGCAGAATCGCTGGTTTACTAGTTTATTAACACCTAGGTCTCAGCTTCGATCCCAGACGAATCAGATATTCTCTGATCATGGATTTATCTTATCTAATCAATTTCTTATTATGGTAATTCTGTCTCAAAGTAAAACCATAAGAAAGGATGCTTGCAGAGACAGTATGAATTACATAAGAACTAAAGTACGAGAAAAATGCTTAGATACGGAGTGGGATACCTTTATTCACCATAAGGCAGTATTTACTATTCGGTTGCATAAGATAGGCCGCTCTTGAGTAGCGTGTTACCTATATTCAAATGGTTTAACAAGGGAATTGTACTTGGAAAAACTGATTAATTTGATGAGTGAACTAAAAGAGCAAATAATCCATTTTGTTTTCACTGGGTGACAGTAGCAATACTTGAAACAAAATCTTTTAAATACGGATCTCAGGAAGTTACTTAAAGGCTACTTGGCCTGTAGATTTCCAACATCTAGTTTATACCATGGGTGCATAAACTTCTTAGTATTATTTCTACTTTATATATTAAGTTATGCATTATTATTTCCCTATTATTATTCTTGCGTGCCATGTGATGCCAAAATTTCTTCTTCATATATATTTTCTGCCTAATATAAATGAAAATCATTCATAATATCAATCTCAGATTCTTTTGCGAGCCGGAATTACTAAATGGGCCGAGGTTATTCATGAGTGGCAGTCTGTTCTCCTATGATTGAGACTAAGATTCTTAAGGACATTCATCTCATAAACCACAGGTTTAGGATCCAGTAACAAAATATTGAATTATGTGTTCTGATGTGTATTTCTGTTGGCTAAAATAAGCGACAGGAAGATTTACCACACGTATAAACGTCCGAGTTATGTAAAATTCAGAAGCGTGCGACAGTTCAAAATTTCCAATCGAATTACCTCTTTCGTTTGATAATAATTTCGAACCGAAATTACATCTGCAATACTCGAATTGCGTCGAACCGAATTCGAACACTAATTCAACTAGTGGAAAATAAAGTTTTCGTTACTATTTTTATGCTGCTGCTTTTTCAATTTTCTACATGTAATTTGTATTGCACATTTTATATAGGTTCGCTTCTAACAAAACCGATTTACTAATCAAAAAACTACCACATTTTCAAAGTTATATCTGATTAAAAAACTTCGCGTAATTATAAATTTGCTGTTGCTAAATGCAATTCGCTTTTTAGCGGATTACGCCGATAAGCTGGAGAAGGCTAAAATGCGAGCCCCAGTTTGGGAAATTTACGAGATACAAACGGACAGAGCATGGAACAAAATCGATTGGAAATCCGTTTAATTTTCTCGATTCGATTCTACTTTGATTCGAAGTAAAAAAGCACGATTCGCTTATTGCTAATATTATTCACCCTAAGTTCCTCATTCGCTTAGTTATCACTGAGGAACCCATATTATTATTAGAATATATCTGCAGGTAGGTATAAACCAGGTGGTAAAGTTTATTTTCATACAACGACGGTCACAAAAGTTTATCATCATGACTAAAACATCAATAAGATAACATAAATACGACAAAATATAGAATTCTAATAATTAGCATTTCCAGGAAATGAAAAAATAACCACTTTCTAAAGAAGAACTGGTGTATTTATTCAGAAATGACTTAGCAAAGCACTACAGATATCACACTAAAACACGACCTGTTTCAACGTGTAAGCATCATTTTCAAGTTGAACTTGACTTGAAAATTACACTTATACGTTGAAAAATGTGTTTTAGTGTGATATCTGTAGTGTTTTGCTAAGTCATTTCTGAATAAATACACCAGTTCTTCTCTAGAAAGTGGTTATTTTATCATTTCCTGTCAATAGAATACTACAATGTGAATAGCCACTCCGTCGATTTTATTTATTAATTAGCATGATCGATATCCACTCAAGAACTTGTACATCAGGTGTACTATACTTGTTCCCTGCTTCAAGTTATTAGTTCTATTAATGTTCAACTTTCGTCATTACTAATCGTACCTCTATCCTTCGTCTAAATGAAATATAATTTCGTAGGGAGACATTACAGATAGCCAGCTCATAACCAGCTCATAACCAGCTCATAACCAGCTCATAATATGCCTAATTATAAATCAACACCCTTGGAGCGTGACAGAAAAAACAAATAAGCCCCATACATCTTTGAGTCGTGGATTAGAAGGATGGAGAAATAAGCACCGCGATGTGTTTTCGCCTCTTACTTTCAGGCTGGAATTAAAAACTAAGAAGCGGGTTAAGCCACAATGAAAGAAGCCTTCGGAACGGGAAACGCTACTCCGCATCTTTCTCGTGGCCTACTTGTCCGTGCGGAAGATGTGCAAATCAGACGGTGCAAGGGCACTAATCCGCACGCACCATAATACATACGGATTTGCGATAAAAAGCTTCGGCGGTAAGGAAAGCGCATATTTGAAGTGGACTTTTGTTTCCCTTGCGCGCTGCGGCTCTCTGCATCGAAATGTCCTCTGTTTTCCGGCGAGAAGGCTAGAGGGCAGGCAAGTCGACCACACAGTCTCTACGACAGAGGGCGGCACGACCGCAGAATCCGGAGAACTCAGCTGTTCCCGTAAATGCTGAGAGAGAAGGATTATGAACACATGCGGCGAATAAGATTCGGATCGAAAATATGAAACGATTCACCCAGATTAAAACGTTACACCGCAGACGCGCTCCCACGTTTTTCCTCATTTCTTGCTGCTCTCCCGAGAATCTGTGAATATGGCCGCTTGTTAGGGAATTAAGAATGCCGCCGGCGCAAATAATTGGTGGCTGCATTAGCCCTCCTAACAGCAATGTGGGATTCGGGAACAATTCATCCTGAAATGTATGCAATGGTACACTGCTTCTGTGAAATGCTGGTTTGCGTTTGAAAGGGGTTCTCTGTAGTCAACAGCATTACTTCGTACTTTCCACAATTATTATTTTGACAACTGGTTTCGATCTTAAGGATCATTATCAGGCACACTAAATTCGGGAATAAATAAATTTATATATTTCTATGGAGATTTGGCGGTAGGGGTAGGGATGTACCTCATGTAATTGGTGAAGTACCCCTTCCCTATTGTTACCCTAACGCTAAAACTACATAGACATATATAAGGTTATTCATTTCTGATTTAAGTGTGCCTGACGATGATCCATAAGATCAATGATGGGCATCAAAAGATAAATTGTAATAAATACGAAGTAATGGTTTCTTGATTCCAGATAGCGTTCCACAGTGTTCGGCTAGAACATCTGGTGTTTAGGAGGTCCTCTGTATTTACTTGTATCTGCCAGAATTTAAATATTAGTACCGTATGATATTCCAACCATGAAGAGTAAAACATAATCCAGGATCTGCATCTTTCTATAAAATTTTTAGAATTAGAAAATATCTCATGCAAGGCTGCCTGAACTGTAAAGAAACCTGAAATGTATAATAAAATGTTTAAGAAACTCTCTCAAAACTTTGAATTTTTGCGAAATGATCATTGAATGGGTTGAGAGTTTGTGGAACAAGATGAAAAAGTGATCAACGTGGTACCGCTAGGCCTATATAGGTTGAAAAATCCAAAGAAATTCGTTATTCACTATACCATGCAATACTAGTATATGCAAAGGATTTTGCTTATAATTATTCTATTTACGTCTTCTACACTCCAAGTAAGTTATGACTCTCTCATGGATACTTAGAAAGAGATTGATCCATTAAATTTGTTTCAGTAATAATATAAAGGATAACATTTTCAGAAATCGCATCCTATAGACTCCGAGGTCATGCCACTTTTCCGGACGAAAATATTTTAAACAAGAGCGTTAGAAGTTCAGTAATTCTTTTAGGTTGAGTTAAACCATACTTAGATATATTAGAAGATCACCATTCCTTTTATTTCACTCCTTGTATCTCTTATGTTGATCAAATAGCTGAATATTTTGGTCTCCAGCGAAAAAAGTGCGTTAAAATGCATATTCGAACCATTTCATTAATTCCAATCGGTAATTTTTGGCCAAAAATAAAGGAGTGAGTTGCTTGGAATTTCAAACAGCAGGAAGAAGGTCTTTGTAATTACCCTTGTGCGATTATAATTCCGAAATTTTTATCCCTAAAATTCCCACGAGATCGCAGCATTTTAAATTTCGGGGAAGGAACGACGGGAGTGAAAAAAGGAGAATTGAAACGGTGCCTTCGATACGTTTTGTTTCAGCGGCGTTTTTTATAGCGCGATCATGTCCACGAGTTGCCTTTTTTGAGGTATAAATCAGAGGCGTTGTAATCCCTTAAATCCGAACAATAAATATCGCTGACGGTATGGACGGAAAATGTCGCTCCAAGTGTAATCTCAGCAAGAGGGACTTCAGACTCATTGGCGGCAATCCGTCATGCGAACGACTGTGATTGCCTCCAACGCTGCAACATAGCCCCAAATTGATTGCGTCGAGCTGTTTAAATATTTTAGACCAAGGTTAAATTTAAGAACATTTCGCAACGTTCCACGGTCACCGAATTCTGCGTCACTAAAATACGACGAAGATCTGTTGTAATTCGTATCCATATGTTACTTCCTCCGTGTCATTATTGCTACACTGTTTTTAATGGATTTTTTTTTAACTTCTCTCCCATCCTATTATTTTCATTTATTTATTATTGAATCATGGCGTACCTGTTATGTGTTTAAGTTTCTCATGGTGAGAATGTTGATAACAATTAGGTGTTAAGGCGAATTTAAATCTTAGCTCTAGGATGACGAACGTACTACAAACGTGAGCACGAGAACCGAGAAAAGTATTAGCATAATGAGATAAATAAAAATTTATATCTATCTATCGAGCATACGTATTCCAATTGTTCAGAATTAAATTTTATCTTAAAATTTAATTGTCTAAACTAGGATAGCTTTTGTATAATTAATGTATATCTATTCCATAGTTTCAGTTCATATTTAAAACTGATTTAATAAGAGATTAAAAACACTCCGTTAGCCGTTTGTCGAGCCAGCACCTTCCAGGTACCGAAAGAATCTGTGAAGGTCGGGATTGACGACTTCTAGGAATCGAACTCCCCCGATTCCTTCTACTTAGAATTAGAAGACCCTGGCCGGACTAACGACTAGTGGATTTTTTCAACCACTAATTCATTAGCAGTAATGATCAAATTTTATTATCGTACTTGTTTAATATCTTGAGTTTTCTGCAATATCAATGATTAACTGTAATATGAAATTTTTGGACTTTCAGCTATAAGTAACTATATGATACAAGTAGATATGGTTCACCAAGATTTTCATGGTTGTAAATCCGTTATTGTTAATCGATTAAGAGCCTAGCTCAAACGCTGGATGGTTCATCATAAGTTTCATAGTTAGCAGAAAAAGCTATAAAAAGAGAATTACGTCTACTAGACACAGAAGTGAGGTGGTTCGACTTGGCCTTCCTCAAAGAGTCGGAATGTTATCAGAGAAAAATATTCACGTAAATGTCACTAAATGGTCCTGTGAATAACAATTCCAAAGCATTTGGTTTAGAAGGACCAATATAAATAAGCTTCTTCATTTCGTAAGGGTGTCAACGAAAAATAAGCAGCAAGACCCGCTTGTGATCATCTTCCGCTAATTATAGTAATTCGAGCCATCAAAGACAAGGAAGAGCTGCATCAAGCAATAAATCAACAAAGGTTTCGGACTTGGTCGTATCTTTTAGATCTTCTGCAATCCTTCTTCTGCAGCCCCTGTCCTTCGCAACCCTTTTCCCTGAAAAACTTTTCAGCCCATCTGCCGCTGCAGTTCCTTCCCCAACAACCACTACGACGCCACCTTCTGTAAACTCTCCTTGTCATTATCAGGGAATCCGAGTCTCCTTAAACCCTTTTTACAGCACGTACCCTTGCCAAGCGCACACTATCTTCATCTAGAATGATCCGCCCTTTGTGTTAGCCCTTAACATTTTTTCTCTTCCCAATCCACGTCTGCCGTCTTCGATTTCCTGTCCCGCTATCGGATTCTGAGGAGAAGCCGTCTTATGCGGAGGTTTTGGTGTCTCCATGTAGCGCCTCAAGTGATATATTTACTATACTAATTCACAACCGATATTTCTTTCCGTGTGATGAAATCGTCGTTTCCTCCTCCGATGAAAAGTGATGATCTTTAGAGTAATATTCTGCACTCGATGATTAAAGTGACTCATTCTATAATGCATTGGAAACCTGCCTCATGCATGACGGAGCTTTTAATTTAATTTTAATTTCAAGTACATACATAATAATATGAGTGCTTATTTTAAAGTGATGATGTAAATATATCTATTTTTCTCTTTAAATAAATGTTGATGTAACATAATGAGATGTGTAGATATATACGTGCATATATCCATAGTAAGAAATTTAATATTGTGCAGCATGTTCTGGTAAACTAGAAGCTTTGTATAATTGATATAAAATATAAATATTTACTTAAAATTCTCTGAAGCATACATTTGTTTGTAATATGCAATTAATTAATGCCATAATGAATTAGTTAATGTAATTAACGATTTAAATGTTTCCTATACATACAACTGTATATCTTTGGCTGAATACAACTATTATCATTTATTATAATATTAATGATAAAATTATCATTAGTAATGAAATGACGCTTTAAGCAAGATGATTTATTGAATACAAGTGTGTGTGCACTTCTTTACTTTCATAAAAAGTTTCCCTAGCCGCATACTTGAATCTTTTGGCCAGATAGCTTAATGGATAAAGCTGCCAACCGGCAAATGGGAGATCCGGATCCTTGTCCCAGACATATCCGTTTCTTCTTGAGAATACGGGATAAATTTTGAATTAAACGATCATACATAAAAATGTACAAAAGACAATATCTTTCAAGTGAAAAACCAATTAAATTGAAATCCATATAATATTTGCATTTCCCGAAAATCATTAATATAAAAATATAAAGTCACATATCCTTTTTATAAACAATGCTATATTAAAATTTGCTATAAACTCTTATGGGAAAATGCGTGAGCTCGGCTCAACTATAGTAATGATTCTCAAGGAAACTATTTGTCTAAAACACAGTTTATTTCAATTTCTTGTATGGAATGTTATTCGCAGAGGTTCACAAAAGATACTCTACAATAATAAAAAAATCTTCGGTTTTCTTTTCGATACTTGTCTCGATCCAGTAGGAACATTATTTAAAATTTAATTTTCTGAACGAATAAATCCTGCAAGAGATAAAACGAACGGATGGCTGCAGCTATTCGTTAAAATGGGAATCACCGACCTGCTTGTCGTTCTATGTGACAGCGTTACATAAGATAGGAAACTTCATATGGAATTTAATAAAAGCACGTCAATGCAGTTCTATTATGAATGTCCAGAATATCTGCCACCCTCCATTTACCCACTATGAAATAATGAACGGTATTTATTAAATAATGAAATAATTATGCCGTGAAATATTGAGAGATAAAATTCCATTTTTCGTAAATATAGGCTCTCCTAAAGAACTCTTCAAAGTTAGTTTTATCCCATCAGTTTTCGTCAAAGAAACGGCCTCTTATATATGATATTCTCTACATTTGGTCCAATCAATTTCACGACGAATTCAGTATTAACTTTAATATTTGTTGTACATACCTTATTTACTCATCCGTATACCCTGCGCAATTTCAGAGAAATGTTTCTCGGAATCAGCCCAGAAGTACTCTGGGCTGATTCATCTTCAGCACCACTGAAAATCGTTTCAATGCCTTAATGTTAGATTATTTTAGTTGTATGGCTAATATGAATGAACCTTCATAGAATTATAGACCTTTAAAAATATTTTTCCACATAATTCACCGGCGATATATGCATGGGTACGATTTTTGGGAAAATATTTTGTTCGACTTCACCATCTTATACTGAACAAAAACGATGCAAACGAACAGAAGTTTTATAAAAAATCATTGTTGAAACAACGTAAGATCATTATCACAAAAATCGAGTCATCACCAGTACTGAAACTTTGAAAATTTGAGCAGCACTCAATTGCAAGTTCTCGAATACTTGTATAATTTTTTGAGATTGAGAATTATACACACACTACTCCAATAAATTATTTAGTTTTAGGTCCAATATTATATTGAGTATCGAAAGTTATGAACACCAATATCTCTCGAAATATCGTGCTTCTTCGTATTAATATATCTGTAATTTTGAAAATAATGCTTGCGGTAGTATATGACCACAGAAAAATATTTCAAATAACCATTACGATACAAAAATAATCGGTGATAAAACCAACGTTCCGAATTAATAACGCCGATTTATACCGCTCTGGTCCCGCTTGTATATGGCCTATTCCGTATTTATTAATTTTAATCTTCAATAAAGAAACCGAAAGGGAACGTTTTATTTTAACTTCGGAGGCGAATATGTTTCTCACAATTCACGAATAAACCTCCTGGGTTTTTCCCGTATGCCTTCATGATTAAAATTATTTCCCGGCCGAAATTCTCCGAGAAGAGCAATAAATTTCGGATCAACCGTATCTTTTGTTTCAATTCCACGAGCCTCAAATTGCAATCCACAACATAAATCACATTTTACGACTTGAGGAGACTAAATGGTGGAAAGTGTAATGTGTGGTAATTGTGAATCATTCATTTGCCCCACGATCGCTGCGACCGAGGGAGGCAAATTTACTGGAGTTTAATGTTCTCAAGGCGCAGTAAATTTTGTAACACCATTTGGCCCGACTATTTTTGTTGCGTATGTGTTTCACTCCTCCAGCGATGCATGCGGAGGGGAAACCAAAGTGAAATCTCTTAAATACATTACGGGAGTGCCAAAGAAATACTGAGCGGGGTTGCGTGCAAATCATACTCAGTCAAAATTGCAAGGGGAAAATACGGCGCGGTCAGCGTATGAAACCTTCTTGCTCGGAGTTGGCGACTATTTTTCGCGGGTGAAATTCACATTGGGGTACTTAGTTTTCATGTTCATAACCGCCGATGTTTCACAGATGGGATACCTTTTCTTTGACTTAAAAGATTGTATTGGATATCATCATTTTTGTTTTTGAGGTTCTTTGGAAGGGAATAATTTTTCATTAAATAAAATGAAGTGTCTTTTGTGGACTTATTTTTTTAGAACGCCAATAAGCTGAGGGCACTACTACTTAATTTATTTTTAATTAATTTTTAAAATTTTAATCGCTTTAATCGATTTAATCACTAGTTACTAATTTAGTTTAAGCACTACTACCAATTGTTTAGTTGTTACGCATCAACTATTCAGTATTATTTTTCGAGTACGTAATTTTTAGTTTATGGAAAATTCTCTGAAACCTACTTAATAACTGATTTTCTGCAAAAAAAACAAATTAGGGAATTTATAATTAAAATATATATAAAAAGCTAGCGGTTAGGTATTGTTCCATTCGATTGAGGTTAATGTTTATCGAAGATATTATAGAGCGCGTTGAATAAACTATAATATAATAACTAAGCG
This sequence comes from Pachydiplax longipennis, assembly GCA_036926295.1. Lineage (NCBI taxonomy): Eukaryota > Metazoa > Arthropoda > Insecta > Odonata > Libellulidae > Pachydiplax > Pachydiplax longipennis. Next base: position 44,814,832 of record JAVFKF010000003.1, read on the forward strand.
CTCTGGTAAACCGCAAAACATCAGCAATGTTTGCACAAATAATTTTACAATAAAATAAAACCATCATCAAAATCTCGATATCTGAATTTTCGGTGATCGTAGAGTATCAAATATGAGGAATATCGAACGGAAGAGAAAATGTTGGTAATAAAAGGATTCAAACTCTGGGTCTCCGCTAACCAAAGTTAACTGCATAAACAAATATGAGGAAAATTAAAGGTCTAGGTTCGAGTCCCAGCCATTTGTTCATTTTTCATCTTGGTGATGTGGAAATAAGGACTGGACTGGAATGTCAGTTCTCCCATATTCCGGGCTGGTAGTCCAAACACTTAACTACTAATCGTCGTAATTTGTTGGTGAGAAAACCTCTCCGGAAAGTGAGAACTGAGGTTCGAGTCCCAGTTAAGTCGTTCCTCTGTTTCTCTTTGGGTTTTCAGCCACACGGCCATCTAAGTTAAGTTCAATTCCTTTCCCACATCTTTTACCTCTTGTGTGTATTCCTCGGTTCCATTATTAATTTCGGCCATGAAAATATAATATTCACGATTACATTTATTTGATATATTTCCAATAATCTTTGTGGAATGAAAATAATCTTAAAATCAACCATGTTCTAAATAATTATTTTTAAGGGTACGTTGATGGGCTTTTCTAATTTTTGCTGACGTTTTATTTCCGTATAACTTTGTAAACCCTTTGGTTTCAACATATCTTTAATATATAATAGTTCTTTCTCTTCCATGATTTTGAATAATACTCTTCTAAAATCCCCTACAAATTAACTACATAGACATATTTATCATTTTAACTGTTATAGAATCAATAGATGCATTGAATTACAAAGAAAAAATACTTAAATACTGAATACAAAATTAATCTTCAATAAAAAATTCGGCTATTATTTACATTAGAATACATCCAAAGGATGTATTCTAATGTAAATAATAGCCGAATTGGACTTCCCACTTTGGGAAGTCCTTGGTTCGAGTCCTGGTCACAATTTACTTTTCCACTTCCTTCTATCCTTGTGTTGCCCAGGCTCGCGTTTCAGAGAGCGTTTCGCTCCGTTAAAATTTCCTCCTCGATCAAAATATTTCTGTGAAAGGCAAGTAGAAATTTACTGCGCATATTTATATAAACATTCAATTTATGAAGTACGAATATTTTTCGAAAATATTTGTCTCCCCGGAAACGACATTCCGCCTCACTCGGAGAGCTCTCGCTGATTGTCACTCTTTTTTCCAAAACTCTCGCGAGTTACGATGACGCAACGCGATAGAGAATCGCACTTTTTAAAAAATTAAGGTTAACCTCGCACAAAAACCGACGCATAAAAAAAACTCGGCGAAGTTCCTCATCTGAGTCTAGTTCAGCGAGCGTGGCGCTCCAAACTTTTATCAGAGTGAGAGTCGCCTAAGTGAGAGAGAAAGAAAAAAAAATTATCGAGTGGAGCCATGAATGACCTCGTATTAAAACATTAAGCAGGGAGAAAAAAAAAGAGCCGTGGCATCCGACACGAACGGGCTGAGAGAGGGAAAGACGCAAAGTTACATATTCACAATGCAATAGCTTCAGAGGCGTCAAAGGTCGTCTTTCGCACGGCGTTTCATCTTCTGGATTATTTTTAGGGAGGGAAAAAAGTCCCTTTTTCGCGGAGCATAAAGAAACGCGGGTGAGGCAGCCTGCTTAGGAGAGGAGTTTTGCTTCATTAGGGGTGCCAGTGTTCCGCTTTTTTAGAAAGGCAGTGACAATGGTAGCGGTGAAGAGGGCTTATGTGTCAACCCCGCGGCGTCTTTTCCCAACACACATGATGAGATATAAATGGGTCATGTATAGGAGGCGTATCTCTGAAACAGCTATAATCGCGGGGATTCTGCAAGTTGAAGGGAGAGATTTAAGCTCAGAAAGACGAGTTGGATAATCCGCGGCGGCGACTTATTAAAAGAAATTCGTGCCGCTATGGAGGCGTAGACGGGCGAACCGTATTCACAAGGTACGCGGAGTGAGAATTCGCTCCAGAATGAAGCAACTTTAAATCACATCCGTTAAATAAAGCGAGCTCGGTTTTAAATGGAGGAAAGTTCTCCGAACGGCGACGTGAACGGTCGAATAACAAAGGAGCTACATTTCATTGTGGAAGTTGGCACGGGTTTTTATTTTGCATCTAGTTGCAGTGCCGTTGGAAAAAGTATGGCCGTAATAGGAAAGGATTTGCGGTGTATAAAACTGAGATAAAATGAAGTGCATTACGTAAGCGGTCTGATTTATCGGTCGCGCTGAAGAGATGGTCGTTCCCCGTACTCCCTCATGCCAAAAACGCCGTGTTAAAAGCAATTTCAGACTCGATTTGCTCGGAAAGCGTGGGATCATTTTTGCGGGACTTAGGATGCATCTATAGATATCGCTTTCGGTGACAGTTCGCCAAACTTTGATCGGAAAGATTGATGGTCACTTGTCGAGTTGGTCGCATGCACAAAAGTAAACCCAATTCAATCGTATGAAATGTATATTTACACAGTGAGGGCTTCGTTGCGTCTATTGACTGATATGAAACGGTAATGAGTCCTCAAGAGAGTAGATCGATGCTCAATCGGCGATGTATCTTGATGCTGATGTATTCATTCCATAGAGTGGGTTATATTGAGAAGTGGTAACAACTTTGTATCACTAATATTTGAAATACGTCAGTACTTGATTTATTGTAACACGTTATCAATTGCTTCTGAATTCTATTTATTTGCTTAGTAGAAATAATAGAGTATGCCGGACAAACATAATTTTTCCTTTATTAGTTTTATATTCATGATAGAAGGAGGGTCGAATCTGTGGGAATTTATGGGAATGATATCCCGTCACTAGAATAAATATCTTGAAATAATTGCGGGTGAAGATGAAAAAAAATTTGTGTTTTCATTTTAGTTGATTGAGAAATTTCACAAATGGAGCCACGTAGAATGAAGATGAGCTATATTAATCATGTACTGATTGTGTTTTGAAGATTAAAAGCAATATTTCACTTCATTAACTTTAGAGGAAGGCATAAAAATCTCATCAACTTTTATTCCATTCACCGAAGGAAAGAGTTAGCCATAGTATTGAGATTACAATATTTTAGGAACAGAATATTTAGGTATAATTACAACTAACTATGCATTCATGTATTACAGAAATTTGTAAGGACACATACATTTTCTAAGTGCACTGGTTTGAAAATCTGATTACGAAATCTTAAGTTTAAATGAGAAAGAAATATCTCAAGAAGGAAATTCTGAAATAATGATCTCTTCGAGGTGAGCGATTTACAGCAGATAAATGGGAACAAAGGCATAGAAAAACATTTTATAAGCGGTTGGGGGAACTCTGAATATTCTAAGAACTGGTTAGCCGGTACACACTTGGAATGAGAAAATTGCCACTCATTGTTTGTAATAATACTTCATTTAGAGCAGCCTCATATCATAAGGGATTATATGAACTTGTGCTTTAAAACTACTTCATAAACAAGTAGCGATAATCATAGTTGCCTCGAAGGAATGAAGAAAGCATACAATTTCCTACTAATCGAAAAAAAAATTTTAGACACTTTTGGGTAAATGTCAACTAATGTCGCAACTCACATCAGTTAATTAGTTTAACCATCCGCACTTAGAATTAAAATATCACCTCAGCTTACTGCGACTGTAATAAAGATACGAATCGAAATTTCGCATCTGTATATCGTTATCGTCTAATGAACATTCTGCTTTTACAGTGGCGCAAATACTGATAATGTTACCTCTGATATTAATTTACATGAGTTTTAGTACTCTTGGCTGGAGGCAATTTCAGAAGGAAATTAGTTCGCCAAGTAAATGAGAGCATTAAGCCATTGAGTGAGATCTCGCCGAGTAAATACTTTTGGGAATATATTTGCCCTCTGGCGTTTCCCTAGCTTTGGGATAGTTTTGTAGCTCGTGTGGAAAAACAAGTGAGGCACTGGAGATAACTTTAGTTGATATGCCAAATGTTTCCTGGCTCCAAATGCAATTGACTAAATTGTACAAATAGTTCTTTTGTCTAATTTATCTGCTGTGAAATTTATATGAATTTATACTGTAAACTTAGCTTTCCATGCCTGATATAGGGTTTCTATGAGAAATCTCTATGTGCTAACCATACTTTATATATTATAGCAATTGCCACAGAAAATATATTTACCAAATATTTTTCTTTCTTCCTCTTGTAAATTTTATTTGAATTTCTGGATTGACCATTTCCATTTAATGAAAAAGAGTAATTTAGTAATGTAATTGACATTTGGGACTGAGATGGATTCCTATGAATATAATTTTGTGTAAAAATACAAAGTTTGTATCAGTTAAATTAGAGTTTCTGAACCTGGTGCGTCTATCCTCGATGGATGTAAATTAACTTGGAATGATTTGGGATATATTCAGTAAAAGATTAATTTCTCTCAGAGTATCAAAGACTAGAGGTTGCAACTTACAAAATCCCTCACTTGATTTCATATACGAGGGCGTTCTGAAAAGTTTCCGACCCAGATTTTTCAGAAATCTTCAGAAAATTTTCAGAAAATATGTCGAGAAATGGCGAAATATCGGAAACGTTTCAGACCACCCATGTATTTAACCGTGAATTATTGATATTTTAAGCGTTTCTTGCTCAGCATTTCTTAGTTTTGGAACTTCAGACATGCGAGCGAAATAATAAACGACAAGAAGAAGCAGATGAAGTGGAATTGAACACACTTTCATACTACGGCACCTTTTAGCATTATTACACATGATATCCATATCTGCATTATTGATGAGGATTTCGCAGGTGTACTATCAGCTCCATCTATCCTCATCTCTCCCTCTCGCGGTCTCTCTTCCAATCACACTTTCGGTTGATTTCAGATCAACACGGCCAAATTGTTTTGATTACATATTTGAATCCGTTAACAGACTGTTTGAGGATTATCAGATGCAAAGTGGAGTTGGATTAACCTGTCCGCCCATTATTAGCGTGAGAGAAGGCCTTCATCCTCTCTAAATCCAATTTCATATCTCAGCGAATGCAAAGAGAGCTAGCGAATATTGGTGCTCCATCAGAGACTAATCCTACTCTATAATTGATGGCACATGGAATCAAGTGTATCGCAACCTTAACAACGGAAACCCATTGACCATCAATTAATGATCAGTTTTAATACGTGAAATTCCAATGGAAACGTAGAGCAATCTATTCTCGGGCGAACACTCTGTGAGACTTCCCTGCTTGCTTACTGCACGGTTTGACAATGTGTAATATCGGTATGGATTTACTGTCTCGAGAAGCAATTCCTTTAAGAACGACACAATATTATCTACCACAAGAAGTAGTAAACGCTAGAACGATGAACTGTCCTATTTTATCAAGTATATATCTTACTGGAAGAGTTTTGTAATGCCATAAACTCTTTTATGGACTTGGTTAACTAGTTCAGTACATACTATTCTGAAGGTTTTTCCCACTCCCCTTCTTACGGGTTTTTCTTTTGGTTTATTACTTTTTTCAGTATAAACATGGGTTTTTAAAACCACAAAGTGATTTTATTTTGTGTTTTTTTTTTGGCAAGCCATCTATTTCCTTTAAATTTCATGTGCCGAAGGGTTAGATGTAAGAAAAACTCATTAATCTCATTCTTAAACAAATGAAGATGCCTGCCACACGCAGAAAGGCGGTTTGTAGGGTATTTATGTAGATGTAGATGAAGATCTTTCATTAGTGTTTTCATTCTATTTATGTAGAAAGTCATTTTATCACATTTTATCATTCATCACTAATTATCACCACGAAAATTTTTAACTATCCCAGTATAATTCGTATAAATGTTACATACAACTTAATGCTGCTATACATGCTTGGTAGTAGATATCTAATTCTATATAAGGTTAATTGGGATTTATTTATCAAATTATCATCAAATAATAAGCATTACTTGGTTGCAAACGTATCTGCCACAGCAGATATAGAAAAGAATTCTAATAAGATTAAAATAAGTTCCCTCAGGTGTTCCTTGTCCTTTTCAGCGATTTATCATCCTGTGTTTAAGCGACAGACCTCCACATCTTTTGAGAGGAAAGAAACTCTTTTAGAGCAGATATTTACCGCTTATGTTTCCGTCACTGCAGTGAATTTCCTATTTGGCAATGACCCAAAGCTAGCTACTTCCTCGTCTCGAGAATATAAGATGCATGATGTTTTCTGGGTTATTTTGTAGGTACAGAAGACCACTTGAAATTGCCTGCCTCGCTATTCTTATGGTCTTATTATCTATTTCGATGTTGATCATCTCACAGATAATTCACTACCTCCCCAGAGGTCATATTTTACAATGCTTGACGTCATTTTACGAAAATAGGATATCAACTTTCGTTTTTCCCTTCATAGTGAGGGATTTGTATTATTGTGGTAGTATTTTAAAAATACTTTGACAGCTAAGGTCGTTTCGCAACTTGTATTATTAAAAGTAAGTTTTATTATGTATATTCACAATGTGCTATTATTGGCTTATTGAGGCTCGTCCTAAGATAACGGAGACATAATGAGATGTCAATCAAACGGAAATTTTGCGGTTTTGAAGGAAAGAAATAGTTTCGAAGATGATGTGAGTTCTTATACCTAACGTCAAAGTAGCCAAGTGAATGGCAGAAAGAGATTTTCTGTTGGTACATCATTCAGAGAAACAAAAATTTCCATTTTCAATAAGTACGTACAATGCTTATGGAAGGTCGGATTTAGCCACGTAGGGATAAAAAACGTACGGTAAAAAGGAAGGAGAAGAGAGAAGGATAAAAAAATTGCCAACATATTTAAAATTTGATACTGAAGAAATCGCAAATTTACCTTTGAATTCCAAATTTGCAAAAAAGCTATCATTGCACAGTAGATCTCAAAAATTATCTCGCCACAAAATAGACCAATTTAATGTAATGTCAGATCCCATATTTACATTTACACATTTACAATGCAAGCGGCCTTTAGACGGGTGCAAGCACCGTGACTCTACTTTTATAATCGATCATTTCGAGTATCATTCTCTAATAATTAATATATTCTCGAATAATAATATCTATTTCTCTGATCTTTCTCGCAGCATGAGTCATTATATCACACCTGAAATACCGGCGAATATTCTTCTCCGCAATTAATCATCCATGTGTTCATCTACGATTGAACATCCAAAATCAGAAATTCTTTCCGATAAAAATCCCCACAAGTTGCACAAGAACTGGATATATGGAGGTGCGACCTGCGTATCTAGTATTCGCGTCCTATTCCGAGAAAACGTAGAATCCTGTTTCCCTGGAATCCTCTCCGCTTTTTCCTTGGCTTTGTGAATGTATGCTCCTCGACCGCGTAATCCCTCTGATAGAAGAGGCAGAGGGAGGGTTAAGGCGATCCTATTTTCAAATTCACTCCTTCTCCTCAACCTCATCGACCAAATAATCCTCTTATCCCTTCCGATCTGAAGTTTTAAGTATTGCGCCACGTGTAAGAAAATGAGAATTCGAAAAATGTTTCCTTTTCCACTCTCCCCTATAACCTTGGGATTGGGGATGGGCTTCGGAGGGTGGAGCAGAGTTAGCCTGTATCTCCGTGATAAGATTTACGATCTGTCACAGAACGCCCAGTCTAATTATACGCGGCGCTGATAGCGGTCTAACCTGAGATTGGAAAGGTGCTCATGCTGATTGTAATCCTTATAAACATTCGAAAATTTGTGGAATTTTCGATTTTTGGTCACACTGATATTTTTCCCCTATCATAGCTGCTGTCTTCCTGTCAGGAAGGGAGGTTTTACAAGGGGTTTCCTTCTCTTCTTATGCAAACGCTTGATAACAAACATTGTATTATCCTCTCAATTTACAATATTAAAAATGTTAATTTCGTCGATTATTTATATTCATTGACAACATTCATAAGAAGTAATTTGGTAGCAGAGTTATTTGATTGACAACAAATGTCTGTCTTCCTATTGTATGATGTATGTCTACTGCCACTAAATCAAGAATTTACTTGCATTGATTCTATTTAAAATAATCATAAGAATCTTAAGCAATAGGTTAATTCAATTGGATGAAATTTAAATGTTGAAACCAAAATTAATAATAGACATCTTGAAAAATGACATCGATTGATTTAGTGAACATCGAACTCTGAAATCTGTTACATTTAAAATGACTGGTGGATAACTACTATGAATAATCTAAAAATTATTTCAACGCAACCTTTCTATTTTAAAGAACTAAATACTTTTACCGATATGCTTGATATTCATAATAAATGCATAAAGATATTTTTCAAACATTAATCCCTTCTGTTTTCATAGTTCTCAAATTCAGTTTAAAATTATTCTACAATAGATAAAATGACGTTTATGTAAAAGTCCCTACTTTTCGCTTCTAACGTAAGATAAGTAATGTTTCTAACTTATTATTTTATAACGTCAAACCTCACAGTACATTCGAAAACCTTTAGAAAAAAATAATGGGTATTTCAGCGTAGTGAATGTGCTATGTTTATGAATATAATTCTTCACAGTTACCGCTCTTGCTATGTCTCATGTGATAGATTTATTTTCCTCGGCTATCAAGAGAAAATGCATCATGATATATCCTTAAGATACTTAGATATACTTAGATATATAGATAGTATTAGGACTTTAAGCACCTTATCTCTGACTGAAATTTGAAAAGTAAGCACTTCGGAACTTATCGATGGAGGGTTTCGTTTAAAAGTCAATGAATATGAAAATATTTCTTAAGGTCGTCCGAGACAGAATAAACGCATCACTGCAGTTATTATTATCCACTGTTTGAATTGAGTGTTAGAAGCACTGTGAAGCCCTAGGCAAAGATCAAGAGACTTTATTCAAAAGTTTTTCTTTCACAGATATGCATTTTGTAAAGGGCAAGTGGCCCTTACGTTCCTTACTGTGAAGTGAATAGACGTTTTGCGTTCCTGGTGTTTGAACAAATACTTTTTATTTTCTTTTTCCTTTAGTTGAAAGCTATTAAGAGAGAGAAATAGATTATACCGTAGAATAGAGAGCAAATACCATTCTATAATAGAAATATCGATGGATAGACAGAGAAAAGCTGATCTGCAATGAAACACAAACTCTCAGTGATAGAGACTGCGTTTGAAGAAGTGAGACCGTTTCATCTCCTGGCCATTTTCAATCTTTAAGGTTTTATTAAGGATGGAAATCCTGGATTATAAAGAGTTCAGTGCCCTTCCTATATGGACTTAAAGACACTTCAAGGAATATAAATTTTTTAAACGACCAAGTTTCGAAGTTTAATCCTTTTCCCCGAGTGCATAAAATAATTTTTCGGTTGCGGATCCAATTAGTTAATTAAAAGATGGAATGAAGCGCCTTTGGGCGGCAGACTGAGAAATCATTCAATTTTCCCAACATCATGAAGTTTCTTACGGAACTCAAACATTCTTCAGACTTCTTCTATCTCAATATCAAATTTAAACCGAGTATCTGTTAGAAATTTTGGGCGAACTACAAGTATCGAAACATTTTCCTTTCGAGTGTAAAACCGCTGCAAGATATAAGGGCTAAAGCTACTTTAAAATCCCGATATAATCATCTTCGATCGAACAGAAAACGACGAGTCTGTAACCTCTCGAAACTCGTTTACTTGCTGCGTTTTCATAGCGCATCGGAATTCCCTACGTGCTTAAGTTTTGACTTCTAGAGCTTTAAAATAGCTCGGCATCTGAATTTATTTCGTCGACGGAATTCAGAATCGATCCTTTCCTTACTTTTTCTTTCCCCGTCGCCTCATCTTGAATGCATTCAATGACCCACATAACCATTTCTTCCACCCCGAAACAGGAAAGAAACTTCAAGTTCCTAGATACGTTGATAGAACTACGCGGATATAAAGAGGACTATCTGGTACTATTGAGGTTTCTTTTGGTTTAGGGATGTAATCGGGATTACTGTCGTATGTTACCGAATTCCTGAGAGGAAGAGGATTAAGGTAATTTTTCACATATGGGCCTGCACATAGAAAAAATCCTAAGGGAAGCGGACTTGAAAACCAACGAGATAGAGGAAGAAGGACTAATTTCTTTCTAGTTTGACTCGATCCCATCAGATTTTTTAGTCCGATTTTCCTTGGGATTTTTCCTGGGTACACGTCCTTATGTCCAATGACACCTTAACCCTCTAACATGTATTTTATCAAGGATTGTTCTCCTTACGTCACTTTTTTGTGCCGGTGCCTCTATAAGGTCCTGGCGTGAACGATGCCGCAGGCCAGACGAAACTACACTTGCCGTTGCTTTCAATCGGACCGTCAGAATTTTTTCAAGTTTTCCTTTGACATCACTTAGTTTTTGGTAGTTTTTGAAAGATCGTTCTGGAAGTACGCATTAAAGTTCTATGAATGACCGCCATATATGATATCAGAAGAGGAAAGGTTCATCATAGAAAGAATTCTATGCATTCCGGACTCCATAAAATATTCTTAGGAAAGGTGTATTCAATAACCTACGTAAATAACATGTTTATAAAAAAAGAGAAGCAGAAGAGTCGTTCCTTGAAAGGTTCAAATATCTGCTGAATATTGAATTTGATAATGTAAAAGTTTTGTATTTTTTAAGGTTTTATTTGGTTGTTAAATTATAATTAATATATTATTGATTCCTAGTATACTTTATTATATTTATAATTCATAGAAGTCGTACTCGATGGATTTAAATGCCTATACATCCAAACTTTGCAGAAAAAAGTTTTAGGTGGCCTGTCGTCCTAGAATACCTCGACCTTTATGTTCTTTTTAGTGATTTATTGTGAGTTTCAGTTAAAACTATTTAAACCACTTCATTTAAAAATATTAAAAGTCCCCATCTGAGGGTTTAAGTTTAAAATTGAAAAATAATTTTTCAAATATATTAAATATTTGATTAATTTTATCGAGAAATCACTATCGAGGTACTATTCATTAATTAAAAATTGACAAGAATTTGCTTATTCATGACTTGAGGCGACCGCAAAGCCTCTGCACGCTGGGTTACTTCTTATCGATATGCTGCGTATTTTTCGCTCTATTTTGGGAATATAGCTAGCTATTTTCTTATAAAGATACAGCCCCGGGTTACAACGGATGGAGGTTAGCTTGTGATCTTTTAGAATGTACGATAATAAAAATAAATTTCCCTGGCGTAGACAACTTTTAATTGGCAAATTTTCGGATCGATTTGGAACTGCAGGAATTTTTATGAACTTGATTAGTAATTCTTTCCGAGTAACTTTATCATGAAACCAACGGTAAAATATCGGAAAAGCGTTCTTCCACTTTGAAAATTTCTGCAAAATTGCTGAGATATCGTATGTATTTCTGTAACATGTTATCTTCGAACGGTAAAATATACTATTGACATTGTTTTAGATTAATCGTACTAGTTGAGAAGTGATAAGAAGTCTGGTGTACTTGCGGCGTAGATGTAGAATCTTTAGAGTAGATTGATAGGAAAGATGGGTGTATGGCATTTTATCTATCATTTATAACTAACCATTTATAATTCCTTACCGAGTTCCGTTACATAAATAAAAACTCAGGCTGATTTTACCACTGCAATGTTGACTGGATACATATGGCTAAAGGCAGCATGTAAATAATTTTTTTGGTATTTCTCTCAAGAATAATATAAGAATAAAAAATGAAAAGAAATTTTTAAATTATCGAAACAAAGTTTACCAGAGAAAACCGCAGAAGTGGTCGCATTCAGTTCGTTGGCTGCAGTTGCAGCGCGTATGGCTTAGAAAAGTGACAAAGAACACAGGAACATTTGGAACTAAATGATCCTGTTTTTATTTTTAGATATTTGAGTCGTATTTTAAATTTACCAAACGTTCTTAACTACCCAAGAATAGCTTCAAATTCCTCACACATAATTTGGAATATTTGAACTAAATTAAGTCATTTGTAACACCAGAAAAATCCAAATATATTCAAGCCAATGGACTAATCGCACGATTTAGTGGATTGAGCCATAAATCCAAATAAACACGATTTCGAGCGATCGAACATAATGAAATTCAATCAGAATGCCATCTAAACAGCTTGGCAAACGGTGGAGAGGCAAAGCTAGAATTCGATTGAATGCTACTGTGTAGGTTCTCTAGTATCTCTGGATTAAATCAGAGGGGAAAATGGCGCCGAGAAACAGATTCATAAGATTCCTTTCTCTCTTTGCCGAGATTCCCCAAGATTACGCCGCCATAACACTTTCACCCTTTCTGCTCACTTTCCCTTCCTCACCCAACCCTTCCATTCCACCCTTGAGAAGGTCTTAGGAATCCCATCGACGGAAGCCTCTTTCTGCCGAATCATTTCACATCTTACGCTCTTTATCAATGCCCCCACCTCGTGACGGAAACGAGAACTAATCCTATTTCCTTATCACACTCAAGTTTTTATTTGCGTAAATCTTTCGGAGAGCTCGATCGATTCCTTCCTGAAGCATCCCGTAGCAAGTGTTTCGTAGCTTTAAAATAATTGAGAGACTTTTCCTAAATTCATTGAGCGATGAATAACTGATAAGCGAAACTCGAATCTGTCATAGCTATTCTAATTACTGGTCCAATAGAACTAGAGAAGCATATTCAAGAGAATTTATCAATATTGTATTTGAGTCAATTTATACAATTAATCGTTATTAAAACTGCGATTATAAATCTGCAAATGATTTAAAATATGGATTTTTAGGTAAGACTCTCACCGTTTTGGGATTCTGTCCTTGTCAGCGAAGTAGTTATCGAGCTTTTTGATATCGAGGTCCATGGTTCGAGTCCCGGCTAACCGGATTTTTTTCTCTAGAAATGGATAAATGTGACTGATATCTAATTTATATTGGTTGCAAATTATGGTGACAGATTTTATCGAACTTAATCTGTTTCCGTGAATGAAACATCCGTTATCATTGCTAAAATAAAATTTATGACCGGGATACCAACATGTACAATATGACCGTATAAGAACATATAAATATTATATTCGAAGCTGGTCGAATGAACCCTAATTATTTAGCTCAAGTCTTACAAAGGACATTTAAAGGAATAACTGAAGAATTTTATTCGAAAGAATGATGTATAAATACGTTAATATACCATGCATGGCAGCACGATAAAGTCAGTAGTTTCAAAGACCCTGATGTGATGAATACCTGTTAGTAATATTGAAAAAGCTCATGGGTCGCACGGATGCCTTTTAAAGTACTCGATTTGAGACTTCCTGTCTTATGAAAGGTATGAATCCGCTCTACTCACTACTGAATGAAAGATCCCGTTTATATTTATACATCATGATGTTTTATTAATTCTCTTATGTAGTTGGATGAAAGTATGCACGTACATAGTCAGCAATGAATAAACAGATTGCCTCATAAAGAGATAACCATTCCATAATCAGAAACTCTGGAGTAAAATAAATATTTGATTTTAAATCTAATAACTCCGTGAAACCTTTGTTTACATTCTATGGTAAGAGATGGTTTTCATGGAGTTGACTGCATTCGAAAGACTATTATGGTTTCCGGTCACATTCATTTGGATCATACATAGCAACGCAGAAATATCAACGATTTTTGTTTTGATCTCAGATTTTAATATTTCTGGAAATGGAAGTCGAAAGAATCTTACTAAGTAACTAAGTAACTAATACAAGGGCAAGGATCAGATATGGCCGACATATCGTATCTTCCGCTGCGATCGATTTCGATAGACTAAAGTTGGATTGGTTTTATCTGATTTTGGTGACATTTTTATTAGGCTTCTGTGGTTCTTAGGAATAATCGAATCAACTCTATATATTACCAATGTAAATATTTCAATCTATTCAATTCCATTAGTAGTCTAGAAAAATGTTTATCCCTCAGTAGCGATATCAATCACTTGATGAGTCTGCAAAATCATTTATTGCAAGGAGTTTTCAGTAAGCAGTAGCATACAAGTAACAACACGCATTAGTATGATTAAGATCAGTTTTGAAGAAAGTTCGTCATCATCTGGTGAATTGAAATGTTTGTAGGCTTTAATTTTTCTAGAAGATTGAATTTAGTCGAGACTAGTCGTAATTTTACTAATATGTGGTTGTCCTACTATACGAGACGTATCTATCGATACGTATGGGACATATCTATGCATATTGTGAACTTGTTACCATCACTGATGTTACATGAAGCAATTCCACCAAATATCAGCTGAGCAGTTTACCTTTAAAAGATTCTAGCCCAGCACAGTGAACCGAAGAATTCGAAATTTGTGATATTATTTCAAAGGGAATGAATGGTAAGAGGTATAGATTACAAAAATGTTTTTTGAAATTCAAAGGATGCAGTTTAAATTAAAACGATAAGTCTTGAAGAATTTATGTGCTTAAGTTTGATGAAAGAATACTAGGGACCTTCATGAATTTAATGACCGCCTTCCTGCTATTGCATATTAGTGAATGGAGTACTTTTGATACGTCTTTCGGTACAGAATAGCGGAAAATATCTTCCGTATATTTTTTCAATACCTGCTTCATGGCTCTTATTGCATGAAGGCTGCTGAATTAGTCTACGATGAATATTAGCATATGTTCTATTATCTCCATATTAAATACAGTAAAACCTATTTCCCCTGAGACGCTATACCGCTTAATACGCGGTTTTCTCTCGTTCCCAGTCCAGTTTCAAATTAAACGCACAATAAGAATATCACTTAAGATGCCTTGCTACCCGCTTCAAAAGCGGAGTTTTCCCGTCTCCAGCTTCACTGCCACCCGCTATAGCTAAACCTCTGCCTCAGAGGATGGGGCGAACTAGTATAATTTATGGTAAAAATGGCTGTAAATAAGTGAAAAAGATCAATTACGAAATTGTGCGAAAAAGTGACAATTCTTAGAAAATATGACGAGGAGACAAACAGTTTGCGAAATCTCTGGATATTTGCAATTATGGTAAATGAAGCAAGCTAAGGAAGTTTCCTTTCGTTTTTGAGGTGTAAATTATTAATAAAATTAAAGAGCCAAGAAAACCTTCCATTCTCTTTAACTGATTTTAAAAGAAATAAAAATTTGCAATATCCCGGATATATCGGTATCCTGCTTACAAGGTGGTTTTCACTCGGTTTCCTCAAAAGCGCCTTAGGATTTACCCCGTTAGGAATGGTGTTCCTTACGTGGTCTTCCTTAGAAGGTACCTTAGAAAATTGCAGAATTCATTTCCGTTTCTCGTACTTTAAGACGTCCGTTTCATATGACACACAGGATTGCCAAACACTCCCTCATTCATGGGAAGACTCCCGGAATTGGACAATATAATTTAAAACTTCCCACCACTCGGACTGATGTGTCTTCCTCCCTCTTACAATCAAATACTCTCATATTCCGTTTCATACACCTACTTACCGCATTTCGTAACTTTTAGTGATTTATTTCTTTTTGTAGCAATTTCAGTAGCCCTACAGAGTATTCCAAAATGTGTTCCATCTTCGTCTCCAGATGTTCGGAAATATTTCGAAATATTATGGATTTAATGGAAGATAAGGTAATTTCTATCAGCAGTGAAAATCGTCTTAATCCATCCAAATTGCATCCATGGACTGAGTTAGTACTGTTTTGATTAAAGTTTTCATTTATTTCATTCAATATAAAAACACAACCTACAGACAATGAGGTTATATTTTAAATAAACTCGTAAATATCGTACACTCATACTCGTGTATTCTAAATAGTCATGCAAATATTCTTTCGCTAGCTCCGAGAGAAAACTAACAAGTATTACTAGAAAATAATAGCGAGAAAAATGAGCTAATTCTGATCGTTTATTCCGCGGAGTATTAGAAAACATAATAGATATAGACATTGGTAATTTTGTACCCCCTGCCATACGCCTTTGTCATCTAGAATGGTCCGTATGTAAATTTAAATGTGTCCCGGAATGTTCCAGAAAACATCACTCTTGGAATGGAGAAGTCCCGGAATCACCTCTCTTTGAGTTGGCAACCCAAGTGACATGCGTGTGTGCTTTTGGTCATAAAGCATGACGAGCTTGAAATCGGAGATCTTACTCTAGTGCAAATACGTCCCTGTCATTTGCGCTGTCATCCTATATTAGCACCCTGGGCCATTGTTCCAATCGTCACCAATGATCCATCTCTTGTAATTCTGTCCCTCACCGTTCATCTCATTTGCCTTCTCCCTCGCCTATCTCATCTTGACCTTGATAAATACGCATGTCCCCCTACGTGTCCCCCTGCTCTCACCTTTATGTATGTTCCCCTAATCCCCGCTCGATTACCCTCCTAATCCCAATCTCCAGGAGCAAGACGTCGCATCCGAATTCGGCCCACGTAACCCATTTTCAGGAGCCGTAGAGAGGAGTTTGTGAGGGGATTGAAATGGACAGTCTGTCCGCAGAGGGAGAAAGTGGGAAAGAGAGAGAGAAAGGCAGTCGTTGGCAATAAGAGGAAGCGGATAATATTGAGTCTCTGTTAAGGAATCTCTTCGGGAATGACATTTTCCGGGTGCGGCTTTCCGAGGGTCTTGAGGCCCGATCGAGTACTATTCAAATTACCATTGTTCCGACCAATTTCTCACTTTCATTGCTCGGGGATAAAATTGGAGAGGATGAAAGTCTTCGATAAATCAAGGTTCGAGTTCTTCAAATTATCGATTGTGCTAAGGAAACTTTACTTTCGATTATGAATTACAAACTTCAAATTAGGTCATGTAAGAGAAACTTTATTATCAATCATATAAGTTTAAAATTATATTATCGGTTATGTAACATTGAAATTTTAATATCGATTGTGTAACATTGAAATTTATTATCGGTTATGTAAGACTGAAATTTTATTATCGATACTGAAACACTTAAACATTACCGTATGCTATATAGAAAGTGCCAATGCCGTTAATACGTAGGTTATAATAACTTTTTTTCTTCCTGTTACCATATCTTGATAAATAGGTTATTCTTTCGTTTTAGCACAACATAGAGAAAAACACGTACATTTATTTTTGTCATAAGGCTCTGATGTGTGAACGATTCAGACTGACAATCATTTTGGTCACTTACCCATCATTTTGAATGCTTTTGAAAGATTCTTAGAAATATGGCACTGTATCGTGGACCTCATCCTTTTACTAGATGCGTTCTCGGTGAGGAAAGGGCAATATACCCTACTCATCATTTTTCCTAGAGGCCTCATCCTTTAAAAAATGTTTATGGTGAATTGGAAGAGGTACAAATTGGCCTCCAGGAAGAAGATTGAACAGAAAATCAAAATTTTTATTTGTTCTTCGTTAGCTGAGGTTAGTTTGCACCAATTACTATTTGATGCTATAGGGAAAATGTGCCGAAAGCCGAAGTAGCAGACGGACACGTGTATAGTCAAGGATCCCCTCCTGAGATATCGGTGAGAGGTTCCCTGATTCTGTGGCTTTAACTCTTCGGTTTTCCTGGTACATATTTAGACCAACTGACATTTCCAGAGGATGAAGAGAACATTGAAACTGCAACTTTTCAAAGCAGCGGTGTTCCCATTCATTTTCATATACTCTTTAAGGGTTACCATTTAAAAACCATTATTTTTTGTAGAACTCTTGAGAATGGTTGCGAAGAATTCTCGCTCTCCTATCAAAAAACAAGCGGAAGAAGTGATGTTTATTTTACACTCCAGACTCTTCTGTACGTATAATTTGATCGATAAATGAGGGAAAGATCCGCATTTTTTTCGAAATGTGAGATGAATTAGAAATATTCCTCGCAGTCCTTTCTATAAGTGACAGGCGATTAGTTCAATGAACCTACACTTGTTATTATAAGAGTACAATTTGTATTGTATTGCTTGTATTGCTTTCATGCCGTTATATGACATCTAAATAATTTCACGTATTTGAAATGCTTTGAGTGATACACCACTCCTACTTTTCTAAATCCAATCAATCGAGGGTAAATAAAGGAAATATATTTACAGGGAGCAAATTTTAAATCAAATATGAGCGGCGATCGTCAGACGGCGTAGATATTTTTCGGAATTTTCAAATCTTTATTTAATTGTATTACAAACATAAACACTCTGTGCCAATGTTGACTCATCTAGAGGTGTCATGTCATGCATCTGTTGACAAAATACGTAGAGAAATGTCAACATCATGGAGCTGTCTGTACGAGTCGTAGCCATCAGGTAACCAAATATTATGTTTGCAAAATAAATTAGGAAATTAAAATATAGGTGGTTTCGAAAGGCAAGATATTTAACATTCCTAAAAAGAGCTTAACACCAATTAGATGGATTCGAAATTTCCGTTAATAAAACAGATTAAGTAAATTTATGAATATATCATTCACACATTGAATACTGATACGGCTTAAGTTGATAGAAGCAGATATGCTTATGATAAGTGTATGAATATTTAGTTATCTATACCTAAAATATAATACTGCAAGCTGCCTTTCAGCGTGTGACAAAAAATGTAAATTCCAAGTGAATGAACTAGTGCTTTAGCTTGTTACTATCGCGTATTCTCCTTTATGAATTAATCCTTAAAACGACTTGTCCTAGCAACTATTCCTCTTATTTTACGCTTATTATCAGATAGTCCAAATCACATAATACTAATTACATACTCTGCAAACGCTATTCTCTCATTCTTAGAATGTATCAATCATTCTCAACATAGCGTCTTATCCCCTTCCTTTCACGGATTCTCAACCTGCGTCTGAGAGAATCTTCGTAACACTTGTTTGTTTCATAGCATATTTCTAACTAAACGTATCGCCTTGCATTGCACTTTCTCTAGTTCGTGGGTACATACTTCATCCGCCAGATCCCATATACTTGCTGCACATTCCAGATGGGGCCTAACCAAGGTGAATTAACATCTCCCCCTGGCCTTTTCATCGTATCTACCGATAATACGCTTTAAAAAGGTGAGCAGAGTTATGATCTGCTTGAGATTGTGTTGAAAAGTTATTCCTACCTATTTTTACTTTCACTTTCGACATACCGCATTGGGATTAAAGATTGTTTGCTTAGGGTGGTAATTTATAAAATTACCTTTTCCCTATTTTTAACCAAAATAAAAATATTAAATATTCCTGTTATTGGCATAAGTTGCCAGAAAATCATCAATGGTATCAACTAAAATAATCATCATCATTGAAATCATAATCAAAATCATCAATTAAAATAACATATTTAATTAATTTTTATTTATGAGGTTCGTTGACTGGCGTTTGGAGGTTACTATGGAGAAATTTTAATAGTTCACTTCTTCGAAACAATATCTATTACCAATGATAGTTCAGGCTCCGAGCAAAAGTATTAGCAGTAGAATCGGTTGAATATCTTGAAGATACCCTAACAAATAGTTAAAATGGAGCAAACACACACAAAAATGTGCGTACAATTAAAAAATGGCTTCATCAAGAGAATGGTCGATAGGAAATATGAAGAAGTCCGCAAAGATATTTCTTTCCACCAGTTAAACCTCACCTCTGTATTCATTTAGTGTAAGGGACTCTGCCAAAAACTTTTGTATTCACGAATTAGAAAAGGTAGTAAAATACGGAGGGCAATACGTTTTGTAGGCAATTGCTACGAAGAAGTACAAAGGATGGAATCTTCAGAAGATACAAGTAAACATTTGGGACCTTTTCACATACTGTACTATTATCCATGTATTAGGAATAAAAGTATGTAGTTATGGAAAGACTACTTGACTCCTCCGTTAATATGACGAAAGTTAATTTGACTTATTTAAGTGGTTTAACTGAGTGGCTCGGAAGTTCAACGGATAGTGGGAGACCTGGTTTCGAGTCCCAGCCAAGTCACAATTTTTCACTTCTTGTATAACCTTATTAATTTTAAGTTATAACTATAACATATTTCAGAGATGAGTCTAAATTCATCGCGTAATCTTATGAGAAAATGTATGAAATTGAATTCAAAATTATCTTCGGTCGACTGGGGGAAGGATTGTTTCCTACCATAAATATTTTATCTATTTCATCACAATTTCCGCAAATTGTGATAGAAAGCAATATTCCATGGTCAAAATAAGAATCATCATTAAATTCTCTCTCAAATATTTATTCCATTACTTTATTTGATACTGATCTCAATATTTTAGAGCCAATAATTATAATTTTATTTCCTAATAGACTCGAGGTTTGCATGAGATAAATATCAACTTTACGTGAATTTCTTATAGGAGTCGTTAGGTAAAAATGACAAATTTTCATATTCAATCAATCCCAAGTGGGAGTACTATTTCTCAATGTAAAAAGCGGAGAAGGCAAGGAAACCTGCCAGAGAAGATAGTTCGTCCTATGTGACATTCACGTTGTTTACACTGGTAATTATGGATATAGATTTGATGGGCTTAATTTGGCGGAAGTCAATTCAGCTCAATTCTTAACTGCGGATAATTTAGTTTGAGCAGCGATAGAATTCCCGGAGGGAATGATCAGAATCCCAATAGCATCCAAATAATGAAATAACGCACGTATTTCAAGATCACGAGACAAATCCGAAATTCAATTCCATGGATTCTATTCCCTCCTGTGCTTTTGTTCATTTTTGTTTTAGAAACTGGGATGCATTCAAACTATGTTCCATGAACTTCATGCATACAAATAGTCATATCATAATCCCTACTTCAACTTTCGATTCCTTTGTATTTATCGAATGCAAAGGATCCTTCATAAATAATGTAATATTACCAAACTTATCTTTATTTGCAATGGGATATTTTTGGAATCAGAAAAAGCCTTTGAGAGATTCGATTTCTGCTTGAATGAGCTTCAGAATTATCAAATTTTTGTATTAAATTGAATTTGAATTTAATTTGAAACGTAGAGTACAGAAATAAGCATGCAGTTTCCTATTTCAATTCCATTCAATTTTATAGAACATTCTAGTCCTGTAAGTACAGGCTGTAAACTTCTTTAAGATTGCCACAGAGAAAGAAATTCTTATATATTTTCGAGGTAAAAACGTGGTTTCTCACTATCTCTTTGATTTTGTCTAGGTCATTTGAATGATATTAGACCAGTTACTTCTTTATCGCTGGATGGAGACAAATATAGTTTCTGATTCTATTCAGCCTTATATATCTAGCTACACAAATAAATTCGCTATCGAATGAGAAGTCAATATTCGATTCTGTTTTATTGATAAAAGAAGCAGAAAACAGCCAACCACAGAGAGAGAAATATAATCAGAAACAGAGGAATTCAATATAAAAATCTTAATTTCCAGGTAACATTCATTTCCATTTGTATGATTGGCATTATGGTGGAAAACTGCCAGAAAATGATAACCGGTAGTCTTTAGATAACGTTAGTTCCAATAATGCAGAGATTATTTTCTGGTAGTACTTTAAATTCTGCAACAGACCTTTTCTTAACGATGTGTATCTTGAAATGTATAAAGAATGTCTCCCGAATTTTCAAAACGGTTAGTGAAAAATATTACAAATTCGTAAATATTTGTAAAATGTAAATGTTTTAAAGTAGATTAAAGTAGAGTAACTCTTTACGTACCAAAATTATGAACTGCCACGCCCTGTTTTTCTTTGAAAATATTTAATGAGTACCTGAAGTAAGGTTATGTAAGACAGTGGAAAGATTAACATGGTACACCATGTATCTTATCTTCATACCTTATCTTTAAATTTTGATTGCGCTCTTGGCATATTAATATCAGGCATCTAAGAACAGAGCACTTAACGTCTAAAGGGATATCTCGCGTTCGCGAAATTTCTGAATGCACGCTTTTCAAGATCAACGTTTGCTTTAAAGGCTAAATCCGGCGTAAAATACTCTTCCTTTGGATGAACCTTGCAATGGGAATGCAAACAACTTTCAAAAGGAAAACTGCTCAGCGAGGCGTGTTCGGGAGACCTAGCGATCTCCTGTCTGAGAATATTTCCTCCCGTATCTATTTCTCAATATCTTCCATAGCCTTAATGCTTGTTTCCTTTCCGAAAGCAGGCCAATCTCGATCCCTCCCTAAATTAAATAACCGAAGGAGAAACTTTTACACGACAGAGGCGTAGGTTTTTGGGCGAGAGATTTTTGTTTATTAAACTGCTTCTTTCGGGTGATAAAATATGAGTTCGAGTCACGAGAAAGGTAAATTAAAAAAACGAGGAGGAGCAGGAGTTTTGAGAGGTTGACAGAAGAGATTTTTACTCGTAGTCACACCGCGGAAGGATAAAAATGAGGGAGAAGTTTGCTTAGGAGCTCTAGCTTAAACTAATAAAAAAGTTTGGACTCACAATGCCGGACTGCTCTCAACGGAGGGTAAAATTTATGGGTGGAGTTCGGTAAGAATGCTCCTTATATATGAAACGCTCCATTAAAAAGTATGATAGGGGTCTCGGAGTGGCTATTAGAGCCTCCAATGGAGCTACTCGAAGAATAGTCGAAATTTAATCATTGAAAGTGCAACGTGTATGGCTCTCGGTTTTACTGAGTCAAGGAATGATGTGCGGAATATTCATCGACGTTGAGCTTTGTCAGTATTCCATCAAGCGTAACTTTGAAAAAATTCATTGTTTTACTCCAAAGTAATTATACAATTGTTCTAACCAATGCAATAGGAAGAGATTCTTGAAGGAGAACGTATAACGGAAACAGGAAAGATACTTTAAGATTGAATAGATAATGAGTGTATGTAAACTGCATGAAATTCTTCATACAGATATTTTATAAATAAAAAAATGCTGGTCTTTATTCTGGGCGAAATTGAGACTATAAAGTCTTCTATTGAATTCATTGCTAATGTATAAGAAATCATACCAATAATTTCTAATAAAAGGTGATGTAAAATTAAGAAAGAATAAGATAAATTAAGTAGTAGATTTAAATAAACCCAAGTAGTAACAAAAAAACTGTCTCGGTACATGAAGAGGTTGTATAATATCATAGTGGTATACATCATAATAGGTACATGTCGCATACCATGTTGATACCTTATGAATGCTGATAGATAAGCATGATTCCAAGCACAATGCAAGGTTAGTAAATAATGGAGGAGTATAATACAGGTTGAGGGTATAAGTGTATTTATCCCGTGAGATAGTGCTGTGATCGTCAAGAATGCGTTTCTAAGATTTTTGAAAGTATGCTGCTCTTAATATTGCAAGTATCGATAATCTTTAAAGTCTCAAATACGGAATAAATAAAGTTCGAAATGTTTTCATGCTCCAATCTTATAGCCTGCTAAACCATGAGCTTAGTGATTTCATCAACGAAAAGGTATCTTCATAACTGGTATTCAAAATAATTTAACATGTCAAGAAAAATTCTTTCAGAAATAAAAATACGAAAATAACTTCGTATGGCTAAGAATAGCATCAGCCAGAGCCCGCATCGTTTTGTGCGATGGATTCAAAATATTTTGGTCCATTGCGACACCAATTGGCCATCCATGTATAAACGTTAATCGCAACTGGAAACGGAGAAGACGTAAACAAAGAAGATAAGGGAATTGGATCAGAAATAACTTAAATCCGACAGTGTGAAAGAGACGGAAGTGAAATCCCAAACTGCCTTTTATATATTTCGACATCCAGGCTGTCATATTCAGAAGCGAGCAGATGTTGTTTTGGGTGTTTTTACTATAAACATCCGTGTCACAGGATGTCAGGTAATTTATTTGTGAAAATTTCGCTGGATGCACCCAGAAAAGTAGCTTAACTTAAAGAAAAGAATATCGCTATAAAGTAGATAGATTGCGTGATCGTATTAATTAATGTCACAGGATGTCATTTATGCCAATTTATTTATGAAAATATTGCTCCCAGAAATGCATCCAGAAAAGTAGCGAAGAAGTCGATTAACTCAGAAAAGAAGATAACTTAAAAGTAGTTTAATAATGTGATAATATTAATTAATCGCATTTAAAAATAAGATTTCAGTTTATAAATTACATTCATTAGATTTTAATAAGAATCTTAAGTTTTTTATCAATTGAATGTAATGTTATTTTAATCTGAAAACATGCTAAAGATTTTAAGAGAATATTGAGCAGGATGATTGAGCTGATTTAACAGGACATATTGAGTGTGAAAAGTCGTTAAACAGGAAAATGGTCTCTAAAAGTAAAATGAAATAGTCATCGCATCAAGCGATAAAATCTCAAAATATGGTAGGATGACAGCAAGACATCATTTTATAAATAAAACCTTTTTGCTCAGATAGGTGAGACATTTTTATCGATATACAGTTTCTCCTGTCATATTCCTTTCATCATGCAAGCAGAAACACCGTTTTATTTTAAAAATATATAGGTAAATAAGTAATTTATATTGGTCAGCATACCGAGTTAAAAGTAAACAATCCTCGCAGATTGAGAGAAAGAGAGTAATTGTGTACAGTAAATGGAAGGCGATGGAAAACACAATAAAATGCATCTCAATTGATTCTTCATAACTTTTGACACCCCGCCATCTGCGAGAGGAGAATCCCGCGAAATAACTGCCCACCGCCAGCAGTCGAGGACAAACTGTAAAAGGTTTAATTATTCGGGAGAAATCCCTTTCATGCAGAACCAAATTTTTGAGCCGCGCATTTTAATACGAATCTCGCGATGCGAGTTGTTTTCGTTTTTTGAGTGAGTACCACGATGGTTTGGAGATATTCTGTCCATTAAATGGATTTAACGCGTACGTCATTTTTCTCTCGGCTAAAATGTTCTATGGGGCAATACTTTATCGCCCGGAAAAAATGAAACGTTGGCGTAAATGGTCAATATTGCGAGACATTCACGCTCTAGGAGCACTCGAAGCGGATTGATGAAGTCTGGGAATGAGCAAATCGGCCTCCGTTCAATCTGATCCAATCGGAATTTTCTCTCCATTGTTCCTCATCTATTGCCCTCTATTACCACTCAAGTTTTATTGAGGTTATCTGCGGTGGTGATCCAGGTGTACAAATGTTAATTTATGGTTGACGAACTCTGGAATGTTGCTTACCACAGATTTACATGACTGAAACGGTAATGACGATTCTTCTTGCGAGGATATTTCTCACTGAAAATAATAAAATTTAACTCAAATTCATTGAGTTGCTTTAAGGGTTATTGCATTAGGTTTTGCGGAAGTTTTACTCTCAAAACTATTCCATCCCTAATATCATAATTGCTCAGGTACAGAAGTTCCTGCAGGTTAAGAATGACGGTAAAATTAGCGATTTTTAGTGAACCATGAATTTTTCTAGCTAAGAAATTTCTATATATATATACAGCTTTTCTATAATTAAATGAAAATTCTTTTAATTTTTTAATGCTTTACTATTTCATTTCGAGTTATTAAAATGTTCGCTTTGAAGATGAAAAAACCTCATATCTTAATCATTGGTATTACAATCAAATAAGCGAATATGCTCAAAAGGTAAAATTAATGACAATAATTTAAAATATCTAAGAATTAAATTTTCTCTAAATCGTCAATAGAACCTGAACACATTGGGGGT
Source organism: Pachydiplax longipennis (assembly GCA_036926295.1). Taxonomy (NCBI): domain Eukaryota; kingdom Metazoa; phylum Arthropoda; class Insecta; order Odonata; family Libellulidae; genus Pachydiplax; species Pachydiplax longipennis. The sequence continues at coordinate 44,840,353 of JAVFKF010000003.1, forward strand.
AGCAAATGGCCGAAGAATCTTGGCCGCATGCAGCGTGGTGACCGCGGATATGTATTTACCAGTTATAAATTCGATAAATTTATTCAAGTGTGTTTTTCGAGTTTTTCTTTCCTTATTTTTTAAGATTCAACGTGTAAAATATAATAATTGTGCTTTTATTCATAATAACCGAATCTTACGTCATAATCTATTAATAAAGATTCTTGAGGAGTAAAATATTGTCAAAAGAGATAATTCTTCTTCTTTACTGCAGAAAATGCAATTTCTTAGCAAGAAAAGCGGAAAGTCTCTACGGAAAATGTAGTATTGAGGTTAAAACTTTTTAGCTACGCCTATTTAATTTTTCTATACGATTATTTATGCAGTCAAGTACTTCAAGTCTGTAATACCGTGTAGAAAAATTACAAACGATTTCAATCTCCTCCGTGGATTTCGATTCCAGAATGGGCAAATCCGTGAAATTTATGTCACTTCCCAGGTTTCGCTCCTGCCATTTTTCCGATATTGGCATCGTTTATGCAAGAAAACGTGGCAAAACTTCGAGTGTATCTCGAGTCGATTGTAAATATTCCGTGGGAAGTTATGGGAGAGGCGGAATGGCATTTAAATAGAGCGAGGTGCAACTGATAAGATGCAAATGAATCGCTTTTCTCAGGATTTAGGTCAAGTCTTGCGTAAGAGCCGAAAGGTGTCTGATGTGAGGTTATTGTTGAATCTTCCAAGAAGATTCCAAAGCTACTGGAAAGGTGAAATATTTTCTAGTGAGCGTAGGAGATAATTTAATAGCAATACGAGTTGGAGTATGTTTCTCGCTCCTGTTAGCATTATGAATTCATGCCGTGCGGGCTGGAAATCCACTACATTACGTCTATATATCATTCTTTTAGGAATTCAAATTTTAGCACGATTTTGAATCCGTCCCATTGGATTTTCAAGAGACCTCGAGCTCTCCTGATAATCTTTCCCAAGCTATTCATCGATTGAGTCGAATCCTTCATGACGTACGGTGTAAACCGTGTAATGCATTCAGACCGCAGTGGAGTGAATCGTCCCGCTATTTGACTAGTCTCTTGCGCATCATTTTGCGAAGAATGGCTGTAAATCACTGTCATCTTTCAGCGAATCTTCACATGTTTTTGATGTCGCACGTAGTCTATCTATAAATAGTAAAGGCGATCTTTTATTGATATGAAATAGGTGAACGATCTTTTTCTGCAGTCATTGCGATGCTATCATACGATATGCTCGTTTATTATAATGAGAGATCTGTTTACCTCGTATGTACTTGTGTTTAATTTTAGATTAACATACACGGGAATTAAACCTTTTCCTCACTTACATTGTTACTCGTTCATATACTGTGTACCGAACGATCGAAGTGGACAGGCATTGGTCTATTCCCTAGCATTCATAAGTATTTCAATCAGAGACTCATAAATTTACACGGTGACTGAAATACTCAGTAAAAATACCGTTATGGGGGATCAAAAATTACTAATACAGGATAATTATTATAATGCAATTATAAAATGTAATACATAGATTATTCTTAATACATATTAATAGAAGAAAATTATTAAAAGATATTTGACAATTATAAGGACAATAAACATTAAGAATTGCTGGCACATTATAGAATTTCTCCTTAGGGTCTAAATCATGCTGTAATTTAAACGTATCTATTAAACTTTATAAATATAACTAATAATATTTACATATAAAATTTATATAAATACATACTATACTCAATCACAATCATAAATATTGCCTCCATTTGGGAGTATTTTCTTGTGCTTGATACAGAATATAATTCTGATATTTTAGCAGATTATTTTACATTTTTATAAAAACAGGATAGAGCTCTTCGGGATATAACATTTTGTGTTGATAGATGAAGTTCATATCCATTATTTCTTACCATTCTAATAAAATCGTGCATTTATTGCTATAGAAGCGTGAATCATACATTGGTAACTCATTTCAGCCACAATGGGAGAAAATCCAGCGAAATGTAGCGCTCGTTCGTGCAACTACTGGAAAAACCTTTTCTTCCGGAATCGAAAAGTTGAAAAAAAAAAATAATTTAGAATCCAGGAAGTGTGTCGCTGCCGCTCGTTACTTAAAAAACAGAGCGAGGAAAACGGATGGCACCGCGTAAACCCGAGTAATATTTATGCTGCCACGACCAAAGACGAAAAACAACAGCATAAAAAGAAACGAGCTCTGAAATCGCCAGCAACGCAAGAAAATCTTCGGACTCGAAAAGAAAAACACGGCTGCTAATTTTAATCCCACAAAAGAGAATATTCGGACTCCTAAAAAGCATCACTGCCCTAAATAAAAGCGGTTTTGATGCTCCCCGAGAAATAAAAAAACGGCGGCTGGAAGACCGCTATGCATTTCGGGGAAAAGTCGCAATAAAAAACGAGGGAATGCGACACCTGGGAACAAAACTACGGGCGGGAGAAATGAATATTCGATGTGGTTAGGTGCGGGATGGAGAAATCGTCCTTCAGGTGTGGCAATGTATGGTGACATAGTCTCGCGGTGAAACCACTCCACAGCGCAAAAGATACTCTGGTGGGGGTTGTGTTTAAACTCTGTTGGAGGGGGGAGGAAGTCAGGGTATGGGTATAGGATGAACCTCGGAACCCCAGCGACGGATTCCGCATAATTCTCCCGCGGTGCCGGAATCGTGTAAATCCCGGTACCCGTGTTCCAAACCGGAAGGGGCAGGGTCGAACCGGAAGGGGTCATTGCAGGGGGCGGTGAATAATGAGCAATCCATTAGCGATGGCCGGGGAGGAAACTGCATCTGAGAGACAGACTGCGATAGCGGTGGATTATTCGGTGGCCTTAAAGGTGCTGCTGAAACCGTGTACGTGAGATGAATTGGCTTTAATTTAATCGCGTATATTTAGCTTATAAATCGGTCTCCAGAACCGCAAGAATCTGCAGGTTCGTTTTGGTGTAGAAGTAACGACAGGTCCATTAATACACGGCGTTTTCGGAACATTGAATCTAAAACGGTAGCTTCCTTGATGTACCTTTATAAATGTAAATCCTTTATGTATATTATGGTACAGAAAAATTAAAGCTATGTTTCTCTATCCATTATCATACTTTTTGGGGCAATAATACTTAAATATAAATTCTATAGGATTCTTTTATTTAATTTTTAAGTTTATAAGAACTTCATGCAGTAAACATTGTTAGCTATACCAGAGATCGTAAATGAAAATTATATATTTTGAGGAACGTTTTCAGTTCTGTTACTTTTCCCTACTGCCCCGGACAAATGTCAGACACTCCTTTCCCAGCGCCTCCATACCCCCTGACAAAGCCCCTTAAAGGCAATAGCCTACAGGGCTCTATCATTCAATCTGTAATCTGAAATTCTAATCGTATAACATAGAAATAAAGAAATAACAGTTCTGTTACTACTAGAAGAAATAATTATCGCTCATTCATCTGAGAAAAACCAAGGTAAAAAATATTTTGAAAGATAATTTGAACTAGGGAATATAAAATGAAGGAAAAGAAATATAATTTACACAATTACAGATTTTCTATTTTTCTTATTTATAGCCGATAATCATCCATTTGTATTTTTCCTTATTTTCTGTATTTCCCTTCGTTCTTTCACTAACTCGAATTTTTCTTACCTGCAGTTTTCTTAAGCTCTGTAGTTACATTTTTCATGCGATAAAAAAGTTCGTCCTGCAAACATACGTACAAAAACTATTTTACGAGCTCTTTTCATTCTTGCAAAGATAGACATTCTCAAAGAACGGGATGATTTTGGATATTAAAAGTAAATTTTACCCGTTACCTCTAAATGTGAATAAATTACTCTTGAGATTATGGACTAATGAAGTACATAATTTTTAATAGCATTTAATGTTGATACTATATCGGTCATGAAAAATTAAAAGTTAGCTATTATTTTATAATAGAAACATTACATTGATTTATATTAATTTGTGCTATTAATTTCTTCCCGTGATACCTGAATAGTTCATGATTAATTATAAATTATTAATACAATATTAATATTATTAGAACAACATCATAACAGCCTTCGATCATACCGAAGAGAACGCAGACAATACGGTCTTCGTGGCTATTATGCGGGTTGAATTCCAGGTGATAATATTTTTATCAGCTATGCCTTTCGTCCACGACTTTCGTCTCATTCTGGTGATGATTCAAAACGTGGAATAAGGGAGATTGATTAATTAAATTAATATGGTGATTCCATATAGAATACAAAGGCATGTTATTCACAGGATGGATGCGATATTCTGTGATATGCGATAGAGGAAAGCAATCATATTCAATACTGAAATAATCAATATAGTATAGTATATTTAAAAAAAATTATTACTATTTTACAGCTCTATATATCTTCGATATTAATCTGACCATCATCCTTATAAAGTTGAAGTTTTGTATGGATTTGTACCAAATTTCAATGATTGCGCATAATGAGAATGTGATTGAACAAGTTTGAGGAGGAGTATTGAAGAAAGAAAACCTTTAATTTAACTTAAGGAGAGAAAACGCACACAATATGAGGAAATTAGTGTATCACTGAGTATACATATATGTATTTGTATGCGGAATGACAAGGATAGAAAAGTGTAGTTTGTAGGAAAAAAATAGATACTTACAGTATGCTTGTACCATATTAAAATATGCTGAATATAGTGAATTATTCAACTAGCACAGCTTAATAGAAAATTTACTTTTCTTCCTGTATCACAAAGGTAATGAAAGTACATGTAAGACATAGTTAAAAAAGGTTTTACGCAGCTACTTTATATTAGTACACTTAGATACATGCAGAAAATGGAAACATGGCAGTTGCACGGAATTTTTTTACTCTTTTCAACGGAAATAAAGGGACCCTTTAATGAGCCCACATCTGAATACCAAATCAATCTAGAAAGGAAAAATGAAATAATGGGATGCGTCCTTTTCGGATTTACGTAATGTAGCTTCTGTATGACGGAGACCCCGAGGCCTGGAAAGGCGCATCTATTTATAAGGGCCAATCCCTCAGATCAAACGAGAAAGAGCACCAATGAATAATTAAGGGAAACAAGGGTAACCATACTTTCTTTTCCAGTGAGCATTGGTTTTCCTGGTCGTATACTCTCACTTGGATCTGATAGATATAATACATTGTATCTGTAAATGTGATGTATTCTTTCGTGATGGACGGTGGAAAAAAGATGACATACTTCATTTAATTGTGGAAATGAGTCTACCATAAGGAAACTTAAAGATAAGAATGGAAAATTGGTTTAGATAGCATGGTTTTGACATTGTACTCAATAATAATAATCACTGAATAATATTGAATTAAAAATGGAGTTTAATGGGATCATAACGGTTTACTCAACCAGTTACTTTCGAGGGAAGAAACTGTTTTATGAACCATTTAAATTACCCAATTAAAGAATTAATTTTCAAAAATGTGCTTGGTTTAGTATGGCTTGGAATCACTATGATATCAAAGAAAATGGTACTCGGTTAGAGATAAGAGCAATCGCGAACTTTTTGCTCTAAAACCAAAATCTCATATCAATCATAGCTATAATGAGCTCTATGTTGTGTAATAAATAAATGAATATTTGATTTTCATACATGATTTAGTGTTCAAAGAAAGGATGACATATATGTTCATCATATGGTATAGGAAAACAGTAATTTCAAGACAGATTGTGAAGCTAAGTCTTTAAGTTATCAGTTCTACGAGGTATTTTTTTCGTAGCGTATTTTTGAAAAATACTTAGTTACTTTATGATTGCCTTAGCAAAAACTATGTAGAAGCGTTTCGGTATGCTCCGGTCACATTTTTTCGATGAGTTCTTACTGTGAATTAAAATTGTTATTATGATCTGTGCTTCATGTTATACTAATGTTACCTGCTAATTGTTAAATTTACCATGTGTTAAAAAGAAATCAAGTTTGGGTATACTGATGATAGTACATACATAGTCCGCAAACCTAAAACTGCAATTCCATGAGTAGATATTACGTATCACGAAACAATACGGTGCAATAACAAAATAAATTGCAATAATTACGTAGAAATTAATTTTTGACAGTCGGAATCAATTAAAATTACAATAATTGAGTTCGTTTACGTTAATTAACTCCATCACGGAAGCGGAAAAATTAACCGGAAAGAAGGGCCGCGTAAGCAAAAAACACCATGTGAACCAATGCGGAGAGTCCATTTTATTTTTCTAAAATGAATCTCATCACGCCCAAATGTTCTCACGAGCCTTGTGAAAAATCTCTGCGATCCGGAAGCTGCCCGAGAACTAAATTTTGGAAATCCCTTCTACACAGAACGCTACATTTATGCAACTAATAGGATTCCCAGCTTAACGACGGAAATATTCCATAGATGAAATTATAAATAAGCATACAATAACATTCCTTTAACATTCACGTGTATTTTAAGCTGAAATGTACCGTTATGGGGAGTTATTCGTCGATATCCGTATATTATCCGAGAATAATAATAAAACGTCTTTATTCGGGCGAGATTGAGACTGAATAGTCTCTTCTTACATCTAATCCTTGGTCAATTTCTAAGAAAGAGACAGCAGAAAAAAAGTGCACGGAAGAAATTTATATTGTGGGCTTAAAAACCTAGGATAGGAAAAATAGCCCACAGCAGGAAAACACCCCAGAAGAGGGTGTGAAAAACCTGCGAAACCTACAGATAGATAAGAAACTGAAATTTATAGAAAAGGCTGGAATCAAAAAGCAAGGAACATATTTACACTTCAAACTGCATATAGAAATAATCTATAAAAGAATAACAGTTAGTAAAAAGGATAACATGAGATAAGAGATTAAAAAAATGAAAATGGCAAAATACTAGTATGAATACAGAAAAAAGAAAAATAATAAAAATAAAAAACACTATCATTTAACAACTTCGTCAATGTTCTTTAGAAGAGAAAAAAAGAAAACCATATACTCATAATAAGATACCAGACACCATGAAAAATAATAAAAAGTGAGAATAAATGAGATGAAACATGCATGAAAAATATGGAAGAAATAAAAAGGAACCACTTTTCAAAAATGAACCTAGTTCCTAATTTATTTAAAAAACAACAATGCAAGATACCACAGAATACAAATTATTTATATATTTATATAGTCGTGCATTTAAATAATTTGTATTCTGTGGTATCTTGCATTGTTGTTTTTTTAAATAAATTAGGAACTAGGTTCATTTTTGAAAAGTGGTTCCTTTTTATTTTTTCCATATTGTCATGGAATACCACAAAGTGATCCGCCAATCAGTTGATTTTATGCATGAAAAAATAAAAATATCATCACCTATCAGAGTGAGGCTCGACAGATAATACATTACAATAATACGTAAAAGAAGAACAACAGCATGAAAAAAGCTACTTCGTAATATGTAAGGACTTTGTTACACAATCATTAGCGGAGCAGACTTGGGCGTATCGAATCCACGTATGCTTCCTTTGGTGAGAAGCGGTTCGATAGGAGGTGAAGTACGTGATCCGTGACAATCGACGGGACGGTGCTGGGAAATTATGGCTATAAGAGGTAATTTGTTCTGGTCACTGGTCTGCTAAGGGCGCCGACGAATCTGTCATTGGCGACGACCCTAATACAGTCATGGGCGACCAAGAGAGGGCAACGCACAAATTGATAATTAAAGTCGAAGGGAATCTTTTCAGCAGAATTTTCTCTTCTTGTCACGCTGTTTACAAACGGTCGACAAACATTTATGATTTATACGCATTCATAAGAGAATACGTTTATTTTAAATGGTATTGTCCTCAATGCTCTACGTTAATGATCCTGGTGATGATTATGATGCTTTTTCGTACTTATATCCTTCCTAAAATCGCACAGTTAATTAAACAGTAAACAATAATAATTATTAATAGCCTTAAAGTTAATAATTTGTTCTCTTGAAATTTGCTCTTCAACCATCTTTATAGTGTACTTCATGATATTCATAGACTGAAACATCTTTGCTTTTCTTCATTAAATTTTGGAGGAGCTTCTTCACCGATCATATGTATATTCTTTAGGGCTTGCTAATTTACGTTGTTTAATCTCTGCAGTGTTGTCATTATTGTCAAAGACGGGCAGTTAGGTTCCCGGAGAGCTAATGGGGTAGTGCATTCGCCTAGGAAAACGCGGTTCAGAGTTTGTTTCCCGGGATCGATTTTGGAAGTCTCGGGTTTGAGTCCCGATATAAGTCCATTAATTCAAAATGTTTGAGCTGAGAAAGTTTTATTTAACAATGCTACTACTATGACAAGGGCATTATTTGTCTTTGAAGTATGAATTGAAATCAGATAACATCTAAACTTAAAAAGGTGAGTTTTATCAATTTAATCAACAAAACCTTTAAAAAGAGTGTAGATTTTTCTGCACTAAAAGAGGCAATTTTTTCTCTTATATCATCTTCTAAACTTAAGGAAGCTATGCTCAAGTTCTTTTTGAAGGTCGATTTTCCTTTGGCTTCATAGGTCTTTCAGCCATTGAAATCCTATGTCGTCAGTTTTGAATTTGCTCTTGATAAATTGGTGATGCTAAAGAATATAAACAAGGAAGGAGATAAAAAACGGATAATTGCTGGGGAACTCTATACCAAAACACTATCTAAACTGCTATCAGAGACAGCAAAATCTTACATTTTGCTTCATTGCAGTACGATGTCGACATTCAGTATAAAATGAACTTGAGCATGAAAAAGTAGTAACGATTGTCTACAGTCACAGGAGAATCAACATCGCAGAGTTTTTCCTGAAAATTCTAAAAGAAGCAACTCTCTTCAGCATAACTCTTCTATTCGCGGCAGATGCTCCTTTCCATTCGAACATCTTATTTGGTAAGCAAATTCAGGTGATATTTTCCTAAGGGGAGACGCTGAATATCTTACAAATATAATTTTCCCCCTTTTGATTGATGTTCTTTTTAAATTAAAATCTACTAGTTGAATTGCTCTTCGATTTTAACGATGGCAAATATAGAAGTACGATTTGTGTAAAAGCAAATCTTATATCCATCTTGTTGTTCTTCAATCTTCATCTTACATCAGTTAGTCGCAGATGATATTATTCAATTCCGTCAAATCTATTAATTTGGATTAAAAAGTCTATGAATGATTATAAGAAAAAAATATTTTTAGAATTCCCGTCCTTTGAGGCACGTTCTACGTTTATACCATGATTCTTTTAATTTTACTTTCGCAAATGAAAAGAGCCCACAAGAATACTTTTTCTTAGCATGCAAACAGAGACGAATGGATATATAAAAAGAAGTCTATTATCTGCTAGGTATCAACTGTTAATAACATGTAAATTTGTCTGAAATCACTAAATAAAACAGTTTTGAAGTATAGGACGGACGGACGGATACTACGCAAATTATGTATAAGTATGAATGAAGCCTTCACTTAGTGGAATTCTATTACTGGAAAAAATAAATTAACTTTTTATATTCAATTTCACATGATAACTTCCACATGATTTTACGATTGGTTTCGATCTCAGAATCCAGGCGTAGTTCATTAGGTAAAATTTATGATGATCTGAGTCTGAATTGCTAATGTTTTAAGTTAGAAGCGAGCATATTGAGCGTATAAGCTTGTTATATTTTACGATTAATATAAAAGAATAGAAAATTAATGAAAATAACGACTTAAGGTCCTATCAAGCAAAACCACTAATAGGGACTCAGTTCTTCAATATATCATCGACTGACGGAACAGCTTTTCTTACTTAGAGAAAGACCTAACAAATTCCCTTGACATAGTAATCATCTTTCGGTACGTTTTCGAGTGCTTATGCTCAGGCCTTAGTAGTCTGTTTGCCCTCAGCTGACAAAAAGCATAAGGAACAACCCGTGCTTTGTAAGAGACACTTATTTAATCCTACAAAGAGGTCTTCTACATCACATGCCGTCCACTGGGGCGGAATTCCTTCGATTTCATTTCGTCCCCTAAAAATCCCTCAGAATCCGGCAGGAGCCGTCGGATTCCGTATCACCCTATCGATAGGGTTATGGGGAAAGCTGGCGTCAAATTGGCCTCTATTTCAAAGGGAGCGATCAAATGGGGCAAACAGTCTTTGTTGACGGAACGACAAAGCGAATCGCCGCGGCGTTCGACAATTGAGTGCTCCGAAGAGAAATCTCGCAAAGGATTCCCTCGTTTTGCTGTTCGTTCCATTTGCGGTAATCGTATTTCCGGGAATCGATTTACTTAATTGGGTTTACGTTTGTTTTACTGACGAATGCAGGAATTTTGTACATCCGGGCGTCTTTTTTGTCCTGCGGTCTTTGTTTAGTTTATTCAGTCCGCATTGTTTGGGGAAACCGATGTCAAAACAGGAGGCTACGAGATTTCAATTAAATGCGCAGTTAAGGGAGAGTTTGAACATTCCCTATCTTAGCTCCGAATGGCTATTCAGCTAGAGGGTTACATGAAAAGGTAGGGAATGCTGAATTTTTACCTTGGGCTACATAATAGCCAATGTATTTTCTCCTGTGACTGACTGCGGTAATAAATATTAAGCCGATGCCCAGTCCTACTTCAAACTCTTAGAATCTGCCAAGATTTAAATGGTTTATAGACGAATCTCTGCGTTTCTGAAACGTCTCTGAAACATTTCAATAAATTTTTATAGGGTGTAGCACAAAGGTTAATCTCTTAGGTAATTTAAATATTATGGAATGAGTTTATTCAACAGTAAATCAATAGGCCCTTCAAAGTGGGACTACTAAGGGACTGTTTGAATGGATTGTCTTACATAAATATTGTCCTATAAGTATAATTAAGAGTCCTAATTTGGTAATAAATTGATTATATCACACAAACAAGGTTCTTGTTTTACAAGTAACGCAAATAGTAGTAATTATGTTTTGAATTGAGATCATTACGCAGATGGCCCCCCATCGGGAATCGAACTCGGGTCCTGGGAGAACGCGTTACCCACTTGGCTATCAGGGAGACTCGTAAGGAAGACCTACTGTTATTATTGATCGGACATTATTTCCGCTGACAGATTTTAATATATTTTGAGACAGAATCACAAAACAAACCTCCTCCATTACATTTCACCAATTAGTCGAAACATTTCCGTCCTCACATGACTCTTCTTTTCTCTTTTCAGTGCAGGAATTTCTTTTATATTGTTACAAGTTTTTCCATGTTTTTCTCATAAATTCAATCCTATTAATTATTCGCTCATTAATTCGGTTTCCTCATTTATATACTGTTAATTATCAAATCCAAGACGCAGCCAAATTCTGGAAGTCATGCAGTGGGAAAAAACCTGATTCGCGATAATGCATTTTTAATCACAAAAATAAGAAACTCCCGATTTTTAGAAGTTACAAAAACTCATAAAAAGTCGCATCTTATATTCTTGAATGTACAGTATCTAGGCACTTATCCTATAATTTTCATCGTAAATGAAGTTGGGAACATGTTACTCTCATATCTGTAAGAGGTCTAGCTGTCATCGACACCTGCAAACATCAGCACGTCTTTATCTCCTGAAAGACAATTTTTTTGAATTTAACACCGGTAATACTGCTGATTGATTTTTAAACTTCTCGAGTATTAAAACGCGTTTATCTTCCTGAGGATTATATAATGACGAATCAGGAGAGCTAGGCCAACGAGAAACAACGGAACGGTATGAAAAGGCTGTAATCCACAACTGGTGCTAGAATGCTCCCATTTCGAAGGCCGAGGGACTTGGAAAGTGGCGAAGAATGCATTTCCTTATGGCAGTCGAAGTGCATTCTTAAGCCATTTAATGCCCTAAGAAGGAAGTGGAATCGGTAATTGGCCAATTTAACTTCCACGCAGAACAATCGCCAGGCGAGGCCGTGAAGTCAACTCCTAAACAATACCTCTGTGCCATTAATAACCTTTTATAACTGAATGGCCTCGTTAAGGAGATATCCACCCCAATTCAAGGAAAGGACTCGAGCATTTGGCCGTGTCTCGAGCGAAAAACAGATGATGATGTGCTTAAAATTTTTGACTGGAGTAAGTACCTCCCCGAAGTGGTCTGCCCGAAAAATCATTTCTCGTTGAGCGCTCAGATGGGGCAAGGGTTACGTGGCTGCAAAGTACACAGAGTGGGTCAAATTACGGTGGAATTCAGCTGCCGTGAAACATATTTGCCAATGTTGCGGATTTTTCGCGAGAATCGGCGATTTTCATCTTCCCCCGCGATTATTCCCGTTTTTAGTTCGCTGAATAAGGATTTTCGGAGGATTCCGCGAGAGGTTACGCCGCGTTTCCCGAATCAGGACAAACATATGCGTATCATGTAACTGGAGAACGGTTCATTTAGGGAATGTTTACACTAAAACGTAGGTTAATTATGGACGAGTCTGCCACTCCGAAATGTTTTGTATCCTTTTGTGAAGTGATCTCTTTGCCTCAGAAACTCTTTCAAAGAAGATTCCTTTCAAACGGAAATAATTATTATGCTACAAAAATTTACGGTGAGACTTGCATTTAAATAATAGTCTGTGATTTATCATTTGACACAACAAGAGATAAATGATTATGTTTACAGCTTATACGTTCCTAAAGAAACATGCTCTCTAAATCTCTTGTCCATGCAGTAAATATTGCGCGCAGATGGGAATATTAATAAAGTTCAGCATAATTATTATATACTATACTTACTTAGATAGAAGAGGAGACTTCTTAGCCTCAATCTCGCCCAAATAAAGACGTTTATTAATATTATTATTATGTATCTTTGATTGTATTGCCGAAGATGTATATTGTAATAGTTTACATTGTTATCATTGGCGTATCTTTATCCTGATAGGTGAAGCTACATTCATAATCTAAGAATATTGTATTGTCATAAATATTGGTTTCGTATATGTTTACTTTAGTATTAAGAAAAATTAATTAATTTCATCAATTAAAACTGATAAATTTGTTACTATTAAAGAATTCTTTAACTCATGTGACCTTATTTTCATTTTAATTTTCATTACTTTCTCCCTCACTGATATATCTTGTTAACTAAATACTTGTGGTGCATAATGTTCTTTTTGTTTATTTTTCATATGAACCTCTCTTCTTGTATGGTCTATGTAAAGTGTATCGTTGTTACTTGTTTCACTCCCAGATCTATCTTAACCCGACTCCTTATTAAAAATTGAGTAAACTCGTATATGTACGCTTCGCAGGTTTTTCGCTCCCTTCTTCCTATGGGTGTTTCTTGCAGTGGTGTATTTTTCTTAAGTGCAAACTTCGATTCTTAAACCCGAAAAGAAGTTTTCTTCTGCACTCCTTTTTCGACCTCTCTTTTTCTTTTTAGTTTTACGATCCAAGACACTTACTAGTAATCTCACCATAGTAATAAAGTCGCTGGATTGCTATCTACGTTTCTGTATCCTTGAACCTATTGAAGATTCCTTCAAACTTTTTTATTGACTTTATACACTTCCAACTATTTTACTTAGCCTAATAAAGTACATGTTCAAAGTGATTTTGGCAACCTTGCTGGGGAAGGGGAGAGGGTAATATAGGTGAAGGGTGGAAATGGTAGAGGGAGTAAAGGTGGACTCGGTAAGGTTGGAGATCCGTATATCTCAGAAGGTAATTGTGACGGAAAATAAGAAATGTGGAGTGAGCAATGCAGCTGGAAGTAGAGCTCGGGGTCGAGAATGAAAGGATCAGCGGGTCAATAATCGACTCCTTTTTGAGAGCAGAATAAATATTGGACACTTGCCAAAATTTCATGAAAATTCTGGTACGAAGGCAGAATTTCGCATCCGGTTTAATATTCCTCCAATTTAAAAGGTTTGTTTTCCGTAAAGCTGGAGGGATATTCTCAATTAGGGTAAATGGAAAGTCCTATCCATGGGGCGAAGTTTTCAGACGGTAAAAGGAGACACGCCTTAATGTCTCGGATGGAATACGTCCATTCAATATTCCGTCCGAATGGTACATCTGTAATTGGTAATATTCGAAATTTATCTCCCGCCGTTGAATAGTCAAAAACTCTGGTTCATGTTTATCCATAATAAAGTCGTGCTCGTAAAAACTATAGCAGTGAATATCACTACAATAACTGAGTGGTCTGGCTCCAGGATAGCCAAGGGGGTAGCGCGTTTGTATTTGGTGAAAGAGGTTCTTCGTTCGATTCCTGGTTGAAGATAAGATGAGGATTTTCCTCATATAAGATGAGGAAAACGACATAGATAGTAGTTATAAACAGTATTAAGACTCATGTATATATTTTCACCTGGATTGGAATCCAAATTACAGGCACATAACAGTTAAATAGTCATTATACTTTATTTTAATGCTTAATGATTTTTCACTGGTTCTTATTTTATATCTAGATAATATCCGAAACACACTTTACAATATATCTAGGCTGAAAGTTCAAATACAACCCCTAAATCGTGTCCAACTGGCAACACACTATGCATAACATATTTGTCTTATTTTTTGGAAGGAATAACTACACATTTTAGAAAACATAAGAACTTCCGTAACTGGGTTTCAACTCTACTAGTTTCGTTAACGGGTTGACAGTTGAGAATTCCCGGTCGACTCAAACCTCTTGTGTAAGTTACAATGTCCATTTTTTCTCTAAAGATGTAACTACTCATCAGTGATTTTCTTCGAACCCTTTCTTTTGTTTCTTTTCAAGTTTACGAGGAAATACGAGGTATATTTACATAAAGTAGCTTTTGTATCCAAACAATATCAAGTGTAAATAGCTAAATAATTCTCAGTATATTTGCTTTAAGAAAAGAGCTTAGCATAGCGAAAAATTGGAATCCGCTGGGAAATGAAAAGATTAACAAGCCATGTAAATGCGCTTGGCTTAATGTTATAAGATCTAAGTACAGAGAGCGCGTATCAGGAGACGGCCAGTGGTTGACTAATTTCACATCATGTTGCCTAGAATTTACTTAATTTATTATAATAAATTGGCTCAAAAATGTTGCTAGCTTTTGGAGTTTTAGTTACATTTTAGCCCTTACTCCAGCGGTGGTAATCCTTTGATAGTTTACTCTTCAACTGTTTTATAATCACTTAGGACACGCCTTTAAGCAATAATAATGCTCATTATCCTTATAAACAATATCCCATATAATAATAAGTAAACTTTTTAGGATTATTTGGTAAGTTCCGTCATGCATGTAAAGTAAATTGTGTACGAAATTGATTTGAAATTTTACCTGGGTGCTATTGATCACTCATAATCGTACAATACACCACTTTTGTAAGGTGCAGTACAGAGTAAACATTCCTGCCATAAACCCTTCTGAGGACTTCCAAAATAGTACATGCAAAGATAAATATATATTAAAATATTTTTAGTTGCTTAAGAGATGTTTATCATCGTGCTTCAACCTTTAAAACTATCACCTTTAACTTGATCCAAACGAAATCGATTCCGCCCTCAACCTAAAAAGAGAAAAACTACAGAATAAACAAACCAATCGGTCATAACTGTAGTGCTTGCAATAATGTTTCAATACCGGGCTGCCGTTTGAAATTACTCTAAAAGTGGACAGGCCGCCCACTATCTCGGAACGAGGCAGAATATTAGAATATTTCAACAAATGGAGGAAGTGCTAGTTAAACTCGCCAGAAACATAATGGAACGAGAAGCGTTGTTTGAAGCGCCTTTCAATCTCGGCGCATTCTAAATGGTAATTTGTAGGATATCATGTAGCACTACATCTGGACATGAGCTTCCACTACAATTGCTAATGCACAGAATGCAAATTCGATTCGAATCGACCGCATTGAACCCGTAGTGAACCAGGTCACGTGTTACTTTCCGGTGGAGCCCACCCTTTACGGCGGCCTGTGGCAGGTCACATTCCGCGACGGAGTACACGTGATCCCTTAAGACAAACGCACTTTGGAAAAACACTGCGGAACCGATGAGAGGGGCTCGTGGGCGTGAAGAAGGCGTTTCTTTTCCACGAGTTTTCATTTCCTTAATGGAATCGGGGAGACCGCCAAATCCATCGGAGGACTATTAGCGGCCAGCTTTGTCTTATCGTGATTTACAACTTCCCGTTGCACTTCTCCCGATCGGCATTTGTCATCCTTTCCCTCCGCCGTGTTTTTTTAATCTCCCCGGAATCGTTGGAGGAAAAATGGGAGCGACCTTTTGTATGACGACATCATTCAATTAAGCGGCCCGATTGAGTACAGATGACTTCGCAGTAAGCGGATTGAAGGAACAAACAGCGTCCACCATTATCGAGCGAGGGGGCGCTAGCTTACCGCGTTGCATTTCGAGACTATTCGCCAAAAGCACTCCACGAAATTATTTTCGGACAGCGGATTTTCGATTCGCGTATCCTTCGCATTATTTGGGGCTATTGTCGGCGACGGCAAATGCAGTAATTACTTCAAATGGCTGGCGCTCAATCAGATGAAACTCCGGCCGAAGTGATTCAATCCATGCTGCTCGTGAAAGACGATTTCGCCGATAAATTGTCAATGCGTAGCTGTTGAAATTTGCCCAATATTGGGGGATTCAGGTGATCTTTTGTTGAACGGAGCTGTTTGCTGTTGTAATCGAGGTTCTTTCTAAATAAAGGGGGAAAGCAACGCAATTTTATTGGACTCGGAAAAGAGTTATGAGAGTCACGTTTATCCATCGAGGTCCTTGATCTGTATCTGGTCTTCGATAATGTGTGGTTTCTGAAAACATGCAATTAAAAATTTGATGTTATCGCGCCTTCTATATTTAAGCTTTAGTGTATATTCCAATGCAAATGTTAAGCAATACGAAAAATAATTTAAATAAAATCGACAGTTTTACAAGTCCCTTTGTGGTATTCCATAACGAAAAGACAGAAATGGAAGACCTTTTCCGCAGGAAACTAATTCCTATTTTATTAACTTTGCGCACTACACTAAAGAGAAAGAACACACGACTGGTTTCAATGCATGAGCATTATTTTCAAATGTTACCTGTGGAAAAGTTCTTCCTTTTTTTGCTTTTGCTTGACCTATTCCCAAAGTTCTAGAAGTGAGGTCCACGAATTTTCAAAAATGGTTTGCAAAAGATAGAAAAAAAAAAACTGATTTGAAGTTTGTGTTTGTGTGTGTAAATATAGATGTTATGGGGTTTTGTTAAAACATTATAAATAAAAATCTGACTGCAGAGATTCTTCAAAAAGATTTATCGAAACGATATAAATGAGAAATTCTTCCGCAGAGTAATAAAATTGATTTATTAGAGATAATAATAGAGAATCAAGATTTGAATTATTGTGTGTCAATCGATAGGAAATTATGAGCATCAGAATACAATGGCCTTTAATCTTTGAGTATCCGCAAGAAAATACGAACATGAAAAATGCCAACTATGACGTAATCATTCAGAAATTATACCTTTATCTCCGTTTCACTATTTTCTTCAAGCAATTT
Organism: Pachydiplax longipennis; assembly: GCA_036926295.1. Classification (NCBI taxonomy): domain Eukaryota; kingdom Metazoa; phylum Arthropoda; class Insecta; order Odonata; family Libellulidae; genus Pachydiplax; species Pachydiplax longipennis. The sequence continues at coordinate 44,857,829 of JAVFKF010000003.1, forward strand.
ATCTGCCCTAAAATCTAAATGCCCCTTCTCTAAATCTGATTGACTGTTTTCCATCAAATTTTATTATTGCCGTTGTTATGGAAGCGCCTTAGTTGTTATTAACAATTCCCTCATCCAAAACCTACACACAAAGCGTCTGTGTTTGCACTTGTATAGTTCAAACAGCGTCGTTTACACCCCATCACTTGAATAAATGATAAATTTTGCTGTTGGCTTTGATCCTCTTCAAATCGAACACTTTCAATATTTACTTAGAAATCAATAGCAACGAACACCTGTGAATAAATAATATTTGGATTCATATTCATGGAACCGATTTGTGCACCGCACCAACAGCATATTAATTCGAAACTCTTGAAAAGTTGCCAAGTTTGTTTCTTCATGGTCTCCCACTTAGTAAGCATGTGCATCATTTTATGATTCTTTACTTTCATGTGAAGCGCCCTCGTATTCCATCCACTACACATCTTCGAATCCCTTTAAAAAGGTTCATTAATCAACTCAGCTTCACAAACGTTAGGATAATCACCATCGAGTCTGCCGATCATGATTAGAATATAAGAGGATATATTTTCCATCGCATCAAGCTTGATTTTCCGGATGGATTGATTTGCAGTGAGTGTCCAGCGGGTGGAATATTACTGGAGATAAAGTTATTTTCATTGAAAGAACGTGCTCGTGCGTGAAAAATTATACTCGGAGAAGGTATTTCATGGCCATCAATATCGGTTAAAGTATGATGAATTGGATGCCTTAATTTTGTTACTGGAATATTCAAGCTAACGGAATATTACTTAATTTATTGGAATATTCTTGGGAGGTATGCGGAAATAACTTGCTGTGGCAAGAGAAAAATCAGGATTTGATTTTTGATCTCCTCAAATATTTTTAATTTCTCTTTTCCTTGGGTATTTTACCTGGATTCATAACTTATCATATTATAATTTACCTTATATCTTTTACTTGTTTCTTTCACATTTACTCTGGTCTTAAAATAACGTTGTTTCCTACGAAATACTAACCCTCTATGTCACGAAATATTTTATTAAAAAAAACGAATATTACATCACGGATTAAATTAAAGATGAAAATTTCTATTTCAATTTTATCCAATGAAGACGTATATATTCATATTAAAGTATCAACTTCCAAAATAAGCATAAAACTATGATAAGATTTACCTGTTAAGCGTTAATTTTAATTTCATTAAGCTCAGGAACAGCATTCTATGTAAAATTCCTCTATGCCTTTAAATCAATGTAACTTATACTTGGAAGGAATTTATTTCTCCAGGAGATACCTTTCTTATCTATCGTTCTATCAACGGGTAAGCCCCATTATCTGAGAACTAAGTGAAAGGAAGGAGGCGGTGTTGGGAAAATAAATAGTCGACAAGAGCTCCGAAAGGTAGACACTATTATCATAAGCTACTAGGGGATTAAGAGTGAAAAATATGCGGAAGATATGGGTTATATATGGTATGTTAAGGAATGTGTTAGAATAGAGAGAACAATCAAGTGACTTCGAGTAAAAGATGATACGAAGCCGCTTAAGCGCGAGTTATTCTTCATCTGAGGAAACAGCAAGATTATTCAAGCATAAAACATCTTCAAATTTTTTGTCTTTTTAATTGATTGGTATTCATTGTGAACTAAGTATTTCATTCATGTTGACTTCATGTTCATTTCTCATTGACCATCTTCTTTATTCCGCAAATTAATAAGTATTCTTTCGAATAATTTACTTGAATAAGATTACTTGCTAGGTATCATTAATTTAAATACTACTTTTGCAAAGATAAGAAATAATAAGAAAATTAGGTTGCTCAAAAGGAAAGTCAGGGTCGCGCATAAAAAGAAAGATCGCGATTTAGATTCGTTGGAATATTATAAACAATTAACTAAAGAACTAGCTGCCGAAAAAATACGCGCGGAGGAGGAATATGTCAAAAACACTCTTGACTCGGAAAATTCAAATGAGTTCTACAAATATCTACGCCGTAGGAAAGGAGATGGGAACAACTCATTCACAATAAATACAGGTGCAGGTGAAAAGCTAACCAAGGAACAGGAAGTCGCTGAGGCATTTAATGAATGGTTCTCTCAGGTTTATAATAAGGGAATCCGTAGTGCAGGCAAAGCTTTAATCGAGGAAAAGACACATAGAGGGGAAGAGGGAAGCGCAAAGTATATCCAAATTCTCGACTCAGTTATTTTAAGGCACATTCAAAAACTGAAAAATAGGAAATCTAAGGGACCTGATGATATCTCAAGTGACGCCATTAAATTAGGAGGTAATTCAATAGTGCCATATTTTCGAACACTGTTTACTGCAACTTTAAACAATAATCATATCCCTGACGACTGGACTAAAGCGATCGTGATTCCAATTCATAAGGGGGGGTCCAAAACATCAGTTGATAATTACAGGCCCATTAGTTTAACTTCCCAGGTCAGTAAACTAATGGAAAAAATTATAGCAGACTACCTTCGTATATTCTGGAAGGAAAACGACTGGTTAAGTAAGAGGCAGCACGGTTTCAGGCAGGGGTACTCATGTGAAACACAGCTTCTCGGATTGGTGCAAGATATTGCTGAAACTATGGATAAACGGGATGAAATCGATGCGGTTGTCATTGATTTTGCTAAAGCCTTTGATAAAGTATCGCACGATATACTCATAACAAAAGTACGTGATTTAAATATTGACCAGCGGGTACTAAGATGGATTGAAAATTTTTTGAAGGAGAGAAAACAGAGAGTCAAAATCGGTGAAGTTTACTCTAACGAGGCCGAAGTCACCTCAGGTATTCCACAGGGTAGCGTTCTCGGGCCATTGCTATTCCTAATATACATTAACGATCTCCCTATTAATATTAAGTCCGAAGTTAGGTTATTTGCCGACGACTGCATATTATATAGGCGAATAAGAGATAGCAACGACCGCGATATCTTGCAAAGTGATCTAAAGCAGTTATCAGAGTGGACTAAATTAAACGATATGATGATAAACGTCAGTAAATGTAAGCATATTAAGTTCTCTAGAAAAAAGTTACATGAATTTAACCAATATACGCTAAACAATGAAACAATTCCTACCGTACATGATTGCAATTATTTGGGTATTAATTTATCTGATAATCTCAAATGGGGGAGTCACATCGAAAATGTTACTACAAAGGCATATAGAAACCTTCACTTCGTAATGAGAAACCTAAAACGGAGTGGGAGGGGAGTCAAAGAAAGGGCGTATAAATCGTTAGTTAGGCCGATAGTCGAATATGCGACGAGTGTTTGGGACCCCCACGAAACGGGCCTAAGTAAGAAACTTGAAGGCGTGCAAAGGAAGGCGGCTAGATACGTAGTTGGAAAACACAAGAAGGATGAGAGTGTTAGCAAAATGCTAGATCAGCTAGGATGGGAATCGTTAGCGTCGAGAAGGAAAGCTTTTAGGTTAGCGGGAGTATTTAACGCGTGGAATTGTAAAGAGAATTGTAAAGATGCTTGGGCAGAACTACGGGAGAGATTCGAAAATCCAAGCTATATTGGACGCGGCGACCATAATTTAAAAATAAGAGAACGCGAGCAGAAAACAGATGTTGCAAAATATTCTTTTGTAAATAGAGGAATAAGAGAATGGAATGCTTTACCTGGAGAATTTCTCATTCCAATGCCAGAAAACGCAAAAAAATTTAAAGCTAAGTTAAGTTATATTAATATCTGAATTAGTATATTAGTAATAACAGCCGTTGCTGGATTGCAAATTAAACTTGTATTTTCTAAAATAATAATTATTTCTTTATTATGTAACATTCTTTTATGAGGTTTGTCTTTTATATTTCACATTGTTTGTATCTTTCATGTTTGTATATTTTATATATAGTACTAAATTGTGTGATGTACTGCCTTCGGGAGGTTTTGGGGGGTTTTCCTCTCGACTTGGGTGAATACCAGGCAGGATATTTTATATTTCCCTCCCCCCACAGGGAATGGCTACCACCTGGCCTCGTGCCTACTCGTAGTCTAACGTATAAATAAATAAATAAATAAAGAAATCTGGAATTACTCAATTTTTCAGGGTTTTAATCTCATTGTCGAGTTGAAATCGTAACTAGGATTCCATAAGGTGTACTCCTTCTGAAGTAAAATCGTTAGAATTTGCAAATAATAATCTGTGATGATTCAACTCACGCGGATTAGATCAGGAAGATATGTATCATAAATCAGTGGAATTTTTCTCGAAATTTCGATGAAAAATTAAATTAGTAATGGTAGTAAAATAATATTATTCTTCATAAATTTTCTTTAAATATAAATAAAGAGCGCTATATAATTTGCTGATTTCAATAATTACAAATATCGAATATAAGACTCGCGGATATAATGTCAAATAAATTTCTAAACATGATATAACATAATCGTGACAAGAAACTAAGAATTTCGCATAACGAATGTCTCAATTCTTATCGCTCCTCGAATTCCGATTTCGAACATTTATCACCTTCAATCAATTCCTTCCGGAGGTATAAACTCGAAAAGACAGCCTTCCTCCCATGCAAAAGTCGATTTACCGCGTAAGATCATTTTATCGATTCATTTTTCATTGTTCGGCATCGATCTTCATTGACGTCCTAATTGCGACAATTAAAACTCTCTCTCTCTCTCAGAGATATCTCCCTTCCTTCTTTATCGCCTAATATCCGTACCCTAATTTATCCTGGGAATTATACTGGCCGGCCGGATTCTCCCCTCGATTACCCCCTCCGCCTTTTATCTTGTGCTACCTGGATTATGGACCCCGTCAAAATGGAGGGCTGCGGCGGGGACCCCACGAGATAAGGGGGCGGCTAATGCTAATGCTCTGCCCTCACTCGTGGGTGTTTAGAGGCAACCGGCGCATCTGGATGGAGCTGACCGCGCCCTAAATATTTCATTCCCTTTCGTTTTAAAACCTTCCACTCCCACACTTTATATATTTCCCCTTTATTTACCCCTACCGTCGCCATACTCGAGAGCGGATTACTTGTTACCGAAAATGATGCATTGGAAGGCCTTTATACTCTCCCGGTGATCGTCTTTCTGGAATAGCTCTTCCTTCGAAATGTGTGGAATTCCGCATGGAGTGGCCTTTCTCATCCATAAATAACAGCGATTTGCTCCTCTATACTTACGGGAGATGTTTCGTAATGCGAGGGGATATGTGTATGACGGTTTTGTGATCCACTTGACTTTATGTAGAATCGGCAACAAACGATGGGTACGCTGCTGTAAATTTTACTTCAAATATTTACTGTCGGAGGCTGATCAAAGATGGATCTCGACACATATTGGTTCAAGCTTCTGGGAAAATATAAAATGACTCAATCATACGTAAATGTAAACCACACTCTGGTTACTGAAACTGAGAATATAATAACGTCGATGTAATTAGATGTTAAAGTGGGTAAGCTGAAACTACTATAGACAAGGTTTGTAAGTCATTTTAAGCGTAGATGAATATTTTAACGAAAATAATCTGTGGCTTAGTTTAAGTGACTTGTTTATTTAGTTTATAATGTGAAAAATGTAATTGAAACTATAAAAATTTAATAAAATCCACCGAACTGCGAGTAACTTTGTGGTAATCCATCTCAGGAAGAAAAAAGAGGAACAACTTTCCACAAAGGAAACTAATTCCGACTCTAATATAACTAATTGTGTGTAATTTGCATATTTATATTTAAGACGGAATTAGCTTCCTTTGTGAAAAGTTGTTCCTCTTTTTTCTTCCTGTAATAAATTTGTTTTATTGTAATTGTAATAAAGTGTATGGTAGTGTAGCATTTTAGTGATCAATGAATAATGAAACCAGTTATGAAATGTAACTGTAGTTATTGTAATTAGATGTAAGAATTAAAATTTATTTTGTTTATATAGATATTAGTGTTAATGAAGCGCAATTGAATGAATTACTTGTATTATACTTGCATCTGTATGTTGTTGGATAAATAAATTTATTGTTATCACAGATAAAATGCGATTTTCAGTAACTTATGGCTTCCTTCTTTCCTTCTTTTCCCAACATTTGGACTTGGCTAATGGTTTATTTAAACTTGTAAACGTAAATCTCTGCCCATATACTTAATAATGGAACGAGCGGCAATTAAAGGATGAAATTCAGGGAAAGACACGAAAAAGTCATTCCAAAAACTTGTTAATTGCTAGATACTACCATTAAGCGGTGAAAGACCTTAAAATGCAAATGAAAATGTAACATTTGATAGACTGATGGCTCAATATATTAATTCGCAAGATAAAATGAAGATAATGGGTACATTACGTGAAGTAGATAATTATCGTCTTAACTCGTTAATTCGCCCTAACTCCAATTTATACACTTTAATTATTTATCGTGAAATAAAAACTCTAAGCGATTCTTTTATCTTACCAAAGGTTTTAGCTTTTAACACCGTAATACAATGATCACTTGATGAGATGAAAGAATTTAAATAGGAAATAATAGTTAGTTTGATATTTACGAGAAACTTTTATTTATATTCTTTGACTGTGATGTAAAATATCCAAAGAAAATGTACTTTTTTATTTATTATCGCTTTACAAATGTGAACGGAATAATTTAAATAAAATTTTTACTTTTAAATTTAATTGAATATGAAAATAACCAAATATACTAGAGATGATGGAAACGGATTTTAATATAACATATATAGTATTATTGGACAGAAAATGGGAGTGTAGTTATCATGTCCGTTTAAAAATAAATATGTGTACATAGATTAACTAGCCAGCTTAGACTAGCTGAAGTTGTCATTTCATGATGCTTTCAAATCGTTTTGAAGCTTATTTTTAAAAAGTTTCCTGTTACATTACATATAGTTATGAAAAAGCATCGCTTGCAGTGTATCAGATATTATAACTGCTTTAGTTGTACAATACAATTTAAACGAAGAAGAATGTAGAAGAAGAATTGAACGTGAAAGATTACCAAAATATAAGAATCTTCTTGATTCACAGATTTATTAAAAATATGCTCAATTTTACCAGACCCTCAGTGAGACGTAAGTGTAAAATTTAATATTCCTCACGTAAATTAGTCATTTTAAAATTAAATTTGGTTAATTATGTATTCTATTTTACCACTTTTAACAGAAATAACGTGAAAATAAATCCGAAGCGGTCGATAGATACCACAAACCAGAAATCGAAAGCTTCTTCTTGGTAAATCTTCCCATTCCGTTGATAATCTAGGAATTCACACACATTGCATCGTTAGCGTAAAAATCACGTTTTAAATACATAATGAAGACATTAAAATGGCTCAGGCCAGAGGTTTTCGTGATGTTTCTTTCTTAAACTCCTTCCCCGCATTTCTCTTTGCCCTCTCCAAATGCAAAGACCGGCATTATGTCTGCGGTTTTAACCTCAGGCAGAGATTCCATCTGGTAGACCTTTCCCTCGTTAATCAGGAAGACTCCCCAAGTATGGGTGATGTGGAGACAAGGCCTCCCAACTTTGGAAAAGTGTTGTGTGCACCATCTTTTGGCCTCTGTTAGATTACATAAGTAAGATTACGGCGATAATTTAGCCTGCAGAGATTTAATCCCAAGAATTTTAATCGCATCTTTTTGACGGAGCTTTCGTTTTATTACAACGCCGCAGCGATTACTGACCTAATTAATATCGTAACAAAAACTAGAAGCGGCGTATATCGCGTATTAATGAAACTTAATTCAATACAGGAAAGGTTCGCGAATTAGGGCAGTTCTTCCCAAACTTTGTACCACCGCGGCACACTTTGTTCGAACTTCGGGGAACACTAAGCCAGACTCCTACTGAAATTTTAGTGTCGGGGCAATAGCCAAGGTTCCGAATCGATTTGGTTAAGCCAATTCAATGCTAATGAATTAGTAATAAAATAAAAATTAATAAAAAAAGTAACTGCGTATTGTCATGTACCAATTGTCGCAAGGTAAAGGTGTGGAATAATATAGATTCATCAGGATCAAGAAACTTGAAGCAAATCATACTGAGAATGAGCTGTCCAGTCCGGATATCTCAGTGGTTAGAGCAACCAACCGGCAATTAGATAACCCCGGTTCGAGTCCCGATTCGGTTAGGATTTTTCATATTTGTTCTTCCTTTGGATTTTTCCTGCTAAGTTGCCTTTCACTCTTTTCATTCAGTATTAGAAAGTTTATGTGGAAAGTGATGTTGATATTTTCTTAAAGAAATAGAACAATAGATAACAAAGCACAGTTAATACGGAGCACATATGGTAAAATTAATAGCATACTATCACTAATGATTTATCCCGTATGTTAGACGACACACTGTTTCATTCAATATGGCACACCAAGGGCTTCGGGATAGCAAAGTGGGTAACGTTCGGCATTGGTGAAAGCGGCCCCAGGTTCGATTACCGGTGGGGTATTACAGATTATCTTCACGAAACTGATAGTCCAATTTAGCAGGGCTGATCTATAATCACTGTGTTTTCCGATAATTTATACCAACTTGTAATATATTGGGTAAATTCAACTTCTTTTTTTATAAATTTAATTTTGGAAGAACGATATTTTAGTAATACAATTGGATTGGACGAGGCTGCCTCCATAAATATAAATTAAGTAATATATTTATGCCGAACGTGGATTTCTGTACGTTTCCGTCCTAAGTTCCCTTAAGAGAAAAAAGAATTTAGTAATTTAATCCCACCTCAAAAGGCATAATCAACACCTATTATCTACAAGGAATTGATTTTGCAAAACTGCGTTCCATGCGTTCATGCTTTTTTAATTGCAATGCTTTTAATAGCCATCGTTCCTTATTTAATTTTCCCTAATAACAAAATTATTCAAGTATATGTCAGATGTTTTACAAATCGTTATCTAACCTAATCACCACAGGAAAGGAAGTCTGTATGAGGCAATTCGAGCGTAAACTCAGTCAATGGGTTTTGAACAGAATGACGAGTAAACATAGATTTAAATTATATCTCTAGAATCTAAAGGTGTTCATTGGTAATTCAGTCAGATAAGGACTTTCGAGGTAGAAACCTTTGTATGCCTTGTAACTGCAATTGAAAGCAATTTTATATACCGTTGATACCTTTTAAACGATGGGAACACCGGCTGCTGCGTAGAACGTTAGATAATACTGCAGCGGTAGCAGAGGGAATGTATTTGTAACGAAACGTTTCCACAAGAAAGGTTGAGGCTGATAGAATAAGAGAATAGAATGACAACAAGCAGTGAATAAGTGATGAGAAGGTTGAGCAGGTGGACAATTTCCTGTACTTGGGCAGAATATTTTCTAGGAGTGGAAGAATAGATGGGGGATTTAAAGTCACGTGAAATGCAAAAGTGGCGGGTAGCATGTGGTCAGTTTTCAGACGTGATAAAGAGAATATGAGAGCAAAAAGAGCTTCGTATGGAGATTTTCTAACGCCTAAACTGACGTACTGTGGTTAGACTTCTCTTTAACAATCACATACATTAGTAAAGTGAATTGTTTTGTTAATCATTACGTAAAAGAGGCATTTATAAGAGAATGTTGATTTGGACGTAAGTGATATTTCAAGAGGTAAATAAATGTATCTTAAAATTATCGAAAAGTTTCATTTTTTTTAAAGATTTAAGACATGGGATAATCGTTTAAGGGGAGGGATGTATTATCAACATGTATTGATTAACATTCTACAACAGGGGCGTCACACTCCTCACTGCTGAGAGACTTTTACTTCAATGTTAAATTAATGCGGGCCGTAATATACACAGTTATGATTTTCTTAAAACTGTATCTCAATTTTGATAATTTTATCAATATTTATTTAGAAAAATATCAAATTTATAGAGAAGCTCAAAGATGAATTTGATCTGTTAAGTTATACTACGGTCAAACTATATTTGAGATTGAGTAAAATATATAAATAATAACATATCATAAATAAATACGTAATAAATATATGATAAAAAACTAAGTAATATATATGCAATAACCAAATAATAAATATAATAAATAAATATATGGAAATGAATTTACATGTTATCATTGGTAACATTTTAAGATTAATTAAGAGGTATTTTAGAATTTATAATAAATACCATTCAACATTAATATTGCCGTAATTTTATATTTTTTCGTCAAAAAGTTATCATCGTTTACTTTCAGCTAGCTTCTCAAGTATTGGATAAATTATTTATTAACACACTTTATGGCGAAAATATTTCATAATTTAGTCTTGACCTGCGTTAATTTATTGTTGCTGATTAAATTCCCTCGCATATAAAATCATGACGAAAACGCGTGCGAGATATTATCGGAGAATTTTAGAATACCACGAGTAAAACTGCGTCATGCAACCGAATATCTCAGTGCTTCGCGGTTGCGATGACACCGTAATGAAGAATATTCCATCAAATGGTTAATTACCTCCCACCCTCTCATCCCCGCTAACCAAAGAGCTTCGTTAGCCATAGCTAATCTTGGAATAAAATGAAACGCATCTCAGCCAGAATAATTTCCCTATTAATTGGATGATCCTTCGCCATCGATCTATTTCTAATAAGCATTGCGAAATTGGTAATATCCTCCCAAAGAAAGATATAAGTTGGAATTGAGGCGGACGCGGTTTGTCTGAAGTATGTTAATGAGAACTTAACGATTGGACAGAGCCGATTATACGGAAGGAGCTCAAAGAATCGGAATTGGCCGAATCTCTCTCAAGGCCTCCCGGAATGAATTTTGAGTGGCGATTGATGAAAACGAAATTAAAAGAGATGAAAGTGAGGAGCCTTTCATCGCTTCTTTAAACTTCAGATTCGACCTTTCCCCCGTCGGATCGATAATGACTCAGTTATGGGCGGATAATTAAAAATTCTCGATTGGGAATGAACGAAAATTATGCTAATCACATAATTATATATTTCATCTTCCCCACGGATGATTGGTTTCGTAATATTAACGGAAGGGAAGTAAGATAAATATTTAATCAGCGTTCTCCAATCAGCAATATTTATTCTCGGTTTGTCACATCACGCGCTTTAATCTTCAATTATCTAATACAAGGATGAGTTTTGATGATAAGTAATTCGGTAAATCGTTTATATGATAAAAATAAGTAAAAAAACAATATAGGGGTAAATTATTTGAAGCCCTAGCCCAGCTTATGACTTAAGTCGTACTTATGACTAGCCCACTCGGACATCTATGTGAAACACTTGATTTTACTTTTATTTAGTAACTAAATAAAATTTATTGAGTAACTAAATATAAGCTTCATTGGCTTAGATAATTTTTATTAGTGTGATTATTTTATTATATAAAAGGTCTTAAAATTACCACTGAAGGTTATCTGAAATTCTTAATCTGAAGAATTGTGTAGTCATCTAAGAAAATATAGGGGCATTATTTCTAATCTAATAATTATTAGAGGAAGTTAGTAATTAAATAAATTATAATTTACTTAATTATTAACTTATCAGGAAAGTCTACTCTATAATCCCGAAAGGCTGACATTGATCAAAGGTTCTTATTGGATCTTCGGGTCAAAATTTCCTGTTTTACAGGATTTTTATCTCGGATATTTTGAAAATTAAGAGTAAAGGATGAGAGTATAACAACCTGTTTTCCATAGAAATTTAAAGATAAGCCAAAAGAAATATGTGACGACATTTTATGTACCTGGAGGCGATTGTTCGTTTGATGATTATTTTGAAAAACGAACTCTTCCTCCAAAGCCAGGATAAAAGCACCGGAAAGGATTAACTCAAGACAAAAGATAAGTGAGATTTAAGTTATCAATATTTTATTCGATAACTATCAGAAGAGACGCTGATTCTTTAATCACCAGCTCAGCATTTGCGGATGGCACAGCTAGAGCCAAGAGATGTTATCTCAGGTTTCTCATATAAAAATCTGAAGTTTTTGTTCTCTTATGAGAATGAATTCGAAATGTTATCCCCTAAAATTTCTTGGCTATGAATGAGAAGGAGGTGACCGCTTTTCAAAATCCTCCTTTGTATTGCTCAGCGATATGAGTGTACCTGATAACGGACCTTTGTTCCCCTTCTTCTCGGAATCTAATTCAACGGCGAAATTTGCCATCAATCCTAAAGATTCATCGAAATAAAGAAACTCCATATGAAAAGCTGTATGAAAGGTAAGATAACAAGGAGCTCAGATAAGCATCCATCATCAGTAACCAGTCAAACTTGGCTACTGGTAATGGAAACTTATAAGGAGAAGTTCTCAGGTGGAATCGCGATTTTGAGAAGAGACCTGTTTAGCATAATAGAGAATCGAATATAAACAAAAACAGATTTTGTCCTAAGTGTTTCTTTCCACTGGATGGCAAGATAATTGCAAGTTGTTAATTTGCGAGTTGTTAATCTGCTACCTTTGAATGTACTGAATGAATGAATGTAATGTCTTAAAAGTTACCGCGCCCAGATTTTTCAGAAATCTTCAGAAATTTTTCAAAAAACATGTCGAGAAATGGCGAAATGTCGGAAACTTTTCAGTTCACCCATGTATATCTTAGCAAACATATCTCGCAAACCAGTGGGGAGAAAAATTCAAGACAAAAACATTACATCTACAACTACAAAAATACCCCACCAGCCGCCTTTCAACGTATGGCAGAAGGTTCAAACTCCGAACGATTGAGCTACTTTTTTACCTTGTTATTTTCACGGATTGTTCGCGGAAAGAATGACTCCTTAAAACGACTTGTTCTAGCGTCTATTTCTCTTATTTTATACTCATTCTCGGATCGCCCGAGGTGGTAAGGGGTCGCATAATATCGATTACGTCCTTTTAGATTCCATTTCCTTTTGGATTCCTAAATGCCTATCTAGTGTCTCCAGATATCGGTCTCTAGATACCCTGCGATGTTGGACTCACCAGATTCTGCGGAGGAACCACCTCGAGATAAGTCTCTTTTTTCCTTACCTTTTATACCGGTTTTGGAGTTCCTTATTCCGATGATTTACTAACAGCCTCTCTCTTTTTCTTTCATTCCAAATCCTAAGAAAAACAGTCGCTAATGATTACTTCTAATCCCCTGCTTACTGCCTAAGTCAGCATCCCCTAACCGTCCAAATAAGGATGGGCTGACAACCTTTATACTCCGCATTCTTCATTCATTCCCTCCGCGGAGTCCGGAGAAAAAGTGCCCCATTACGAAGACGCATGGGCACCGTTCCTCTTATTTTTTATTCCACTCCGCCAAAGTATTTCCCCCCGATTTTTGGAGAAGCGAAAGTGGGAGGTTAAATTTCGGTGGTGTTTCAATAAAAACTCTTTTCACCGAAGCCGTTGATACCGGGAGAGATAGCGAAGGGGTGAGGGGGAGAAGAGAGAGAGAGGCAGGGAAGAGAGCGTGAAAGGAAGGTCCCTTATTTTGGTTTCCTGGCGAAGCGGAAGATAAGCATCCGTTGGAGACATTTTAAACGAAGAATGAAGATTGCTGCCTCAACACACGTTCCATAATTCCTGAATGCGTCGACGTTTTTCTCCTGTAATTTCTTTTCGGTTACGCTAACGAGGGAACAGTTGGGTGGCTAAAAAAATTGTTTTCGTCGCCTCCTTGAGCTGTTTCATCTTTGACGCTCCTCGAATGTCTGCGAGGGGTAGGGGCGGATTGATCGAGAATATTATTCGTTGAGGAAAATCTTTCAGGAGGTTTCTACGCGTCTCCTAAAGATCTTTTTGGAATTAAAATCAAGGTTCGGATGGGAATATTCTGAAAATTTCCTTAAGATCCGTTTCCTCCATCTGATCATTAAGGAGTGGCTACGATTAATTCACACATAATGTAGGAATGTCATTAAACAATAAGTTAATATATAATGCGCATTTACAAGTGTGCTTCAGAAAGCCGAATTTGTCACAGGACTTGCTGTAATTGAGTCGCAAGGAGTAACAGTAAGTTCAAAACAGGGAGAATTGGAAAGTGCTTGAGGAGACGTCCAACTGGAATCAAATTAGAGTTATATGCAGTCTTAAATGAAGATAAAATTTACGTAATATAGAAAATTTACTTTCATAGTGCAATATCGATTAGTTTTAAGGATGCTTTTTATAAATGAATGTCAATACATTTTGAGAATATCTTAACCTTCGTCTACGGTTGAAACACCTCAAGTATAATTTTAAGCCAAAACGTAATGGTCAAAATAATGAAAATATATACTTGCATCATGGAACTGAAATTCAGCTACAATCATAAAGAAAATGTATTGTATATCAATGATTTTTTCTCAATTTATGCATAATTTATTTTGACCAAATTTCTGACGTATGCCGTTATCAAGCAACATTACTATAATACGGATGAGTTCATCCTTTCCTTATTCCCATATTTTCGATACTTTTTATGAAGAATGGATATTCGGTGGATATATATATGAACACATATTTTGTTTCCATTATCTTATCGACACGCTGCAGAGAAATCCGAGTCATTGTCTCCGCCTCGAATGATGTAAAATTCTAATTTTTTGGAAATTTTGAGTACCTAAAATTGTTATGAGAATGCTGTAATTCGTGGAACGCTATAAAAATTCATAAAGAAGCACTAAACTTTCTAAGTTCCACAATAAATTTTAAATGTGGCATGTGGATTGTGGAACAAAATTTAACGCTTCTTTACCAGTTTTTCCTTAAATATTATCGCCCTTTTTGAAGATTTAAAGGTTATTTACGAAATATGACAAATGAATTCATTCCCAATAAGGTTTAAGAATCAGAAAGGACTCCCAACCGGAATTAATTGCTTGTAGAATAAAATTGTTCTCAAGGGAGTTTGACTCAAAAGATTACTAGATAGACTACCTAATGAAACTCACATAATAAAATAAATTATGCCTTCATAAAAATCCACATATTGACTGAGTAAATACAAAATTTAACTCCAGGATAACGATATCATATTTGAGCAATTTGGGGTTTTTTTATAAAAAAGTTTTCCGTCGTCAGTTTTTAATCAGTAATACACTTGCACGTGCAAAATATGAAAGAATAATATTCAAACGAAATTATGGAGTTCAATTCCATTTCATTCATAAAAAGAGCATTTGTTTAAGGAATTTTCGGTAGAGGTAGACAACTAAATACTGCTTTTGGAGGCTGTAATCGTAAAAGTTCACAGTAGGAATTACAATACGAATTTATCCTGAGCGTAAAACGAAGCTGCAGGCTATTCGCATAAAATATCATCTGAAATTTTGCAGTTAAATGCTACTATTGAATCCAATGTAATGAATACTCTCAATGTCGTTTTCCCGAGAGCGAACTCGTACAGTTTTTAAGCTCATTGTAATTACTGGGATGTAAATAACTTCATGTAACGAAACGAGTCCTGCAAAGGAGAATAGGGAGTTCACATCCACCGCCCAAAAAGGAAGAATATTAGTACCGCGAGCTTAAATATTATACTGAGCATGCGGTAAATTTAGATTCCACGATCAAATTTGTTTTTCTCCGAGCCTCCCTTTCTCCCTTTGCAAACATTCTTGACTTTTTCTTTTCGCCCATTTTTCTCTCGCATACTGTTTTTAATTAAATCTATTCTCTCTCGCATTTGTTCCCCACCGTAGATCCTCAATATATGAATTTAATGAGTTTTTATCCAGCACGAGCATCAATTTTGCGGAGTCAATCTCAACATTAAATAATGCCCGAAGGCAGCGCTGGATGGAGCCTTTATTTGTTATATTAAAGGTAATCTCTCGAAGCGAGGAGAATGAGAAAATTCCACGGGATCAAACAAAAGGAGCCTAACCTCTCAAGAGAATTTGCGCGATATATAAACGCGTGATATTTTTATTCCCGTGAATTAGGTTGCGGAGGCTTATAGAAAATCCATTCGCTTTTTTCCGCGAAAGAGAAAGTTTAGAAAATATTTATTCAGCTGTTTTGTCTCCACGTGTCCGTATCCAGAAAGCGCTTTTTTTCGTGCCGTAATGAAGATAAGGACCCCATTCTGGGCCACGCAACGTTTGTTTCATTATTTTTCGTTGCGACCCGCGCACCTCATCCAAGGCTCGAATAAAACAGACGGTGGAAAGCACTTCCAAAAGTCCAAAGGGAAAGAGTGTGCTTTTGAATACAGAGATAATGCGGGCTCGGTTCGAGAGATGGGAAGGGTGGGAAGAAGGGCTGAGGAGGGGAGTACTTGTTGGAAGAATTTGAGAGGGAATCAGAGAAAGTAATATTGGGGGGGCTTTAGGAATTTCGGATCTTTCCCCTATTAGTATTGATGACAAGGGCCGATTTTTAAAGCCATCGTATTTAATCGGCTCATTTTTGTAATGGAAACCTGAAGACCCTTTATATTTTGGGATTAGGGAGGTAAGACCGGTTGGGAAATGCTTATGGGTTTGCTAAGTCTCATTATTAGAGGCCTAAGAGGTTCGACGGAAGAATAGTTTCTAGATAATGGTTGAAATTAACGAGTAGGAAATAAGTTTAAGAGATTAGGTGGAACGAGAGGAACATTCTGGTTGTCCTTGTGTAAGCTAAATTCAAGGATTCGATGAATTAAATGTAGTTAAGCACAAAGACAGTGTACGTTTAACAACCTTATTTCCTGCACCTAAGAAACTTGTTATCTGAGATTTTTATAAAGAAACTCTTAGACTTAAAGAATCGTTTAATTATTACTGTTTATGAGAATGATTGCAGAAAGAGGGACTTTGTCCACTTATTTGGCTGTAATTTACTAACAAGTAAAAGATCTTGATTCTTATAGAATTTGGTCTATATATTTTTATTAGCATGTTTGATATTATGAAAAAAATATATCACAAAAAGATTAGTAGGCATGAAAGATTACTTCTTTTAATAAGAGATGAGACAAAGCCTGTGAGGTGCACGACGGATTAGGAAATTTCCGATGATCTTCATCTTAAAAAGATGCTGTGTAAGGATGTATCTCAGGCTTCAAAGCTTCATGGGATAAATTGCGCGGACGAAACTCAAAGAGAAGTAACAGTCGGGGAAGATTATGTACACTGAAAAATCGAATTGACACAGACTTTACTCAAGAAGGGGGATCATTAAGGCGGAATAACCTTTGCTGATTAAGTAGGAACATCAAAGAATCCCTTTCCGGTCATCTACGAAGAAAATTTTAAGTAAGGAAATCGTAATATGCGATAGAAAAGTACTGAATATTGTAGGTTCACTACCAATTTCGTCGCAAAGAGCTTATTACTATAATAACGCAGGATTAAAAGAAACGGTTACTGCCACAGTATCAATCTAGTATCACGATTTTTTATATTAAGGGCATTTATACGGTAAAGCTACTATAAAACCGTATAGATTTCAAAAGATTAATATTGGAAAACGACTATTTGAAGATCAATTCTATAATATTTATTAATAAAATATGAAACGTTAAAGGTAAAAAAGTGGAAAGCTTGCTACACGTTGGTGATCTGGAAGTGCGCTGTAATATCTCGTTTTAATCACGTTCCATTTTTAGTTTGAAAAATGTCTTCTCTCAAGATGGCAGCGATTAAAGGCATAAAAATGTACCGAAAAAGACTATATGAAGTTTTACATGCATGCATTTCACACACAAGCATACATGCGTTTTACATGCATACATGTGTTTTATATCTTTACATCTTTCTCTTAATCTTTATGTTAAGGACGTCTTTATGTCTTCACCATTTATCTTTACATTATCAATGTCGACCTCTTGACGGTTTCTTAAAATTTTGTTCCTTTTTTGACTCTTACATTCTTTCAGGATTTTCTCCTTGCTTTTCGTAAACCTTTTCGTAATATTTTTTAATCTCCCTCTGATTTACCCCTGAATGAATTCACTGGCTGATGAGGGTGTTGTTTCCTCCAATTCAAGCATACTGCTCGAATGTATGAAGGAATGAATTATTCTTTAAGCTCTTTATTAAGGTTAGGTTATGTCCAAGATGGCCTCTTTTCCACATAACCTCAATTTTTAATACATATGCTAAATGTCATGTAAAATCTCCACTTTTATGGAAAACATCCAGAAGAAGGGGAGAAACCCGCAAAAACACAACTTAATTGGATAAAAATATGGGGTAGTTAAAGTGTTTATGCGGATGTTTTCAAAAATAGCATGAGTTTACCAATTCATGGTTTTTATATATCTTTCTCCAAGTGTGTGGACTATTATTAGATCCGTATCTTTTGTTTCAATCATGGTAAAGTGGAGATGATCCAATCAACCTCCTAGTATGACACTCGATAGAATTTATCCTACTTTCCTGCTATTGTTACGGCTGGATTCGGTTCAACCATTACTACAAAAATGTGAAACTATCTGTAGTGTAATACCTCGTAACAATATTAAAAGTTTTTATAGTGTATATTGCGCTAAGCAACTCTGAAAGTCTACTTTTACCCCCTTTCCAAGCTTGGTCACTGCTAGTGAGATTTTAATTTGATTTATTAATTTTTTGTTTTTCTTGCCATTTTTTTATTTATGACATATTTTGTATCCAATTGTTTACTAAATAATGTTCATTTCCTGTTTATTTCAATTATAAATTTTTATGTAAACGTATTTCTGTTTTCATTTGCAGTTTTATGTATATATGTCAGTGTATGTGTATCGTTCCTTGCTTTCAGATGTCTGCCGTTTCTGTAATTATAGTTTCAATATTTTAGGTTTCTCTATTCATAAGTTTTGTAATTTTTTGCCAGTTCTTTCGTATGGGTATTTCCCTGCTGTTGTAAAAT
Source organism: Pachydiplax longipennis (assembly GCA_036926295.1). Classification (NCBI taxonomy): domain Eukaryota; kingdom Metazoa; phylum Arthropoda; class Insecta; order Odonata; family Libellulidae; genus Pachydiplax; species Pachydiplax longipennis. Next base: position 44,876,566 of record JAVFKF010000003.1, read on the forward strand.
TTTCCCTAAGCACTAACTTTGGTGTTAAAAACCCACAAATTTGGGATAAAACTGTGCTTTTTACGCTATTTCTTTCTTTTAAGGGTTCATTGACGAAGGGTTAGATATAGGAAGAGAATTTTAGTCCCAATATCGCCAGAATAAAGACGTATTATTCGTATTATCTCCCTTACTTTCCTAGACTTCTTTCACTTCCACAAGGAAGAATAGAGATGAAAAATTTCTCTCTTCCGCCTCGCTCGAATTGCTCCCAATCAGCCAGTTAAATCATCCAAAATCCTCTCTTATATTGCACACGGAGAAAACAAATACGTCAGAGAGACACGTGATCAATACCTGCGCACGTGTTCATAACGTCATTCACACGTCACGGCGCTTTCTAATTGCAATTTCACATTCAGTCAATCGTCTCTCTCCTCCATGCAGTCTGAACTTTCACCTCTAAGCCATTCCTCCAGCTCTCCTTGAAAGCTCTCCAACCGCGATCACCCGGAAAAAAACCGCGCCGCCAAACGAAATTTCTCCCTTCCGAACCCTTACGACGGGGAAAAAAGAACTTTCTACCGACGCGGAAATAAATGAGGGAATCGATAGTGGATATTTCGTTTTTGCTAGATAAAAGTCACCACTCTCGGCAGCGGTCCGAATGAAAAAGCTCCATAATTCCACAGGCGATACCGGATAACTCACAGCGGAATAAAGTGATTGATTCGCCCGGAACCCGGCGCTCTGTCGAGAAATACTCTGCTTCAACAATCAATTCCGGCGGAAATGTTGGATTCCCGTGCGGTGCCAAAAGAGAGGCTGATTCGGGGAAAGTAACTCTCTCTCTCTCTTCCCCCCTAAGGATGAAAGCCGCGAAATATTACGGATAAAGCCATCTTTCCTTTAACGAGTCGGAAGCCTTCCCAGTAATTTAGAGAGAAAAATATCCGAAAGTAATGATGATCAATTCGGCTTCCGCGGGATGATTCGAGGGTTGGAGTCGAGGAATCCTCGCTGGTGTGGGGATATAAATGACGGCATAGGTTGCGGATCGAATCCTAAAGGATACTATTGTTTCTGCTGATTTACTTTCATTGCATTGACTTAGCTATATTAAGGTTTTAGGAAATGAATGATAAATAAATGCAGGAGTAGATAGAAAAAGTTAGTCACGAATACTGATAAGTCCCTAAATAATAATTGAAGTTTTCATAATCATTTTCTAAGTATCCATTTCAAATTTGTTTCTCATTCATATTATTAAACTATACTAAATTGTTAATGACTTGCTTTAAGTTCTCTTCGCGTGATTGTAAAGCTAGCCGCGTATCCACCAAATATTTTGATCTCAATCTACTTAGAGGTTATAAAAACTCTCCGATTGCCGTTTTTAAATGTCTACTTTGATAATCTTTGGCTATTTTTTCAAAGTTTCTCTAGGTAGAAAGTCGGCAATGCCATTCTTCCTTTCCATGCCTTACCAGAATGCTAGTCCGAATACCGACAGAAACAGCTATGTTTAAAAGAGGTTTTCCAAAATATTACTATATCAACCGTGTTCTATTTTTGTTCTGAATGTTCTCCCAAAACTTTTTGAAAGTATTTGAAAGTGTACTGAAAGTCTTGATTACTATTCTAAAATATATAGAACTCAGTGTCAATAAATGGGGAAAATTTACAAGCAGATAATAAAGATGAATGAGGCTGTATCACATTAAGGGATCAATTAGGCAAGAAGAATACCCTTTTTACGCTGTCGCAAATTTCGTGCTACGTAAGAGAAAACATGATCATGTAGCTAACCCCATCCTTGGTACATAGAATTGATTTATAGACCTACACCAATATTTCAAAGCTGCTGTAAATATTAAAGATGCAGAACTACATACTTAAGCTACTATAGCGGATAATACCAAAAGTTTATTCTCTTAATGGCTCTCTCTTGAAATTGTGTCAGTATTTCATTTGCCATACGACAGCGAACTATGACGTGCAGTGTACCCTTTGTCGTTCCGTTTCTTTATCATTTATCGTTTGCTCGATTGAAAAATACTTATCTATGGAAAACGTGGTGTCTGTGGTAGATAGAAGAACCAAAAACGAAAAAGATAGAAGTAGCCATTCAGCGTTTGGAATTCTGTTCGCCTTCAACCATCTCGATATTCAATCTCTGCACACCATCTTCTCATCTCAGCCCGTAATGGCGGTGGCGCCCCTGGCTGCACGCTACAGCGAATTGAAAGCTCCGATTTATCTAAACTTCTTTTGCGACCAGAATACGGTGATGAATTAAGTGGAAAAACGTCACTCGGTCCAAAATCTCTCAATGCCACGTTGATAACCTCGAGCTATTTATGATAGGTCCATGGATTCTTGAAAAATCCTGTCACTTTGCGTTCGGCAAATTAATGTTACAATTTCTCGAAAATGAAAGTGGTAGACCTTTTCTATACGATAGTCAGTATCAACTAGTGTTTTTTATGGATGAATGCGCTGACTTGATGGTAATAGTGAACAGGATATTGCGATCACAATATCCTTTGAAATACCAAAGAATAAAAGAACACTTTTTACTTTTTATTCAATTTAGTTATTTATTAGACACAAATAATTACGTCTAGTTACACGAAAACATCTTCTACACGAAACTAGTCGTGTCTAATAAACTATGTTCTATGATAAGCACTGCGTAATCAAGAAGTAAGTAGTAATTTTTCAATTCCTTAGTATCGTTCCCTTCCACAAAAATGAGCTCGGTCAGATCAGATTTATTTTCAATGTTTAAAATATTTATTGAACACAAAATAATCTTATTATCAATAAAATAGATATAAATATAAGTCCTCAAAATTATATCAGACATCAGAACAATATCAGATTATTTTTCAATTTTGTTGCTGCGCATAAAAATTGAAAAATAACCTCAGAGATATCTGCATTTATCAATCAATGAAAATTAAGAGAATTTTTAATCAGACATAATAAGAATCCGAGTTCACCAAATTACAGTACATTTTAAAGGAAAACAAAAATGTTATACAAAAGGTAGAAAATACAAGGCCCAACCCAATATAAATTCTAGCTGGTGTTTAATTTTAACAAACTAACACAAATTATAGCTTCCTATTAAGCATAGCGTGAAAATGACGTTTTAAGGCCCCTTTTGGATAAATCATGCGCATTTAAATCACGATCATGATTAACGTTTAGCTGAGAAACAACCGCAAAAAGTCCGTGCTCTAAATATAGGTTTTTAAAGTTACCCGTGGATCAATCCCGTTTTAATTTACCCCGTGATACCGTGAAATATATACTCTTTAATGAATACCGGGTAATATGTACTTGGTAATTGGACCTACCGTCATTTTTTCCTCCGGCAGCAATTAAGAAAATTCTTATTAACGCATGACAAATATTCAACCACCTTGCGTTTTAATATGCCACGCAATTAAAAGAGCTTTCCTCGGAGTCAAGAATGAAATGGTGTTTTCTGCTTTGTCGTTTGAGGTGTAAAAGTTGAATGCAAGTCTGGGGAACGGATAAGAGTAAGCGTAGGAGAATGTTTTGAAAGGGAATAGTGAATGGGATTAAGACGGAACGGGATTACTTGAGGAAATTAAGGGAAAGCAGAAGTGGGAGTGACACGAGAGAGTGAAGATGATGGAAAGTACAAAGGGAAAGAGCAATTAGAATTCAGGGTTTGGATGAGAAGGAAGTGTGACGCACAATCCGAATCGAGAAAATTACAGAGTACAGTTCGTTAGGTTTCGTCATAATTATCCGAATCAATTCTCGGTCAAAGACCAAGACTACTGAGATTAAGCAAGGGGAGAAAAGACTAGTGACTCAAGTGGGATGCAAAGCAACAGTCGTAATTATTATAAAGGTGAGTATTTTTTGGGTGATCGCACTGACCCATATACACTGTGATATTTGAAATATTGATTAAATCAACATATAGAGGAGGAAAAGAAAGTGGAACGCAGCAGATAATGAATTTGGTTTGAAAAAAGTTTCGATAGCCTTTTCTTGGCATATGGACGAGCGTCCAGATGACGGCATTGTATCCCGGACTTCCCGTTCTACGTCCTGGCGGCTAGTTCTTACTCCGGCAAACGGCTTTTGGAAAGATTTACAAATCTCTAAATTAACATATCACAACACATTTAGATGTGTGAAATCATCACAAAAACATAAAATAAAGGTCCACATACAATATCACAAACAAATACGTTTGAAACTCTCATCTGGTGGAAACAAATTCCTAGAGGAAAAATGTCTCTCATTTAACGTGGCAGGAAAGCCCAACATACTAAATCTCAAATCAAGTTAGAATATCGAAAAACCTTGTCATATTACATCACGGTTAATGGTGTTATAAGACAAGGTTAGAACTTTTGAATAGTTATTGAATTTTTTAGAGTGCTTTGATAGCTGATGTCATTTCGCACGTGAGCCTCAGATGGGAATGAAACCCGGAGCATTATTTCAGAAAAGTCGAACGCGTTCCCAACTTGGGTTTTCGGAAGACTTTAGGAGAGATTTTATAAGGATATTGATGTTAAAGACGGAGTTCGGTAAAATAATGGTTAAGTTAAGGTTTAGAGATTAGAAGTTATAATTAAATATTTACTAAAGGAATGGAAGATTCATTTTGGATGATATAATGATATGTTGGTCTATGTCATCAATATCCTATTTTGTAGACTAATTCGTTTCCAACAAACTATAACAAGAGTATCATGTCACGCATGGAGGAAGTAAATGCGCTTGGATGTGAAGGGTTTTCTTGAGTAGTAGTTCTTGCATTTAATTAAAGTATAATATGGATACAATCCTCATTTGAGATAATTAGGGCAAGTTAGTGGAATAGTATGGGTTGATGGTTATCAAATATCATGAGAAAATGTAAGTCGGCGCTCTTGACTTCAATTCCAGATTTTCCAAAGACACAAATTCCTCATATTTTAGTCCAGATTTCGGATAGAGACATTACTGATATTTCAAAGGCATAAATTTCTCATACTTTAGTCCAGAATTCGGAAGGAATGAAAAAAGTGAGCCACCTAAAAACATATCTTCTGATCCTCGAATCACAAAATTTTCTGTACGAGCAAAGACCAAGGAGCCGCGTGAGGAGGAGGAGTTTACGGCAGCCATCTCAGACATTTCTTTGATGCCGATTCCGAACGCATTCCGGCGCGAAATTCGATACATCGTCCTAGACACGAAATATTTTAAACTCCTCCTTTTTTGAGGAAGGCGTCGCTTTATCTTTGAAACAGAATTCCCTTTCTTAGGAAAGAGGCATTAAATCCGGCGGAGAGAGGAAAAGTGCGGAGGATTATAAGATACACAATGCGAAATGCGGGACTCGGATCCGAGAAAGCGAGGCGGGAATACACTGGAATTAGATAAAAGGAGCTTAGAATCGGTGGAAATGTTTTGAAGGAGGCGGGAAAAAAAACGGAAGGGATTTTTCCTCGTAATTGACACGGGGAATTATGAAGATGACAGAAGTATAAAGATGGATGAGAGTAGCGGTACAGAGTGAAAGAGGGGTGGAATCGAAGGGGGGAAGATGGAGTGGCTAGTGCGGGAGGTGGCGAGAGGATGCAGGTATCCACAGAAATGAAAAAGTGGAGTGCAAATTGGGGGGGGAGTTTGATGGGGAGGGGGGGATGCGAACAAATGAAGTGGGAGAGAGAGAGAGAGGGATCAAAAGTGAAATATGAAAAGACAGGAAGCGGAATTGGTGAGAGATAGAAAAATGGGAAAGGGGGTGATGGAGATGGAGGCATACTTCAGAGGGAAAAAACGGGCAAATAAGAGATGAAAGATTCGTGAATGAGATGAGAAATGAGTTCGGGGAGGGAAATTGTTAAGAGGAGAATATTTGTCCGATCTAAAACGAATGGGAATATTAAGGAGCGGAGAGAGTCGGCGATCGATGCGGGAGGCTTCAGCAACACTTCTCCTGTCCATTTACGAGAGAAAGTATGACATGCTTAAGGAGCCATTCGTTTTAATCAAAACTGAAAAACTCGTGAATTTTAACAACGAAGTATTCACCTGCATCCTTAGCTTATATTTCAGAAGTATTTTTATAAAAACATGGAATAATTTATAAATGGAACATGTTGGAAAAAGAATATTTAAATCAAAGGCTATATTAATTGCCCTAATTGGAACGACAAAATAGGCTGGAAGAGAGAACGTGGACATTATTCAACCCTTCAACACTAGATTAACTTTTCAAAAAAATAGGGAACAAAATGGTAAGGAAAATTTCATTCAGCAGTCTACCGGTGAAAGTTAAAAGGATTTTTATGTAAATATAAAATGGAAAAAAACATTCTATTGATGAATGAATTAACATCGACGAACCTAATGTCGTTCGTTTTCAAACCTTCACGCGCCGGGCGACTGCTTGTGCGGAGGGAGAGCTCATGAACCCAAAAAAATCGCGATAAATCTACTCTACAACTAGTCACCCTCTCTTGGACGTGTATGTACGTAACTATTAGCAAATGACTAATATTTGGCCAAAAATGTACTTATTTACATACGTCGACCACCCTGGAAACTGAAAATTTTCCCACGGAAAGCAGAAAATATTATCTTGGAAAAATACAAATATTACCATGGGAAAACATTTCAAATTTAGGGAATTTCTTATTCGCTGTAATGCGGACACCCTTTTTAATATATCTCTTTCTGAATCTACAAATATAAATTTTTTCCTGATTTCTAATTTCCGAAGACGCTAGCGGAAATATTTGGTTAATCTATTGTCATCTATTTTACTATAATTAATTATAAATTTATCAATCAAATTTTCTATCGTTTCATTATTATCATATTTTAATATATTTCATGGTAAAATCTTAATTCAAAATCTTGTGTCGTTTAAAAAAATTTTGCGTGAGGAAAAGGGTTGAGATATCTTTGCACATAAGAGCGTGAACCCAGAAAAATCCTAAGGAAAAAAGGATTTGTAAAAGTCAGAGGGGACCAGGAATCGTACCTAGGATTTTCCTACATCTGGGAGGGTGCTATTTCTGGCAGAATAGCAAAGTTGGATAAATTTTTCTCCCAAATATCTTTGCTTCAAATCCCAGTCCCATCAGTCTTTTTTTCAAGTCTATTTTTGCTTAAGAGTTTATGGTCTAACTATTCGCAATTATAGTAGTGAGTATTTTTAATATTGGTTAGGAGCATTAAAAATTGCAGCTCATATCACTAAAAGTTGTAGTATTTCTTTTACTTTCTTCCTGGAATAACTCATAATTTTATATTTATATTCATTTATTTGCTTATTCGAAAGGGAAGAAGATAAATAGCCTCCCGAAGGAGGCTCTTCATACGGCGAAGGGAGAAAGCTTCCAAACGGCTCGAACAAACACGAAAATTCCAAGAAGAAAAGAGAATAAATGGCGAGGAGAGTTTAATTCTGCAGCAATGGCGTGCTTTTGGCCTGAAAGTCGCCGAAGCGCACTTTGAATGGCTTCCGGAAGATGCTATCGCGTTTCAATAGGGAGAGAGAGAGAGAGCCTGGCTCTTATCCATCCTGCACGGATTGCGTTGATATTGCGTTTAATTTTTTTCTCTGCTTGATGTCGTGCAAAAGGGCTCGCGAGAAAATGGGGAAGAATAATATGGATCCGATAGTTGCGAGCATGAAAGGCGGGTCGAAGCATTTCATTCTCTTCTCACATGATGCGATATCGAGGAACGGCGTGGAGATAATTCTGTGCCGAATACAACGCCACCAATAGTTCCATCGCTTTCCGCTCCAACCTATTTACGAGATAGGGAAAGCGAATGAGGGCCGCTTTCAACGCTCCGCTGAATGCTTCTCGGTTGAGGGTGTCAGCCGTATACGTATTGCGCATTTGCCGAATGTATATTTATATAAGGAAGCATGTGACCGTGGATGCTTTGTGATAAATCGCGAAAATACGACGCCACTCATCCCGTTTTTATATAAACTACGCTACGTTCGCCGCTCAAACTTTTCGTATGTTATACCATGCAGTAGAGTGTTACCATGTTGTTAGGATGCCAGTTAAGTATGTGTGTGATCGGAATAGGCATAAATTTTTCAGAATATACCTGAGGAGTAATTTTGCAAAAGTATTAGAGGCGTTGATTTTTCTGTTCATAAGTATAGAAAATTTAACCGTCAGGAGCCCACATAGAAATTACGCTAAGATAAGTCGTATAATAGTAGTGATACAACAGTGAGCGAGGTTGAGACTAAAAAGTCTCCTTTTTCATCTAATTTATCGTCATATTTCATACAGTTATTAATTAAAAAGAGACAAAGAGAAATGAGAAATGTGGATTTAAACAATCTAAGGAATTCTTAAGGGAAATTATCTACTGCAGGGAAACATCCACTTAAAAAAAAGTATAAAAAACCTGCAAGTGATAGCCAAAATATTCCAAAGAGAAAATATAAACAAAGAAACATAAGAAAATATAAACATACAATAGCTAAGTACATGCACATGGTAAATCAACAAGCATTGTCAATTTCATTCATCAGTATGCATAAATTTCTTAAACTTATCATCAAAGCACAACTATAATACAACAGCATCCTGTAGAATGCCATACATTAAAAATCAGAACGCAAACAACAAAACATTAACACTCACACACATAGATAAACACTCACTCTAACACACCATCAATGCACATGTAACGTGCACATTAACGGTATATGACGAATTGAATAAGAGCTGATGATGGTGCTCAAAAAAGATAGCAGACCTTAAACTAAAAAAATTAAAAGAGAAGTTTTGCGGAAAAAATGAAATACATATCGCCGATTCGGATATTCGCTCCGTCGGGTGGTATTGTCAGGAGGATTTCCCAACAAAGAGAACTGATAAAAGCATCTCGGCATGGAACGGGCGGATTTTACGGATTAGATCGAGTTTCGGATTCGTAAAAGAATGAGTGAGAATAGGCGTAAATGCTATACACTTTTAGCAGTAATAACGGTAGACAGCGAAGTAAAAATGAGCCGAGAGTTTACTATCAGCCCTCATGTCCTTATCTGGCTTCCTTTATGGCTGTGTAATAGCGTTTTCAAACCAAGAAAATAGATGGAGTGATCTTAAAAATTACTTTACCAAAAGAGATAAAGGGCTACTTCAAAAGAGAAGAGGAAGACATCAATTTTACGAATTATCCGCTGTTTGAAACGCAGCTTGCTCAACCTTGCTTTATTACTCGGTAATTTTGCCATTTTCTACGCTTTTTAGCTTGATGGTAGATTTCGAAATCTATATTTAGCGTGCCTACTGCTATTTATGGTTTAAAGTACGACTAATTTAACATAAACTCCAGTAATTTCAAAACAAAAATGTGATTCGAAAACTGAAAGAAACTAGCGTAAATTCATTCGAAGAACTGCTAAGATATGTGGATGTGGGCCACTGTGATGCTCCTTGACGTTAGATGGGAATCTTTAGAACAAAGGAGATTAAAATTTAGGTTAAACATGCCCAATAAATTCAGAGATAACACGTTCTCGGAAGACGTATCAGATATTACGCGTCCGCCTGCTTACATACGAGTATCAGCTACTGCAGTAGAATTAGGAAAGTAGATGCTACAACAAGCCGGTTCGAAAATTCCTTTTTGCAGTATATACGGCGCTGACGGAAATAAAAGTTGACTACGGTGAATGCACCATCTGTCACCAGCATACTATATAGGTGGCTTTTGCGCTACATTGATAGGTGTGGAAGTAGTTTTGAATTAATTTAGATATCCTCAAATATATGATTTATACGATGCTAGGATATCTGTTGAGTAATTCGTACAAGGTTGCATCATTATCAATCCTAGCAGGTGTCTACCAACAATATTGGAATGTCATATCATTTGTTATCATTTACATAAAAAAATGCCGAAGCAATTACAAATATTAAAATTCTATTGAAATTCGTATTATGATACCAACAGAAATACGCTATTATACAAAATTCACGTGATAATAACATATTTAATCGAATTGTGTGTAACATATCCTTTTTTGTGGAATTTGATCACAAATTGCGAACTTTTTCATTATTTCCTTCTAATGAATGGCAGGAACCATTAGGTTATAATGTATTTTTAATAATTTCCCCTAATTTCCTTCACCCTTCACTTTAGGCATTGCGCTGCCATCCAAAAAGAATATTTTTGTGCAGAGCGACTTTATCAGAATACCTCCTTTACGATGAAGCTTAGTAATCGATTCGAATATGGACAGAACATGGATGAAACAATCAATCAAAGCCTTACCTGATTGAATCTACAAAACGCACTTATTAAGAGTAAAAATAATGAGAGAACTATGGAGGTAAGTGAAAAGAAGAATCATTGTTCTTTGAATTTATCGTTTTTGCTAATGGATTTTCGGAATTCATTGTATTTAATACTCAAAACTATGAGTTTATTAAAATCAATCAATGAAGCTTTTACTTCGTGGAACTCCATCCTGGCGATTGAGGAGGAAATGAAACAACTAAGTTCGTACAGTGGAACTTTGCTAAGTTATTTCCTCCTCAATTGAGAGATATAATTAAACAAAACACAATTCAATCGATAAATAACATAAAGATAAAAACGAAGAGATAATACATGATAGTATTCGATATTAATGTAACATAATATAAAATGATTTATGTAAACGTAAAGGCATTATGATATTAAAATATCGACTCTCGAGAATATTACTCATAGCGTTTATTAAGTACAAGTCTCGCAGATAGCACTAAATTCGATGCCTGAAAAGGGATAATTTCCCGCATCGTAATTAATATCAATGCCCTCTAATCTACTCCTTAATCACCGACGCTTAACCACGTATGAAATCGCTAATGGCTTATTCATAAATATCAAGAAACTTCCGAGAGAATGCGATAAAGAAGGTCATCAAGGCTATATTTTTTCTGTTGTGAGCCCAAACCACTTCCTTTAATCCTCCCCCTCCTCTTAAGTTCTCTTTGCGATGAATAGATCTCCTTATTTGCTTTGAATCCTATCTCATTTCTGCGCAGCCATCTATAAGGAAATGACTGAGGTTATTTTCATCTTATTTAACGCTCAGGAGAGCAGATCCGATAAGAGTGGGAGGAAGCGTGGACCAGGGTCTACGTGTGCTCTTCTATTCAGTACTGTGCCATTTATTCCTCGTAGATGACAATCAGGTACGCCTATCCTATTTGCCTTTTTTATAATTTTACTCCACGACAATACTTTGGTTCCTAAAGACTTGTTTTCCTTATTTTTGGAGGGTGGGGATTAATGCATTGCGTCATTGAGGTAATCTCGCTCGTTATCGCAATTTCCTATACTCGAATGATATAATAGCGAAGCTAAGTATCGTCTCCGCGCAAATGTTTTTTCGATTCGAGCTCTCTTTCGTTTGTAAATGATTGATCATTGATTCTTTTCCATTAGTTTAATATCGATTGGGCGGGGATGGTATTCAAAAGGTAATTGAGACGTTACATTCCGTACTTTCTTTCGAATCTATCAACGAAGAAGTAGTATTAATTAAATTGTTTCCATATTCAATCACATACAGTATAACCCCTGTGCAATGAGTTGGGATATAATTGTAACTTGTCACTTGTCAATATTATTATTTTCCGTCTTTTCTAACTCGGATGTTGTCTACTTTGATCCATGCTCTTTAAAATTTCACAGATAATTTCATATTTTGGAGATGACAGTGGAAGAGATCAAATTCTAATTGAAGAACTTAAAAAATTAATTTATAGTTTAAAATGAAATCCTCCTGATATGAAGCTAAATACATAAGATTCCATAGCGCATTCATCGGTAAAATTGAATGATTTCTCAGTTTCTCAAGTTTGAAGGCTAGTTTAAACATTAATTATATCTTATATTATGTGTTTCTCCTTGCTCTAAAGAATAATTTATGCGAGTATATTAAATTAACATAATGCTAGTAAAATTTAGTGTCACAGAATTATCGACGAAAAATGTCTTGTAATCCCTATTAAAACTTTTGTCATTCTCTTCCTCGTCAAAAGACAACGAGGAACGAACAAAATAAGTTATTTCCATGCTATTGAGAATGAGAAAATATAGGGTTACTAAAAAATGATGCATATGATCTGAGAAAAATTTTATTGTCATGCATAATGATCAACCCTATCATAAGTACGTGCTTTTTCTTGCAAAAGCAAGTTCCTTCTTTCGCGCAAACGATTTTATTCTTATATCATTTTCTAAAAGCTAATCTAAATATCCATATACCCTGATCCCTATAATGACCAAAGGATTGGAACTCATGTTATACAGTTGGGAACTTATAGTATATTCGTTTTAAGAATCTCTGAATTGTTTTCTATTATAACATAAATAATTTTATTTTCAGTCTACACTAGATTGTGCTTGAGTATTTGATTTCCAGTTAGTGATTTTCCACCGAATACATTTGATCTTCATAAAAATTGCAGCTCTTTGAGATGGGCTATTCGTAAGTCATGGAGATTTTTGTGTGAACTTCCCTGTTACAAAATGCTTAATAAACTCGAGAATTACTTCTGTTTTGAAATGAAATATCTTTCTAGGAAATTTGCTTATTATCAAACTGTTTCTTCCTGCTAAGCAGGTTTGCCCAAATGACCGCTCTCTGTCAGTAACCAAGCAAGTCGTAGGCGAACGGCGAGAATTGCTCGCCTCGGCACGTAATATTAGCTCATGATAACTGTTGCAGCCTCTATGATGCGATGCAGCAATTCCTGTCATGTTTGTACCTTCTCACAAAGACCTACGCTTTCATCCACCCCCGTTGAACAATCTAATAGGTTTAGGCCTGGACATCTGGGTAGCCAATCAATGATTTGGTCTACTTCGGCCCTTTGCCTTGCCAAAGACCATTTTGCCCGATGAGCTACGGATGGGCATACTTTTCATGGTTCAGAGATATCAAGTAAAAAGTCCCTCCTTCAGTAAGAAGTTCTCTGAAACACGATCCTCAGACGGGCTTTCTCTTTTGCAATCAGTCAATACGAAACTTGTGAGAGGGTAGTGACGAATCATATTTCCGATGGCAACGAATTGCTTTGACAGAGAAACAATGAAAACCCATTTATTTTTAAAATCGTAGCCTATAATTTCGTACCTGGATGAATGCAAATTTTTCACACACCTCTTAGTGTGGGATATGTTGACTGAGCGCTATCTTAAATTTTTAAACCCAAAAATTAGTTTTCTTCCGTGCAATTTTTTCATGCAATCTCTTTCTTTCATGCGTTAATTGATGAAGGACAGGTGTAAGAAGAGACTATTTAGTATCAACCTTGTCAAATAAAAAAGTTTTATTATTAATATTATTATTATAAATTTTCCTCTTTCTAGACCATTTTATCTAATTATGACTTTTTCTGCTGTGAGAAACTTAGTGATTAGAAACTTAGAGTATTTGCATTATCGCTTGAAACTTGACAATTAGACAGAATAAAGTTATAAATAATTAACTAGGTATTTTAAGCAGAATTTACTAGAAGTGATATTAATGAAGCATTATACAAGCATGAAACATGAAGCATTATTTAAATTATTGAAAATTATTTAATATGTTATTAAAATTTCATTTCATAAAAATAATTGAAGTTTTTAACAAGGTAAATTTCGCTCTAAGTACTTTGCATAAAATGAGATCACTTATGGAGAAGAATGTCGGACATCGATATTTTATTCCATTTCCATCTACTACATTATTAAATAGAACGAATTAAATTGTTAAAGTGAGAGGAAATACCTGGAGATAAGTTCCGTCTTACAGCCAGAAACAAATTCCTAGATGGGAAATTTAATCTATGACAAATTTCTTTGCAACGAAAGAAAATCATTGAAAATCTGGTGGTTAAAGTTGTTGAGCCGGAATATGTATGCAAAAGTAACGTAGTTAACATCATTCATAATCTTTTAAGGGAATAATGTTCAGAGATGGAATGCTAAAACTACTGATGTTAATTATATAGACGTCTAAAGCTTTCCCCCACTCTTATTAATCCAGCCATATAACTCTGAAATTTCTATAATTCATATACGAGTGGGACGATAAAGGCAAATAAGGCTCGTGAATATATAATCAATAACATTTCCGTTGAATACTTCGGATTAAATTGCCCGGGACGGATATACGACTATAATTTTGTACGATTCCAACGCAGATTGTTTACAATTTTCCCGGTAGACATCCATTTACATGCCCTCAGGAGCATCCTCTCTAGACTCTTTGCGAGTCATAAAAGAAACTTTCCTCATCAAGGACTTTAATTTCGTCTTAATTTAAGTTGTTGCTTTAGAAAGGAAAGGAAGATATTCCATGAATAGCAAATACGCATAAGCAAATCACCTGAGAGATGTAACAGGAAACATGTGTATGATTTTTTGTAACATGATAAAAAATCCATTGGATGAAGTTTCTATCTAAATTAGTGTTTGCAAGCTGCCTGAGGCCGTTCTATTACAACGTACGTAAGGAAATAAAGTCAATTTTTACGGGATGGACTTTGTGATTCCTGAGAGGTACTATTTTGGGAATCAGTTACTCATGGTGAAAATAAATTTCTAAAGAATCAGACCATGCTCCTAGATTCATCAATTGCAGATAAAATTAAAACTAGGCTACGCTGAGAGCATTATAATTTATTTTATAATATTTTTATCATTTCCCAGAAGAACTGGAAAAGAAAATTATTTAGACTCCATTTAATGAAATCGTAAAAGATGTCCAAATTTAATGTAAAACATTCCATCCGTGAGTTTACTTTCTGTAACAGTTATTTAATTATTCATGAGGAGTAAAATATCATTCTGAATGAAAAATTCCATTACATTATTACTCGTCATAAAAATTTCATTACTTATTTTCATTTCCATTCACGGATATTTGTTTTATTTAGAAGTCTTTGAATTTATGGGAAGTTGTTTGGAAAACTCACGTTTCAGGCTTAATTTCCAAACTTAACCAAACAAAACGAAAGTATACTTTCAATTTGGCATAATGACCATTTAAAGATCCAGAATTGATCTTTTTTTAGACATGAAATTTTCAATTCAGCTCTTTGTTAAACATAACGCATAGGAAGCATTTTGATTACAACTGATGTGGACTTTTGAATAATAAGTATTCAGAGGAATAAATAATGAGATATTTTATATACATTTACCCTATAATAAACCTAATGAAAAGGAGTATAGGAAAACACTCAATTAAGATACAATCGTATTTCTTATTAATTATCGTTTTGTAAATTTAAATTATGAAAGCAAATGAAAGGATGATGCAACGTTAAGCTGATTAAATCGTTTAATTTAATGAAAATATGATTCACGATCCAACTCTCGATCAGAAATGAATGGAAAGTATGAATAGTGACAAAAATGTATTAATTTTAATAATAATTAATGAAATTAGTCCTTTCATTTACATTTTTCGGGGATTTAATTGGAGAAGGGGAATCAGAAATTAAAATCCAAAAAATATAATAAATTCATATGACATAAATGAGTAACTATATTTTAAAATTTCATAAAGAGTTCATCTACCTTTGCCTTACGTCATATTTATGTATAACTGTATTACCTTTATCCAGTTAACTTATCCTGATTATGATATTTAATTGAATGCAAGATGGAAGTATTTAGACTTAAAAATATATTTATTTCTAACAATTTTGAATTTAAAAACAGGATTTACTTCTAATGAAATGGGGAGAATTTAAATGAAGACTTAGCTTTTTAATATCAGTTATTTTCCAGCCTAATAACTGGTTTAAGCCCTATTCCCTTCACTGTTAGCAGTATATAGCTTTGAGGAATGATTATGAGACGAACTAAGGAATGAGGAAGTTGCTTTCATTACGCTAAGTTACATTAACGCTAAATTACGTACAATCCAAACAATATATACTACTCAAGGAGTGATCATTTAAGTATTTCAATCCATATATTTCCATAAATAATATATAATAATGTAACATATAGTAATGTAATATATAATAATTCTTTGTTAGAAATAACGAGAAGGGGCTGGAATAAAATCTCAATGAGTAGAATTGAGTCATTTCTCAAAATTGTACGAGAAATGGAGACAAATTTATTACTAAATCAGTTTTGTTTTGTATTTCTGTATAAGATAAATTTAACATTGTTTCAAATGCATTTTAATCATATAATAAATTTTCGATTTGTAATTAATATGTAAATTTGTATCTTGCTTACGTAAAAAACTTAATTGTATAAGACCTTGTTACCTGGTTTGTGGCCTAACTGCAATAATAATTTCTAAAGAAATAAAAATATTTCTTTCAAAGGAGACCCTAGGTAATATTAATTTTGCAAGAATTTCGGTTATAAATCTAAAGATATGTAAATAACCGCGGCGGTATACTGCTAAATAAGGTCTTGATTTTCTATATTTTCTATATTATATATATTATTCACCCTAGCTGATTTTAAATTTCTACATGATTTGCCACCAGATATCCTACGAAAAGAATGAGGCTTACATTGTAAAATGTGAGGTGATGCTGTTAGCCTTTGTAAGAAAATTATGAATGGTTAACGTCCACATAATTGCCGCAGTACACACTTTGAATATCAATATCCTTAGAATTCGATGATATGGCATGTAAATGTATTCCATTATTCTTTATTAATATTAAGTATTTACTTATTACGACACCCATATGCAAGTTTTTCAACAAAAGAAAATGAAAAATACATTTTACTTCACCATCAACCAACTAAAGAGTAAAAATATTCCGTTCATGATGAAAAGGTTGCAGAAATTTAATTCACGCACGAAAAAATACTTGAGTATATTACTTATATCAATGTAATGCTTATCTTTTAGCTGAACAAGTGAAACGTTAATAGTGGAAAGCGTATTATCGATGTACACCCGAAAGGTGGCGAGCATGAAAAGGGTGTTCACGTTCTATTACCTCATGGAAACCGAGCTATTCTGAGGGTATTATTCACGTTTCGAGGTTGACCGTAGGGGTTCGAGGATACAATATGACTGTAACGAAAAATGACCGAGGTACCGTAATGGGATATGAAGCCACTAGGAGGGGGCACAATGCCAATCTAAGTTGCCTTACTCACTTCCAGAACACGGCAGGCCGACCTCACGGTCTATTCTCTTACGGGAACGTATGACACGATGTGTGTTTGAATTTATGCTGCATTTAAGGAAGGATTCATAGAAATTCCATTCACAGAATCCTTCGCCGACGCATGGACTGATTCTAGACTTCCTCGGAGAGTTTAACTAGATCTATAGTGAATCGTGATTTGGTTTCAAGTGGCTGAAGTGATATCTCTGTACTCGGAGTGGTGATGAGAAAGATTTTTGATAGTAACATATACGATTCTACGATATAAATATACGATTCTAATTTTGCATGATCTAGACAAGGTGTAGAAGCTGTCACTTCTTGATGAATGGAATAAATATATTTTTCTTTCGGTTCGGAGTATAGAAAAATATTTTTATTTTCGAATGCCTCAATCTTGTTGCAGAACTGATAATATAAACGTTACTACGGTATAAATTATACTGCATATTCAAATTAATTCTGGCTTAATTTTATTAAATGCTATGATAAGAGTCCTTCATAAGCCACGATGAGGAATGCAAAGGTAAACTACCTCATTCCCCATCTTATCTTGTTATCCTCATTCCTTCTGCAGGTCCTTCTCCCGAGTTTTTATATTCTGCCAATTAACTAGTCCAGTGCCCACTACATATAAAAAATATGAAGACCTTCTAGTTGCATTTTTTAAAATTTCGTAAATAATTTGAAAATAATTATTTACATAGTAAAATTACTGGTTTATTTTGACATTTAAATGAAGAATATCAGAAATATCGTAACTTACACTCATCTTTGGCAATAAAACGGCGAAGATTCGTAAATTAAGCGACCGCAGCAATTTAATTGCCGTCCAAAGATGGACGATATTAGAGAGAACTACACTTACTGCTGTTAAGAATGGAGGGGTTTAGGCTTAAAACTGGCCTCCGGCGTGAATATTTTCCAGAGTGACAAGACCTAGTCTAGGAATTATATCATGACGGTGACATGTGGATCTTTGTATTGCATATATGCGTTAGCGTGATGTAAGTACTACCATGAGCCTAATTTGAAATAAATTTTTCTTTTGAAATACATATCAATGGTTATTTTTTAAATGGTACTTATTCGATCGGATTAAGTCAGAATTCAAGTGATGATAGAAATTTTAAAAAACCATGACTATTATAAGCTATAAATCCTTCTTGAGTATGAGTTATACTACTCTGAATAAACGATGAAATGAGGAATGCTTTTGAAAAGAAGAATGCAGAATGAAGGTCTAAACTGAATAAAATACAGGATTATAGATATAAATAAAAAATTTCAGTGAAAGCTACAAAAACGAGTACCCAAATACAGGACTGGTCCGAAAAAAATATGGAAAAGACTTAAAAGACACAAGAAAAGACAGAGCAAATTTGAGAGTCGCGGTAGATACATAAATTAAAGATATTAAAGCTAAATTATATTTGAGCAGAATAAGCTCTTATTATATGAAGGATTCGGATAATATCTCGCTAAGGCAGATTACGAATTATAAGCAAATTACAGCATTAAAATCATGCCTTCTATAGCTTGTAACTAATATCCGAGATTGTTAAGGGGTTAATTATAATTACAGTCTTTCCTTAAAACAATGGCGTAGTTTGGTAAGAATCCGAACTTTGAAAGTAGACCCACTTCTCTCCGAAAATAAATTCTAGCTTCTCCTGCACCTCTTCTGCGGATTCGGTGAAGTTTACTTCAGCTAGAATCTCTAAAAAAGTTTTTCCAGAAAACACTGCCCCTCGGTCATTCTCCATTCCTTTCTTTATTTATACAAAGTAAAAAGCTTCCATTAGCGGGCCGTGTATAGAAGTAGCGGTCCCACTATTATTTCTGTATCTCACAATTTCAACTTTTCAAGGCGCACTTTCCAAATTCCGGTCAAAGTGTATCGACCGAGGCAAAGGGATTAACTGACCACTTTGGGAGTGGAAAGCCTCTTCTCATGGAGACGCCATTACAGCTCCAGCTCTTCACGTGTACGACCCTCCACGTCCATCCCTCTGTTTCGCCATAAAAGAAAAAAATCCGCCGGGATAAAGGGCGAAATTTGTACTTTTAATCCCTCGTGGTATTTAACATAGATTTGTCTAATGGAGGTTCTGTCAATAGGAGTCTTGTTTAACGGCGACCGGGGTTTCGAGACGAAAGATCTAATTGAACAGGCACCGAAATTCTCGGAAAGAGGTGAGGAAACGGCGTTTTGTCTGCGTTTGCGGTGGAATATCTCCCGTTTCATAAAGTGGTTTTAAATTCGTTGGTATGCTTCAGTGAGCGGTTTGCTGCAATCTGGAACCGTGATTGTTTCTAAGTGGGCAAAGAATAATTAAATAGTTCATCGAGTATTATTTCACGGAGGGAGAGTAGAAAAGGAGAGTATAAAGGAGTAGAAGGAGAGTATTTTTTAATTAATTTTTTATGTAATTTTTCGACGGAAATTGTGACCGCAAGAAAAACCTAGGAATGAAGAGAAAATAATCTTACATTACTGAGATTTGAACCCAGATCTACAGTAATTCCCTGGCGGACGCTCTACACCATAGGTGATAAATCTGATATAGTTCATGCTTCATTTATTTAATTTTATTTGAAATGCCCCAAAAAAACTTCATAAATTACAATTATGTCCAATAAGCTATATCAATAAAATATTCTAAATGCGCTCTCTAATTTTCATCGTTAGGATATTATGCATGTAATATAAGCGTAAGGCTTTATAACTGTGATTATATAAATGCATTGAGTAAGAAAACCATTTTTAAGTTATCTCTAAACTGTCTAAACTGTTTTAAGTTTCTCTAAAGAGTGTTGCACTTATAGTAAATACGCCTCCTACTCTAAACCTATCTCTTACAATTTTTTCGTCCACAAAACTTTCCTTAACAACTAATAATAATAAATTTTAGTATACTCTGGGCTTTTAAAGTCCCGTGAGAGCAAGAACAAGATTGAAAAGAAAAAAAAATTCTGCTCATACATTAGTGAAAACTGCTCATAATATATAAAAGGATGAATAAGTACAATTTACTATTAGTTCGAAGAAACCAGAAGATAATTAAATAATTTTCGTTTCAAAGGTGACATCAAAGTAGAGTTTTTAATTTGACCTGGTAGGGAGTTCCAATGATTAGAGGCAACAATTTGAAATGATCTCAAATAAACCCTGGAATAAGATTGCTTTGCGTGATTCGTCATTCAGTTCAGAGAATCCTTTTTGAATGTGATCTATCTGTATTTCATCACCATATTGCGTTTCTAAGCATACTGAGGACGATAATGACAAAAATATTATTATGAGAGCAATAAAACACACAAGTGTCGTTGTAACAAGGAAGTCAAGAGTTACAAGAGGCATACAAAAAATGAGAATTCCGAAATATATCGATTTAACGTCTTTAACTAACAGTCCGCTTGCTTTACTTTAAAAGTTATATATCGCTCTATTTGGGAGAAAGACAAGATTAAATAATTGAGTTGGGATAGGGTATCGCTAGTACGTATTACTACATACTAATGAAAGCTCAAAATATACCGATAAATACCTTTAAATGATCATTTATTTGTATTTTTGTAAGCTTATCCATCTAGTTTTAGTGAAAGAATAAGTCAGAACATGGAATTACTAGTAATAAATTTGTCTATCTCAACTGATACATGACATAAGTAGAATTCAACCTAGAATATCAGGAGTACCTTATATTGTGGTATGTAAAGGTATAGAGCAATTATAAATATAAAAATATTTAACATTATACTCTCTTTTGTCAGGTGCAAGTGTGTATTATATCGTTCTTTGACTGTTCATATTTTCCAAATAAAATTGCTCTTTGTTTAATACATATAATGCTTAATGCTTGTAATGTTTAATGCTTTAATAAATATAAATTGCCTCTGCTTAATTCTCATAAAACTGCGATTTTGAATATAATATTCCCCGCACAAAATTTTAGGGATGTAATTCACTCGAATACAGGTGTACATTTCTACGAATGCAGCAAACCCAAATACAAAACTTCCATACAGATGATCTCAGAAAGGGTGTTTTTCGCTCGGATATTTAGATCTCTGCGCAAAAGTGATCCAATGGAAATTATTATCATTTTGGCCCGAAGTTTTTCTCTCTGCGAGCGGCGCCAGCGCTGGTTTATTTAGAAATGAAATACCTCGCGGTACTCTTTATTTGACTTTCAGATTTATTTCGCTCGCGAGCTCCTTTTATTTTCCATCCGACGAAATCTCAAGTAGGGCCGAGGAAAACTTATTCGCTTACCTTTGGGATAATGCCCGAGAATTGATGAATGAACATTCGGAAAATCAAGCGCTACCCGTCGGTGGAGAATTGAACTACAGAAGTAAGATAGAGGGAAATGCTGTAGAAATGGAAGAAGTGGATAAGAATGAGTCGAAGCTTGGATAACAAGCTCTCGAAAAATAATATCCGAATGCATACACGATGAAAACGCATGAAATACAAGGTTAAATTTAGATGATGAAATGAAGGCAACGGAGAATGAATGAAAATTTCTACTGTAGCTGGGACTTGAACCCGGATCTTTCGATTGCCTGACGGTTGCTTTAGCTGATTAAGCTCTCTTGACAGAATAGTCTAAGCAGTTCTTAAACTATCGTGCGATACGGTGTGCTCCAGAGGATCTATCTAAAATGAAATCACTACTATAATATCTAATGGTAAGATTTTATCAACAAGGCACCTTAAATAATATTTGAAATTTAGAGATTTCGAGAATAAACATTTCGAGAAGCGACTTAATTTTGCTCTGGTTCAGAAATTTAATTGTTTCATCGATAGAAAAATTTTTAAAAAGTTGTTAACATTAGTGGCATTTATTGTGGATAACTTTATTAAGTTCAATATAAATAGGTTGATTCAACAAAAATTCACTCATTCGTGAAATGTTTAATCATGCCACTAGAGGTTTCAATGAATTTTTAAATTTCAAGGCGTTGAAATGAAAAGTCTTTGAGTAATTTAATTTAACCTTGGTATACAAGCAATTAATACTATCAAAATCTCGTACATTCAAAGGAAAAAATACAACTCACCTGACGACTTAGTTAATTCATCCGAGAAAATGAAACTTACAAATTTTTGTGACAAAAGTCTAAATTAATCTTCATGCACAATCAGTCACAAGTAATAGTCACTTCTCTGCTGAACTGTATAAATTCCAAATGGCTTTTATTTAACTTTCAGTTTACCGTCTGAGCCGAAGGCACTCCGTTATTTTTATGCTTTTGTGTAATTTAACTCGTAGAACGGGTTGAAATATCAACGGAAAGACTGCATTATCATAGTTTCTCTTATTAAGTCATGGAATGGCATAAAAAAGCTTCCTCGGCTGAAAAGGGATGTAAAATTTATGAAGTTCAGTTTATGAGCCGTTAAAACTCGATAGATGTCCTCATCAACCATCGTAGGGAGCTTTTCCAGCGCTCTCCATCCCTTCCCATTAATTAGTTTCAATTCTCATCCCTTTTAAATTTTGCGTTTCGCTAAGCGATTCAATCCCGCATGGCGTTACGTAAGTTTGGGTAAAATGGAAGTCCTGATGCGTGATTTTACTGTTCAGGTGAATGGAAAATGGGAATCATTTACTTAGCCATTTTTATCGTTCTAACGCTCATAATGTAACTGGAGTGTTATATATTCAAATGGTGATCTTTTAATTAAATAAAAACAGTTTGACTGATCACGGCTCTCTTTCACTATCATCAAAACGAAAATAAATATCAAAATATAAATAAAAATCATTTGTGATGAACAAATATCATGTTAAAACATTTTGAGTCTGATGAAATAATAATCAATATGTTTTTACGAAAAAGTACTACTTTTTAAATTTTATTTGCTATTGCGCTGTCAAGATTCGGATTTTATTCACTTCCAGTCATGTATCTAAACAAGCCAATATATGTTTCTACAAAATACTCAATAGTTTAGATACAATCATTACAAACCTGTGGAATTTGCTCGTTGACGTAGTGAAACCGTCACATAAAAAAATAATTCAACAAATTATTTCTCAAGAAAATTATTATCTTCAGAGTGGTTTCTACTCTAACATGATTATTTACGAATAAAATGAAATAAATACAATGATAGTACTTCGTGAATAATTTATAGACTGTATAATTTTTAGTAATAATCACATAAAATGAGATGTTTCATCAACTATCTCTAGAGAAATCATTATAAATCTAAGGGATGATCTTCATTCAAAATTCATTATATTTGGTTATTTACGTAAAGAGAAACCTCATCGAGATCATATCCATTGTAGTCCAACTATACAATTAATACTCCAATCTCTCATTTGTGTATCACTAATCTAACATAATCTTCACCATGCAATTTCCGTAATCAATTAGCGTCATCTTCAGTTTCATCAAATTATCAAGTTCTTCCATTTAACTATGATTAAAGCATCGATTTCGATCGCATTACGCTTTGGGAAAAATCTTCATCGCGGAGCTATTTCGAAATCCATTATCAACCTCTTTCCCTCATAACTTTAACCACACCGCAATTCCTTACGATATCTGAATCTACAAAATATAAACCGCTCTCATACGTCAAACCCTTTTGATGCCTTCCTCCCCAAACGTCCGCATTTCTTATCGATCAAATAAAATTGACGATGTGAGGATGAAATCAATATCTCTGTGCTGTACCTCAAAGGTGGGACCCTACAAAATTCTTTGCATCATGATACGCTCATTCATTATCGTTAAATCTTCTCGTAGAGTTTTTGTACATTGTTCTACATATTCCTGCGATTGATCTTAGGCCAAACCTAAATGGATATATTTGATTTTTTTACCGGTAGCTTTACTTTAAGTTAGTTATTCTTTAGACAATCATGTGAGGATGAATCTGCGTATATTTTATTCGTATATTATTGGTATGATATTCAATTAAGGGGTTTGTTTTGAGATAATGTCAATCTGTCTTTCAATTTTTAATATATATCTGACAAGTACCAACCTGAGAGAATACCTGCGGAGTAAATACACAAATGACCTCAGCTTTCGGAGCTCTTTTATGAATATTGTGACGGAACACATTGGAATGTGGGTTCGGGGAGGACTCGAAGGAGGGGCCCCTACCTGCAAAAGGGAAAGGCAGGGAAGAGGACTGTGCCGGGAAGACATTCGGTGGCCGGTCGCGGTGGTGTACAATAGCTGTGTGTAACCCGTTGTACAATTAAAGCAGCTGGAAGAGACATATTTGTTTTTATTTAATTCCGAACGGAATTTGTGACGCTCGGAAGGTAACGCTTACATCCGGGATCGTTACAATATTAATTCGACTAAAGTAAAAGAGAGACATTTTCCTCTTTCCGGTACCAATATACTAATGAGAAGTACCCCATTCATCAAGATATAACGGCTGGATACATCTTGTATTATTCTTAAAAATAAATTTGAAATAACACAGTGATTAAACAAAAAATACGTACATAAGAAATCTATAAGTAAGTATCAGACGAGCTAGAAACCCATTAGAAGGGAGAATAGAAGTTCTTTCCGTTTTACTTCAGCAAAATACTCGTATACTTTTCTTTATGGTATACTTAAGTACACAAAACCAGTAAGGGATTGGAATCGTCCTCGCTCACGACGTGGAATGTTTCGACATCACTCAAGGAGACAATCAATGCAGTGCGAGCACAATAATTCCGGGAACAGAGTGAAAGAAGTGCGAGTATCGTAAGAAACGTCTTGATCTGGCGCATTCTTTCGCGCTAAATTCCCTCGAAGGACGGAAAAAAATTCTATGAATGCCAGACTGGAGTTTACGGCAAATTTGCCGCATACCCCAGGCAATATTTTGAATCAGAAGTACTGCGGAGAGACTGTTGTAGGTGAACCTTATATTGGATAATCTTTGGAAGGAATTTTTTAAGAATGGTGCCAGGAAGTTTACAGTTCTATTCTGTGACACTAAAGAACGAATTTCTCCAAATAGCTAAAGAAAAGGCATTTGGGTGACTCAAATGCGGAAAAATGCTTTGAATAGCTGTAGTAGCAGGAAAAAGCACGAGATGTCTTTGAATGACTATAGCGATAAGACTAAATTAAATAACTTTAAGTACAATATGAAACCATGGGGATACTAAACACAAGTAGATTATGATACAGATCAGCAATGATAAAATAGATATTTTGGAGATGAGGGGTACGATTCTGAAGATGAACAGTCGATAATATGAGACGACAGGCCTTTTTTGCACATTTAAATATTTTAATGTATATGAATAATTGCAGTAACCTTGATTAACTTGGATATATTCAAACAAAGTATCTCATTAAGATACGTTTTATAACGTAGATGTATGGAAAATGTATTTCTCTAGCCTAAGTCTTTCATATGATGAAGGTTAATATTAAACTGATCGAGGATCTTCATAAGTTATGCCTAATGATCTGCCCCATCAGATGGGGAACCAAATTAACCTCAGATTTTCGTTAAAGGGGCCAAAAATTTCCATTAAAATTGTGTTTATCCCACAAATAAAATAAGTTCAGTTACAAATTTAACCTTATATAATGATAATCGATACCCGAATTATGCTTAGATGGTATTTCGCTTAAGTCGTCCAAGTTAAGGACTGTGAATATTTAGCAGAATATTTACTAAACCTCCTCTAATATTTAAATCTGTAGTACGAGAAAAAATATACTAATATTGTTTCTAAAAGCCTCAGACCTCGTTAAAAAGCGTTCCTACAAGTCAACGGTCTAGACCCTTATTAGTCTCTCTATGTCTAAGTAGTGACTGAGCCTATTTCAGTCTACCAGCAGCCTCTGAATGATACCCAAGAAAGGCGTCGCCGAAGCAATTAATTCGCATTTCCGAGAGCAGAAATGCCTCTAAATATATGACTCTATAATGCCTCTAAATGCCTCTGATTTCTAAACGCCTTAAAATATAAAGGGGCCTAAATATTCAGCCGTGGAATAGAGTGCTTTTGTAGTATACCCCAGAGCTCGTGCTGGTTATGGAACTGAGTAATCAATTGAACGGTCGTTTCCTTTATTGAAAGCCGTAGAAAAGGGGGAAAATAGCTGAGAGAAATCCAAGCAAGACTGCGTCTTCCCTCAGTCAGCGGAGTCAATCGCGAGGAATGAAAAGGTCTCCTCCCATTCTCCTTCACACATCCCACTCCCTCTGCACCCCCGCACCACCCACTCTAAAAGCTGCGTCGGCACCTCTCTTTCCTGATAGACAAGCGAGGGTCCCCTCTGTGAGATCCCTCGGGATGCGCGAGGCAAGACGTAATGTCAAATAGAGCCCCAAGAGATGTTTTGTCAGCGGAGAAAAGTTCTCGGAATGAGTTATCCAAATCCGGGGAGTGAATGGGAAATTTCTCTCGGAATAAAGTTACCTAATTCTGGAGGTGTAATCTGAAATCCATCGACCTTTCTTTATGGGTTCCATTTGTCGATAATTTCCGGGATAATGATGGTGAATGGTTTTTTGAGGAGATCGTGTAATTGATATGGCTATTATTAAGCCTGCCTATGAATTTTTAATTTCCAATGGGCTCCTATACAGTTCTTTCGTATGTCGTATCTTGAATGATCAATAGAATTTTCTGATTTGT
This sequence comes from Pachydiplax longipennis, assembly GCA_036926295.1. Taxonomy (NCBI): domain Eukaryota; kingdom Metazoa; phylum Arthropoda; class Insecta; order Odonata; family Libellulidae; genus Pachydiplax; species Pachydiplax longipennis. The sequence goes on from JAVFKF010000003.1 coordinate 44,903,360, forward strand.
GTGTTTGTACAGGATGTATAGAAACATATCTCTGATCTACCGCTTTTTCTCCATCTTGTTCATGGTTGTATTATAGTTAAAGCTAATAATATATGATGATTAATAATGACGTTCTTCTCAGCTTCCGTATTGAACGCTACGTTACTTATGGAGTCATTCTGCTATACTTAGATCGACTTTTCTTCTCACATCGGTTCCTTGAGAAACAACAAATATCTCTCTCCTCGTATTCCCTGGTAGGCGTTATTCCATCTATGATGAAGGAAAAAGGGTTAAAGATACATCCAGCCTTCGGACTGATAACCATCTTTTCGAGATTGTTTCTACAGAATGTGGTATTATAAGACAAAACCTGAATTGAGATTGAAGTGTTAAATTCATAAAACTAATTAACAAATCCTTGACTCTACATATCCGGGGGCCAAAAATACTGAGATCGAAGTTCGAGATAAATGAAGTACATTTACGTGTAAATGACGGAAATGCCGATCCGAGAAGTTCACTTAATCCAAATAAACGTCATTACGTTATATTTTGTAAATATTTCGCTAAATATCTTTCCTTGTCATGGCTTTGCTTCGAAATTGAGTACAAATATAAAATATTATTCCCCTGTGTTTTAGCTTATGATATCGTTTTATCCTTTTAGTTAAGACTTAAATATTTACATATTTTACTCAATTAAAAGCAAATAAAGAATGTGTGAAAGGATTGGCAGAAATAGAATATTTATATATAAATATAGTATAGAAAGTTCGGATTTACTTTTCAACTCGTGAATAATCTCACGCACAGGGTGTGAATTCATCCTATGCATATTTATTATAAAATATTTCTGCATTTATATTTTCGAAATATAGCTTTCAATTGCGAGAAACGAGATAATTATTGTATTTAAAGTAATCCGCTCCTTCATTTGCAGTCCAAGGCAGACTTTAACTCTGAAGATAAACGAAAATTCCGTTGAGTAAGTAATTCTTTCCTGACTTTATCTCATAACCTGCGGTCTGGAGATCACTTAAGTGTCTTAGGACTCGTCAAATTCCTCATTTTGCGGTACATTTCCTCTGTATCTCGAATGTCAAAAACTTTAAACGAGCTTCATTTGCCTCAGAGGAATTTATGAATACCTGATTAGGTGCCCTGCGTTAATATATAGCGTGCCCTTTCGAGCTTCATTATCGCTCTCTATATCGTCGAAAATCCTCTAATCTGCCAATCGTGCGGCGATGTCTTTTGTGCTGGGAGGGGTAATGTATGCATTCGAAGGGCAGTTTGGAGACATACCTGGGGCGTCGTCGGCGTCCTCCTCATTCTCTTGATTCCATGCTGAGGCTCCTTCGTCCCAGCTTCCAGTGTCCTCTTCATCCGTTTCCTCCTCCTCACTCCATTCTTCCTCCTCACCCCAATCCTCATCATCGCCAGAGGCCTTTGCTATATAGAGAAGCGCAACCAGCACCATCAGCACCAAGGACACCTTCCAACCGCACCAAGCCATCCTCAGTTCCTTATTGGGAGTCCCACAGAGCACCTATCTCGGCCCCAACTTGTCCAATTACGTGTTGGCTTCAAAGCAAAAGTTCACCGTCATTGCACGGCGACGGGATGACGAGCACGTAATCACGACGTAGGAGAAGACTACTATTACCAATCACATCAACGCTAAAACACCGATTCTTTAAACGAACACCAAACTTCGAAAATTTCTACCCTACGGAGTCATCCAAATTTTACGGGGAGGAAGTTGAGTAAACACGTATGTTTTTCGGTTGATGAGTTGATTACGGAAGTGTTCGAAGGAGAGAGAGAATATGTAATGAGGTGGCTGTAAGTGACGAGCTTATCGATTCGCGAGGTAAAAAAGAGAATCGGGTATTCGGCGGGATTTCGCAGCCGCCGATGCGTTCGAGGAGGCCGAGTGATTGGTCGCTCGGAGGGAAAACGGATATCGCGTCAAATTTATCTGAGAGACATTCGAATTTGTATTTTTTCCGTCTTTTTCCACAACCTGTTGCTGTCTGTCACTTCCCCTCTCACTAATCGCATACCGCGTCAATGTCCAACGGAAACATGTCATCGGAGGTTCTTGAGGAGAGTTCGGAAAGTTCCGGGTTTGCGAATTAATGAACCTCAATGTGAGAGCGCCCCTTGGGTTGATTCTCTGTCCTCTTTCCCGCACTTCCGCGTTCTCTAAAAGTTAAGCAGGTTCATCTTTCCTCGCTATAGTTGTAAGTCCACAGCCCGAATCAAGACACCCACTCAAATCTTTTTCAACGCCGCACTTCATCGTGACCGAGTGTTTCCTTCACTTTAGCTTTTCCTTTACCATTAATATTCCGTACTTTGGCAGGTTTTCCGGGCCGCGATTATAATCCGCGCCTTTCTTCTTTTTTAGCGCCAACATGTATCTCCAATCGATGATCGGAGACCTGTCGACATCACAATTTACACCGTTTTCACTGAAACTTTTTCTCCGACTCCTATACGGGACTCGGTACGGGCTCGGCCGTGGCCCCTGATGAGTAGGCAACCGGCGATTGGCATCTGTAGTGCGGGTTGCTCACCTCTAGGCACGATCCTTCCGCCCAGAGCTCCCGTAACAGACTGAGTCGACTCAGGAGTTGTGTGTTGAGGGCAGGGGAGGGGCAAAGGTGTGGGAGGGGGGAGGGGAAGTGTCGACCGCGAATAGGGGAGGGGAGGGGAGGGAGAGGTGAAAAGTGATGGAAACTTCGGGTAGGGGAAGGTCGCCGGGTGAGCGTAAGAATCAGATACTTGTAGGATACAGGAAAAGTAGGAAGGGTTTAGAGGAGAGAGAGGAAGGTAAGAGGCAAATGAGTAGAAATGAATACGAGTTTATGGAGTGCGGAATTAAGACAGTGTAGTCTCCTCTTACACCTAAACCGTTGTAATTTTAGTTTCAGGAAGTAAGGCAAGTTAAACCGTCAGAAAGAGATAGACTAAAAAGAATATAGAACAGATAATTAAATTTTCACTACACCACAAAGTATACGTATACACACGACCAGGTTTCATCACCATCTGATGATAATGTTATACACTGGTCTTTGTGTAGGTATCATTTACGATGAAAGTAGAAATTAAAATATCTGTTCTACTTTTCTTTTTATATGAAATACCATAAGTAAAGGCTGCAATCATCAACGCTCTTTAAACTAAAATTGTTTAAAAATCTTTTACATTATTCTTATGATTTAAGAAATATCTAAATCTTGCAACCAAAAATTATTTACTCTCAAAAAACACTCAGAAGGTGAGTGTAAAACATGAAGAGTGTACTAATAGAAATATCTAAATTTTTAACTCAAAAGGAATCTTTCTCAGGTTTTAAGAAAGAAAAATATTTAAAAAAGACATAAAAACGTATGATGGTAAGGACAAGTTTCGACGCAAAATGGACAATGAACAATGAAATACAGTTAATGAATAAATCAAAATAAATAAGTAATGTGGGTTGGGTTGGGGCATTGGGTACGTTGGGGCACATAAGTGTTAGCAGACTTACCAAATAAGAGAATAATAAGAATATATGAATAGAAGAAAGAAGAGGAGAGGATGAATGGGAGAACAAAGAGAACGGGGAATGAAGGAGTTTAGAGAGGAACGAAAGGGTTTTTCAGAGAGGAGCGGCCAAAGAATGGAAGAATGCATTAAATTTTACTTCGTCTGAGTGTGCAGAAAGCTGAGGGGGATAGTGTTGAAGGACTTAATTTGGGAAAGGAAGAGCGCGGGCAAAAGAAGAAGGAGGAAAACTATGGTGTGACGCGAGGAAAATCTTTGAAAGGGAATGTTTGGGGGGTTCTCGGAGGAAAGTGAGAGGGCTATGTGTTTTGGGAGGGGTTTATTGATAATGGAATATTTTATGGCCGCGAGAGGTTAAAAAGAAATCTTTCCAGAGATCTTTAAAGAACTGGAAAGTCTGAAAATGACGTTCCTTCACAGAGGTGAAACCACGTAGTTACGTCATAAAACGACAAGCGAAAATATTCAGCGGAATTGGAATATTAAATGTGTAAATATACGAGGGAAAACACACTTTCTAAGATATTAGTATAATAAATAAAAAGGTCGCTTGAGTTCTCGGAATTTTCGGTGATTATGAGCTGCGCGGAGTTATGAAAGCGTAAGATTTTCTTCATAGAATATACAAAGTATGGGAGTCAACATGAGTTCCTAAATAACAGAAAACTTTAATGGGAAAGTTTCATTAAAATGTTATAGCTAATATGCGGGAACTCTAAAGAGTGAATGTTATTCTTAACTTGAATCAACTTGCAACCTGTATAAAGATATTTACTTGTATTTTTCTTTTATAATATAATTATAGTATGTATAAATATTAATAGTGTAAACTGATATACAACCTGTGGGAAGCTGTAACTAGCGGTTGTTTTATACTTCTTTCAAGACTTAATATAAGAACGTTCTAGCTTTTATTGTATCTATACACCAGTTATCCACTCTATCTATGGTATTTTGAATGATGTTCAAGAATTATATATTTAAATAAACCCATTGCGTACATAAAATGAAATATAGTGATGTCATGTCCATTGCTGGAATATACCAGCTTTTTCAATGATAGATGAAAATAATAAGACAAGAAATATTCATAGTGGAGAAATAGATTTCTTCTTCCTGAAGTGCAATATCATACGACCGAAACTTGTGGTTTAATGTTTTCTTAATGTTGGCATTAATATGTTATGATTTATTTAATGTAATATAAATTAATCAAAAGATTGTCATGTGAGATAAAATGCTGATAATCACCGCATGAAATTCTCAAAAGCAGAAAAAGAAGCCAATGAATTCATATCGAGTATTTTGTGAGAATGGATGTTTTTGGAGGCACTGCCAAATAAATAAATGTCTGAGATGTCAAAGAATAATACTTATAACAGCTTAATAGACTGTAACTCGTTCATTAGGCAGGATTTGAGAACCTATGGCCTGCAAGACATTATCCTTACAGATTCCAGTTCCCATTTCGTGGGAATAATGGCATTTTCCCAAACTAATCCTCCTCCTTTCCGGCTCAGCAGCATTTTTATACTGTAGAGGTGAAAGTTTAAGCAAATAACACGAAAGTGATGTGACACCCGTGGCAATTCCAGGAATTGTTCGCACCAGCGTCACGTCTGTCGATACAGGAGAGTTTAATGAACTACGTAATCGTTGTGCAGAGGCCGTGAAAATAACTGGTATTGTTTTAAGAGCAGACTACGCTGTTTGCACCTCCAAACTTCGATACGCGAATTTTTCGTGATGTTATGCTTTCACTTTGTTCGTGAGAATGAACACGAAATGGCTCATTTGTGATCCGTACCGTTCAGCGGGGAATTTTTAGATTTCTGTAGTCTTAAGTTCGGTATTCCGTTCTTTCATTTATGTAAAATCAGCAGCGCAATGTTATCGCATCAGGTAGGATTCATATCGCAAATAATGTTTCATCGTTACATGGAAATCTATATCGAATCTGCGTAAATATTATGAAGAATGAAACATACCTATGAGGCGTTCTCGAATCATTTATTCTGGAATTGTTTACTTAAATTACCACGATAAGGTTATCAAGGTTTAATTATAGACATACAATTGACCTTTATTTTTGTAATTCACTAAGACGTTATGCGATTTTTTTATAATATTTTGCATTAAGATTATTACTAGAAACAGGTCATCCTCAACAGTCAACTGAAATATTCTGGTACATGTCAGCATAATTTTGAACACCACTACAGTTGAATTCGCGATTTCAATTACAGTTTGGTGGATATAGTTAATGGAATGTTTGGAGTAGCAACGTTAAAATTTAGAATATAATATAATATAAAAACAAATATTTCAGAAAGCGCTCTTTCCTGAACATAAAATTCCCAACTCATATTTAAATCTCATATTTATTGGCAAAATTTTACGTAGCAGGAACATCTAAATCAATATAATGAGAGAAACTTTAATCTCTTACACATAAGTACTTCACTTTTTTATGTGAACATTAAGAAAATATATCTTCGACGGTAATCTAATTAAATATCCTACCATACATAGCTTTGAGTCGGTTTCGTGATCGTTTAATTGTTTTGTTAGAAATATCATACGCTTCATATTATATAAAATTAAATATAGTTGAAAGATATGATGCGTTACTCTCTTTCGTATTTCTGCTTTAGGTGACTCCATAGCATGTTAACTACTTGGGCTTTTCTTTCTGGAAATGATAGCCAGGTTATAAATCAAAAGAAGGTGCCACAGGCTGTCCTTTTACTTCGAGATATCGTTACCTGAAATGTCCTTGTCCACTGAAACGTGCACGAAAAGTGCAAACAGACAAATAAACGACAGAAATGCATGGCTTTATGAAGTGACTCTTTGAACTCGTCTGCCTTAAAATATCTCCGCAAACACTGAGTGAAATATCAAGCAAAACTAGCAGCGGGGACTAGCATTATATACTCTGTTATTCTATTCTTTAAATTTTATAAATGTATTTTAGTTTCCACCGTTTCTACTCTAAAACGTTATTCTGTTTTTCATTAAATGTAGGATTTCACAAAGTACTCGTAGATACAAAAAACCTCTGATATTAGATATTTTCAGTATAATTAAAGAAAAAAGGGAATATAAAAAATGACAATCTTGCATGAGAATGATGGAGGTAAATGATAGAGCTACCGAGGTCTTTTCATTGGAAATTCTGACGATCAGAAATGAAATTATTTAAACATATAATTGGATAATACATACATAAATTAAAATGTAATTAATCAACATTAAAATAAGAAATAAAAGAAACTCTATTATATGAGAAGAGCATATATGGAACGAATGTCTTTAAAGTCCCTGAGTAAAACGAATAAACGCGCATTAAATAATTTACAACAGTAAATAACGATTCCCGATTTTAATTCTGTAAAAGACCTGAGAAATTACTGTACACTATACATGCTCTCAAGACAGAAATTCGGCTTCCAAAATACGTGTAGAACGAAACACCTGATGGAATAATTGCGTATCTTTCCTACACTTGTTCCCATGTTCATTACTTTGCTTCACGGTCTTTCTTTTGTTTCTCCTCGCCTACACCTTCAAGTACGAAGTCCAATTACTCAGTCGTCACCCATTCACATTTTTCTGTTCCTTTTCGCTAAAAACCTGGATGTGGAAACCCGTGAGGGTTATATCCTTATTTTTCAGTTTCCTACTTCGTTTTGTTTTGCATCCTTTCGAGTCCTTGTGCTGAAGGTACTCTGACGTTTTCCACCTTTTCTTCGTTTATCATCTTTTGGCTCGTTATCCTTTGCATACCTTTCCGTCACACCTAATCGTCACGTCTCCTAGTTACCCTGTCTCATACTCATCACAAGGGTTTCCGACCCTTTTGGTCCCCGCAATCCTCGGTTCCAAGTATTCGTATCCTGTACCCTTATTCATAATGATAAAAATTCTAAGTTTTAACGTAATCTTGCACGAAAAGTATGGATATCAGGCCGTAGGTTCACATGATAGACAGTTACCATTATTGAATAATTTGAAAACAGTTTTATGGCCAATTAATTTAAGTATAGTTCAATGGAATTACATACCTTTTTAATATCTACTGGTGTGAATACATTCTTCAAGAATCTAATCTTTGTTATGATCGGGCGAAAATTTCGAATCGACCACTGCAGAACTCGAGTTGAAGACAAATTAATGAACAGGAAATTCATATCTACTAATTATCATCTACTCTTCTTTTTTCCTTTTTCAATTTTCTGCACGAAATTTGTTTGTTATACAAGAACACCCCTACCAAAGTTTATTTAATTATCAAAATGATTATAATGACGAAATTATATCTATTAAAAAAATTTTTTACAATTAATTTTCTATGATAATTTATGAGGACGATAAGTAAGAGACGATAATAGCCAGAGTCCAGTCGACATCACAATTTAATCTGTTTTCACAGAAGGTTTTTCATCGATTCCTTACGTGATTCGTCACAGGCTCACCCGTGGCCCCCGATCAGTAAGCAACCGGCGATTACCATCTACAGTGCGGGTTGCTTACCTACAGGCGCTATCGTTCCTCTCAGAATATGCAGACCGAGTCGGATTCAACGAAAATTATTTTAAGTACCAAAATTATTATAATTACCAAATTATATCTAATCAGAGACATTTCTTCATTACATATTTTCCATGTTATTTTTTGGATGGCGATTGAAAGCAGGAGATCATGGAATTGTGAGCTGCAGTTTGGGAAATATACGAGAAAAAAGGGACAAAGCTTCTGTTATACAATGGAATCGAATACTTGGCCCATTTTCTTCCAGTTTCAAAAATGTTACTCGATTAGAATCAAAGTAGATTTAAAAGCAAAAGCACGAATCGCCCTTCTCTATTAACATCTTGTCAGTGTAAAAACTGGACGAAAATCCATAACTCTTTGGATGGATAAGATATGGAGGTTATAAATTCCTACTATACACCTTGGAAATCCATAACGTTAAGGAATAATATATGGCTGTATTTTTATTAAAATAACACAAATAAATATGATCGAGTTCGATAGGCCAAATAATATTTACGTTAACTATTTTGTTGTCAGATTCATCTTCTTGACTCTTCTTTCTGAGTTTCTTCTTTTGATTGCCAAATTCTGTGAGAATAAGATGATGTAATTGCAAAGAATAGATCCCATCATCGAGGACTATGAAAACGCAGACCATGCTTTAAAAAGCCATGTAATTCAACAAGAAATACAAAACCAAGTTATAATTCCATTGTGCTTAAACGCCGTTTTTGCTTCGTTCCCTCAAAGCGTCTTAACCGGGATTTACCATAGATTTTAAAGCCATCGACGGATATAATTTATCACACGTTTCCTCCATTCTATCTTTATCCTTTCTCTGGCTTATTCTCTCTTATTCCCTCCCTTATAGTCCTTCTACAACCAACCTCGGAACTGAATAGAGCAAAGAAAAACTTTAAGGAATGGTTTCAACTTTAAAAAGATTAGAGAGAGAAAGTTTGCCAATAAAATGTTTATGACCTCTTAACTACAAGAGCTATTTTTATCTCCCAGAAGTTTGCCTTTCCAAAATGTGAAACTTCTAATTTTATCCCGCCTTAATGTTAATTTGTTAAAACATTTGCTTGAGCTTTTCTCTCCCGAAGTGCTTGTTCGTAAAAGAGATAGCAATGATCGATTTCCTTACCTGGTAATTCACTTTTTCTTCTTTGTTTCCATGCATATTCAATAAGAACTCGCCTCTTTCCGTTTTATGGCTCGGTTAGGTAATTATGACAAACTTCCCTTCAAACTTTGCCTTCTGACGAATCAAAGTCATTGCCGAAGTTTTCGTTGAAACAGTGATTCGGAAAAGGAATATTTTTATTACTAATTTTGGTACATCTGAGCAAATTCTTTGTCGTCTTAGATAGCTTTGATTAATCCTATTTTGACCATAAATGTTAGGCATGAATTTAGATGAAGATTTGCAGATAGTGGTAATTCTTTGAAAAAGGAATTCAAATTCTATATGTAAGATTGTAATTCTATATTAAAGATCTATACAAAATCTACAAAATATAGATACTCTGTAGGATAAGAAAGGATTATAAATATTTTAATATCGTGTTTTAATTAAAGCTGTCCATAACTAGCCGTTTGTCTGTTGATTTTACAGAGACTTAATGCTATAATAAAGGAAAACGTTTACTGTAATTTCGGTAAAAGCAACTGTGGGTTTGTGTCTCTCTATTGATACGTTCATTTAACCGCCAGTTATTTTATTATGTTTAGAGTAAAACTCTGATGACCAGTATTAGAATAAAGAACAGATTTAGCTTTCAAATTTCCAGATATAGATAGATACATGTAACAAAGTTTTTTCGATTATAATCATACCTTGACGGTTACCAATCTTGTAACACACGCGCTTCACTTTTCCATAGAAAATCATTTTCTTTCTCTTCACCATCTCATTGGAGCTGTACTAAACGCTCATTGCACAAAGCCATTTATATCGCCTTTCAGATAGGTGCCAGGAAATTGCCGAGTGACTGAGAGAAAATGCTACGGGAAAATAAGCGTTAGACCACGTGTAACACGAATGATTCTCTCCACTCTAAATAATTACGAACTCGTGAATGTGCTATTGTTCCAAAACCAATTTGCCTTGCTTTTGACTATCGCTCTCTTTTAATTCTCCTCCAACTCGGACGAAATTCGTTCCAATCCCACTGATTGACTTGCATTATATTTCTAACATTTTCGATGCATTTTCATCTGCTTTTGAATGATTGTTGCTGAAAATAAATCCTGTGATTCAATTGCAGGGATAATCTTGTGCTCCGATGGATATTCCAGCTGTTTTTCTCGCTATGTTTATTGCTTCCCGTGAACGAAATATTAGATTTCTGAGGGAAACTGATGAAATATCACTTTAGATGAACCGCGTACAATTAAAGGACTACCGTATTGGTTCATTCAATTGCCATGACTCATACTTTGAAAGTTTAACTGATTTTATGCTTATGTTATTTTGCTCAGAAAAGTGAAATACACGTATGTATCCTTGATTAAAATCATCTATTTTCTAGCTCGAGCTGTTTCTAAGTCTTTTTCTCTGCTTGAAAATATTTATATCCCAATATCACTCATATTTCAATTTATGAAGCTAAAATATCGATTCAAAGATGGAAGGACTAATAACTTTCCCAGGAACTCAAGACTACATTTCTTTTTCTAGGAATAATCTGCAAATAGATTAAACCGAAACACTTTTACCAAACGTCTTTATTCATTTTCAGTTACTCTATAGAGAACGATGTCAATACAACAAGTAAAGAATACGAATAGCATCTCACCGTTACACAAAAAAGTGAACATTTCATTCACGTTCAATTTTCTTCGAAAAGTGACTTTCTGAATACGAAGGTAATATGTAAAATTACTTTATATTTTATTAGCATGTTATGTATTGCAACGGTGTCATAAGAAGGAACTGAGACATACTCCCATCGAAAATGATTTGAAGAGGATGTACATAGTGAAGCTAATGAGTAACGAATTCTGATTGGATCCGATTTTCTTTGAGGTGATGATTCAATCAGATTATTTGTGATCACATTCTCTGGCAGTGATAATGAAATGAGAATCAAATTGAAACAAATCTCATTATTTTGATCGATTTCCTTTGTCTAAAGGCATAATCGAAGCAATTTAAAATTATCATTGGGAAATGGTTTAATTTTATTAGATGGAAATAGCCGAAAGAAAAATTTTTCATGTTTCTTAAAGATGTTTTAGTTATGATTAAGTTAAAATGAAGTGTAAAATGAATAGTTATATTATTTCTCTGAAAATATTTAGTTGAGCTTACCGTGATGAGGAGAGCACGCTTGGATGGTCCAGGATCCCAATGGCGTAAAACTTCTCTCTCATATCTGTTTATTCCTTTGAATTCTCCCTCGTAGATCCTGATGACGAATTGCTGATATAAGATACTGAATTATGATTTCTCTAAGATAATATGAAAGCTAAAACGTTGCTTGGTGGTATACATACATACATATTATCTACACTTACACTTATAATACTGGGTAGTCCATATACACTGAACATAAGGAAAGTCATCTCCACATATTCTTTTAAGAAAAATTCACGAAAGCACGCTAGGACCGTATGCATTAAAATTTTATCAATCAGATTTAGTTGACTGTTTCATCCTAATGGGCATTTCAATCATGACGAAGTCGATTACTCAAATATAAGGAAGCCACGTTAAGCCGGAGTCGATGTTATTTTAGAAATTATGACTCTGAGCTTATGGGCTTGGATTATTGAAATTTTAGACTTCATTTCCTGTAGGTCCGAATGGTGTTTATTTTTAGGTATTTACAGCACGGAAATGTCTGGTTTGCCATTGCTTTGATGATTATCATCCAACGGAGTATTCAAAAGAGCAGCTTTTAAAACAAAAGCGATGATTGTATGGAAATTGGATGATTTATATTCTGTTTGAATAATCATTTCCTCCACTCTACAAACACACTGCTGCTGAAAAATTGAAAGAGTATAATCGAATAGAAACCAAAGAAAAATATTGAATGTTTAAATGGCTTAGGATCAAGATCTTATTATTTTAATAATCATCTTATACAGGAAAATTTCCCTTAAAATTGGGGTTAGGGAAAAAGATAATATGCTATTCATAGATGCGCTTCTCTACCGCAATTGAGGGTTACGTACGCAAATAAGTTTATTTGTGAAGAACAAGAAAGAGAACTTTATAGTCAAAGATTATTCCTAACGCTAACCATACGGATGCAATCTAAATCTTTACAAAATCTCCATATTTGGTAACGGATTTCACAAGAAATTGGGAATATTTTCGGCCAGGAAGCGCACATTACAAGCTGGAACGCAGAAGGAAGGAATCCGATGCATATATACATCTTTCTGTAGGCGAAATCGTACTAAATTAGGTCCTCCGAGGATATGCTGACAGGCTCGCAAACCAAAAATTTTGTAGTTTTCCTTCAGCATTATGGGGTGATGCATCATTCTGTACTATATAAGGGTGCCCCGAAATCACAAACCTCTTTCAAAGCAGTTCGTAATGGAGGAGTTTTAAAAGTTTCCAATGCATTACTCATCTCAAGCTTTTCCTTTCCTCTTTCCTGTCATATGCATTCACTAGCCTCGGGTACTTGGTACTTACAGTTCAAAATTGACATGCATACATCCTCTTTCGTTTGCATGAAGTAACTCTATATTATTAGCTTTAAACATTCTGGGAATGCCGTCTTCCTTAGATTTCAGAATTCTTCACTTTCCCGGGAGTGGTTCCAGAAATCTTTACTTTTCTATGAATGGCTTTAGAATTCATTACTATTATGAATGAGCTGAGCATACTACTTGTGCAAAAATACTTCAAGAAAGAATTAAACGACATCAGAGAAATGGATATGATGAAGCCATGGTCAACAAATTTTTGGGAAAATATACACAGAAACTCAGAGTAATAGAACACTCTATCTTCAACTCAGAAAAACTCAATTTTATTGAAATATCATAAACACTTGAGATTAGCAACAAATTTTAACACATAAACTTCATTTTTTTTAACAGCAACAAATTAACCCATCTTTCACAATCCCAAAGACATCACCTCCATCAATACACAAATCTGGCATTTATGAAATAGCATGTCATGGCTGCGATAAAATATACCTCTGTCAAAAAATGTAACTCAGAAATCAGATTCAATAAGCGCTTAGCTAACTTAAGACACAAATAAATTAGAAAAATCAAGCGTTGCACAAGGTGTACAAGAACACAATCACAGAATTAATTAAGAAAACTTGAAATTTAAGAAATCCGCGTAGCAAATCCCAAAGTAGATACTTATGAAAGAATGCAACATCATACACTAAAACAAAGAGATTATGAATAGTCGATCTAATCCTCTGCATTATACTCTTTCCTAAACGCTTTTCCTAAAAGCAGATAAGACTCGAGAATATCCTCACCCCCTTTTCAGCGTCAAATAGTAAAAACCCCACACTGCACCGTTTTCATTCCACTTAGAACCCCTGAGGATGAAGAATAGCAATTTAAATGCGCACAGGGTAATTCCTAAAAGTGGGTTATTCTGGTGTTTCCCAGTACATCGAGTACCAGAATGGCCGTAGTACGACAAATGGTCAACGGGTCATTTACAAACCTCTGATTTGCTATGAATCTCGAGACTTAAAGTACCCATTTATGAAATGCTCTTTCGAGTATGCCTTTGTGATTGGCACCTTCTCATTTGACTTTAGTACAGGATGCATGAAAATGAATCATTTGCTCAGTTTTGATTATGGCTATGATCATGTGAAAGCTAATGTAATATGCGTGATACTACATAATGGCACCCATTTTTCTTACTACTTATCGAATACTATAAGAAGTCTATACACTGGGACGTTGGGTTTGCAACTACGTGGACTTTTTATCCTACAGCATTCTATTATATCCTCTTTCAGGAAAGCAAACGGAAATTACTTCATTCCTTACCTTACGAAGTCACTCCATTTCCTCTTCAAAGCTTTGTTCATGTGACAGAAATACTTGCCACAAAGAGAACTGTGTTTGAAATACCTGTAATGGAGCCAGTAATTTGTATCTCCGCTCTTATTAAGTCGGATACTTTCTCTGGATACAAAAGCATCCCGAAATCCGTATCATGAGATGAAGGGGAAATTTTGGGGACACAAATAGAGATCTTCTTACGCACCGAATTCTTGGCATATTTCGAAGTCCTTGAAAAGGATCTCCCCACCCTTGAGAACCCTTCGAACGCATGAACTGCTGCGCGGTGTCCATATTTAATCTGCCTCTCAACTCCTTCTTCACCTCTGCACTGTCATCATATTCTATCCGAAGGAGTGCATGTCGTTTTCGTGGATTCGTTTCGTCAATCGCTTCCTGATATACGAGAATTTTTACTCATCGCTTGGTCGATTTCAGCATTGTCACATAAGGGTATTCCCGGAAAGAGAGGGAAATTTTTGCACAGAACGGCGTTTCTAGAATGGTTACGAGTAGGCAGCCCCCTTGACATAATCGAAATGAAACAGAGAGGATATCTAATGAAAACCTAAATAGCCATTCAGTCTCCAAGGATATTATCGATCTGTTATGACGATCAACATCTGTTAGTAAACTAATATCAATAATATGGAGAATTATCTTAAATTGTAAGAATGTCTAGAAGCGATTCTGTGAAGTCGCTTATTTTAAACAATTTATGGAAAATTCCGTAATACAATCACAATTGTATTTGAGGCAGAAGCCACTTCATAGTAGGGACTTTTTCTCTTTGTATGTTGATAGGGGTAAATTTATCAATCTTGGGAAGCTTAAAAGGACTTAATATTAAAATAATCATACGAAATATTTTTCAGAAGAGAGTACATTTTTCGCCGACTGTATCTTCGCATTCTATGTAATCGATGAACAATTTCTTGTTCTATCATTCTCAAAATATTTTGTATTACTTTGGGTTTTTCGGCTTATTTAAAGTTTTCAGCATGATCTAAATCTATATTAATAATATTTACTAATAATTATCCAACTGCTTGACTAACCACTTATTTCAGTCTCAGATTTAAAATTCGCTCTGATTTTATTTATTTCAATAGCAACCTTTAATTGAAAGAACCTTGATTGGTGACAATCTTCAATTGCGAAGGCTGAATTAAAGTAAGTATGCATTCACTTCAATATCTTTTCGAACAAAAGTAAGGGATGAGTCTGTAAATTAACTGTACACAAAAGGCAAATATACTACAATTTATGACCATACCTGTGACGTAGAGAGCAAGTTTCTCGATACTGTGTTAGATTTTTCTCTGCTCGTCAACGTGAATGTTTCCACGGTGTAGGAATCCGATAAAAACACTGTCTTTGGGTCTCAATTGCTCTCCATTAAAATTGACGGTCAATTACAGGCTAATTACCCAGTTTAAATCCATTATTACGTCAGCGCGTTCATAACGACCGAATATTAAGATCGTTTGTAGTGCCCGAAGTTATCTCATTACGGAAAATTATTTAACATGTAGGAAATAGCATTTAGAGGATTAATCTCATCTTCGTACGGATCGCGGCATCATGTGTATTGTAAACCGAACTACGCGAAATGTTACATTCAAAATTCTCGTAAAATTCATATTCGCGTCATTAATTGATGAAACAAAAGAGCGACGTCGCTGCTGGATAGGAAAGTTTAAGAGTAGATGAATACGCAAATTAGCGTGGGTTAATTTTACTCCTTTCAGTTCAAATGTATAATTGCGGATCTGTATGTTGATAGGAGTAGCAAATTAAGCCTCCATCCCATAGCCGAGATGTAAATCCTGGGATTTAAGACATGGTAAAAATAATTGGATTCGATCATATCATAGTCGAAGATCATTTCAAAGTCCAAACTCAATTCAAATTAAAAGTACTTCCTCAATTTGAAAGTATTTCTTCTGCTGGTTCTTAAAAAAAGAAGTGACGATGTGAAAATGATCAAGTGAAAATATGGACTGAAATGTATCATTATAGACTGTGACAGTGAACTGTAGTTTTTGCAATTAGAGGATATATGTGGTGTAAATGTTTTGGTGGGGATGACAAGGAGGTGTGTTTAAATTCAGTCCTGATGTAGTGTAGTGGTGTTTGAATACTGTACTAACGTTAATTATGGAATATTTGTACGTGTAACGTCTGGTGTAGAAATTTGGGGTTTAATTATGATGCCTATAGATAATGGTTGGGGCAGCCACCATAAGTAATTTTACTCGCAGCATGCTTACTAAAAATAAATAAATAGATTATATATAGTAAATATGTGAGAATTGAATTAATAATAGAGAGTCGTATTAGTTTTTGAGGGCAAAGTCTCACAGGAATTCTTTTAACAGTCAGACTTAAATATCTTGAGATTAAAGCTACTAGATATGCCCTCATTATCCAATGAATAATGCAGTTTTCTAAATTTCATTTTGATACTTTTTATATTGAAGGGTTGCTCTAATCATAATACTTTTTAGCTCTTTTTTAAAGCGATGATTATTAAAATTAAACGTTTTCTAAAGATCAAAATGCTCTCATTACCTCGTTTAATTAATTATGCTCTTAATGACGATATATTAATTTAATTTAAAAATTAGTCTGAGCTCCATTAACGTTTCCCTACTAATTCTACATAATGTTAAAATTAGTTTTAATAGAGGAAACCAGAATTAAGCGACTATTAGGGCTATCAGCTTGAAAATTACCCCTTTTACACCATCTAGCGCAGGCGAAATATTTTACACAAAAGGCCTCTCTTTAATTCATTCGAGTGTCGCGGATAAGCCGCCCATGGATAATCGGCAGTCGCATGTTTACCTACGGAACCGATTTACCAGAAATACAAACGAAAATTATTGCCGCATAAAAATCCGTATATTAGCCATTGACTTTCCTTTTCACGTCCCAAATGGTGACTACAATTCACGTGCGGAATGAATATTGCCCTCATTCGATTGGGGGCGTTGGGAGATGAGTTTACGAATGACGGAATGTGTTAGGGAAATACCGATATTTAGATAAGCACGTGTCTGGTGTATTTTTCCCCTTGGACCTGCAGTTTCATATAACGAGTTTTGAGCACCGGCTCCTGGAATGCTCGAGCGAAATCCAATATTGGACGCACAGTACCAGGCCACTGCCGTAGATGGCACCAGCGTAGCAGTTGCACTTTATCTAGTGTTCCCCGATACAGTCCTCTTTGAACCCGCCCACATCTTATGCATATATCCCTCCATGCGCAGCTTCAAAACAAGGAGGACCCTTCAATTCATGCCTCTGCTCGGATTTTATTCGGAAATTACGACGGAGAATATCGTGCATGACCGATTTTATTAGGAGAATCTTATACGCAAGAAAAGTTCATTTCCGGATATTTAGGAGTTATTGCCAAAGCCAGATGTAAATATAAACTGTAAGGGCTCGAATTCTAAAAAGGGCTTCATGAAGTCTTTTATTGGAAAGATCTTTGGAAAGAATCATTCAATATCTATTATTGAAATACAACTTAGGTATATTTCAAATAATCTTGTATTTAACCTCCAAGCCATGCCTAAAATCTTAAATAACCAAACAAGTGTGGTAATGTATAAAACAACTACTTCCTACTTAGCCATCGAGTTAAAACTCACCTTATATTATCATATATTAGATTTCTCAAGGTTTAATTATTTCATTATATTTAATTAATTGGAGTAACAACCCATAATCCACACCTAATCAATGGACAGATCCCTAAAATTGCCACTTGCTAAAATTCGAAATAAATTTTCGAGATACATCCTTAATTAAAAGATATCATACTTAAAATCCAGTGATTTAACATATAATTTATTACATAATATTTATCAGTCTCATGTAACAAGTAGGTAAAAGTTCAATATACATGTTGTAAGTAAAAATTATTACTGCCAGAAAAATGGGATCAAAAACTTTCCCATTCAGATACATCCAGTTATTAAAGAGTAAAAAAAGATTGAAACATATATCACTTCTGGCAAAACATAGAGAGAAAAATAGAGAAATATACGAAACTTGGAGGTGACAGAGAAATTCCATATAAGGAAAACAAAGAAAATCCAATTATCTTAAAGGTTTGGAGGAACATAGATTTTAAAGTTACCTGAGATTATCTGGTGTAATTTAAAACGGAAAGGCATCATGGTTTTATACAGTTTGCGGCATTATCATGTATAAAGCCGGCCCTGCTCACATCTCTGTTACAATGTTCATTGAATGGAGAGTCAAAATTCTCTATTAAAATCTTATTCTATAATAATTATATTAATTAGCTGTGGGGTTAATGAAATATTTTCAATACGATTATCCTTTATCAACTGCATCGCGTAACATCTTCGATTAAAATCTTCAGCAAGAAATGCACCATATAGGAAACATTTCTTTGCACACACATTTCCCCTTTAAATATTTAAAATCCAGCAAATCTCACCTCATTTCGAAAAATCCTCAAGTTTTAGCATGCAAAAACAGGTACAAGAGAATGGAAGACGCATTGGTATGAATGGGTCCTTGAAATAAACAGAAACGATATGAGCGCAGATGAGATTTGCAATCAATCGCTTTAAAGAGAGATGCTCCAATAACAAACAAACCGATACCTTTCACGGATGTTCCCTTAAGTTTTTCCTTCCCGAGTTCTCAAAATACCTATATCGATTCATGCACAGGTAACCAGTTTTCACGTTTCATTAATACCTTGGAAATCTTTCTCGTCAGTCAGTGCTAATCCATTATTAACTCAGCTATATTTTGTGCAATGTTATGAAGAGACGTAAATCCTATGGCATCCTGTATTCTTTACGGGAGAATGGAGTGCGCTATTCTATCAGAAATTAATTTTACTCTATGGCGAATGTTTTCAAAATCAATTATCTCCAACTTTCTTTTTCTTCGCAAAAGTTGCGACAGCTCCCGCCATTCTTTCTAAAGTTAGATTTACGTCAAGTAATATTACGTTTTAGATTTACGTGGTTTCTTCATGAGGTTGGCCTAAGAATAGCAAAACGTAGCCCTACTGAAGCTAAATCATACACTCACGGTTTCATAAGTGATTTAATACAGAACATAATAATATGAGCATATGAATACTGTGATGAACTATAAGCAGATATCTTTCTCATATTAGTGGTGTTTTCTTGGGCAAAAGGTAGAGAATATGATAGGAAATCATTAAAAGATATGAAAATATTTATAAGCTGATTTTCTGAATCAACTTAATTCAAGAATGATTTGGATATAAACGAAAAGGAAGGAGATAATTGAACTGGAGTGATCACGTAATTTATTTCAACAACAATATCATATCTTAGTAAGTTTAAATATAAAGTATTGCAGCTTAATATTGCACTTCCAAAAGTTGTATGAAGATGACAAATTTTCATCATATATATTACACTGTTATAATGTGATCATCTTCAAATACCTGAATCTGTGAAATTTTGAATGATCAGTCGTATTTTTGAGCGTCCAGAATGTCCTAAATTTGCAACTGAAAAATCATATGGTATCCTTCACTGGCATCAAAAATCATCTATCTGGCTGCATCACCTTAGGCCGAAGATTTTATTGGGCAATATTCTCCACTTTAAGAAAAATACACCAGCTTCGCCTTAGGAAAAAGATTTCATTGAGAAATTCCCTCCAATTTAATATAAATAGACCAATAACGCCCATGATAGCAATAGTTCAATTCAGGAGAAACGGCCGAATTCGGTTCCATTCAGCTTTGGAATGGAAGAGGAGAATAGATCGATGGAACGAATCCAGGTGATGTTAATTTAAACCGTGAATTGACTTGGACATGAAATGCGGCAGAAGAAGGAAGATCAGCAGAAAGTGGGGCACCGGAGAGTGCGTGAACGTTTTAGAGTCACCGAAATTGAGAAATGTATCTGGGACAGCCAAGAAGTATCGGCGAGACTAGCTGTCATCAAAAGCGACAAGCGTGCCGTCACAGCAAAGGCTTAAAAGGCTCTCATAACGGGAATCCGGTTTTGCCAAAGAGGCATTGGGGATCCCTCAAATCTCGGCAGCCTGCATAAAACGCCGTGTGATAGGACGGCTTTTCACTTTGCCCGTGTAATTTATGCTAGCAATATGTGGATGAGAACTACATATGGGTAAAAAATTGCGATATGTATAGGATTCGATTCCAAGGAAGAGTGTGACGGGAATATAAATGACATGAGGTACAGCGCACGTATGTATTCGAATAAAACCTCTCCAATATTTCGTTCCATTGAATTTCTTCGTGCCCACATTTAGATATTACGTAAGAAAAAAATTGAAAGAATAACTTTATTAAAGGTGTGAGGATATTCGGAATTTTGGATCGATTCGAATTATTATTTTGTTCGAAAAAATTTCGAGCGGAATCGACACATCAACACTCGAATCGAATATCGAACGGAAGGATAAGAGGCGTAAAATTTTTTCTTCATAATTCTTGTTACGTTGCCCATTTTATACATGAAATTCGTATGGCACACTTCATGTACGTATTCATCTATCTAACAATTACTTACTAATAAAAATTACTATTGTTACAAAAGTTGATCTAATTTAGGAAATTTCCATATTATAAATTTACAATTACATCCAAATGGATGACGAGGATAAGCAGGAGATGAAGAAAATATATACTCCAGTGCGTGAAATTCACATAGAATAAAAGTGGGAGAAAGATCATGTATCAAATAGTATACCTAGATATTCCTGCAGTTCTTCATAATCCCATAGGGATCGGCAAAGACAAAGAATCAATCGCTAAAATAGATAGTTACTTCTGGTTGTTCTTTCTGCAGAGCTTTAAGGAAGCTAATAGAGTATAATAGGCAACCTCCTCCACAATCTAAAAAATAGCTCCATCAATACACAAATGCAAATACCGATTGCGCATTGAGTCATTCTCAGAAGGCAGGCAGTCCGCGGTTGCTTTTCTTCATTCGGAGAATTGACCGTACGCTCATTGGCATCTCCGGCGATGGGAGAAACTTCTTTTTCAACAACAACCTACTACCATTTTATTTTCTTTCTCCGATGATGTCGATGTTAATACACCCCTTCCATACACCGCTGGCGGTTTGCGGGATATATACATGGGTGGTCTGAAAAGTTTCCGAAATTTCGCCATTTCTCGACATGTTTTCTGGAAATTTTCTGAAGATTTCTAAAAAATCTGGAGTCAGAAACTTTTCAGACCACCCATGCATATATAAATCTAAATACATCAAATTATTCACCACTGGGCCTCAATGGCATGAAATTCTGACTTACTAAGCTGTATTGTACTTGGTTGTTTAGAAAATTCAAGAGTTTGGAAAAAAGTTTCGAAACCCTAAAATCTCCTAACCCTAATGTAAGACAAAAAAGATGGAATGAAGTCTCTAACAGATCAGAATAATGAAGTTCATCTAATCCTCCAATCAAAAATTAGAAAAAGACTGATGTTTAGCTGCTTGATTATTAGCTCTTCTAGCTTCTAGGCAATCAACGAAAAATTAGAATAAATAATCTCTGTGTTCTTTAATCAAGATATGAGGGCTATGTACTTTTTTTTGAAATCACCAGGTATTTTCATGTCAAAGTGATCATGTTCGGTAACGGTGAGCTTATGCCTTCTGATATGCTTTTGAAAATCAGAATCATGTAAGCTTAAAATTTTAAAATGTCATCGAAAAATGTTATTCACAAAATTCGCTAGGATAACTACGTGGTACATGTTCTGCGCTGACGAAGACAGAAACGAAAAAAAGGCCTTTTTCACGGCTTACCTTCGGCTACGCCTCGAGTCAAATGTCTCTCGTTAGCCATAACCTCGCGGAGTTGAGTAAACTGTCGTTCAAACTGGCCAAGAGAGAGAACACAAAGGCAGGGATCAATTAGCGATTCCACAAGACTATCCTCTCGGTTTTTGGGAAAGTAGGACATGACACATTTTTTCTATCGCGTAAAAAGAGGCTGTTTGTGTCGGAGTGGCATGGAAGTTACCGTGTAGAACAAGAGAGGAAGAGGGAGAGAGGTGTGGTCAGAGCGGATGTCCGCAAGAAATAGAGGGCGCTAGGCGGATGCGGTTCGCAGTAAATTCGAGGAGAGACTTTCCTTCGCCTTTCGCTGCAGACAACCCTTCGCCAACCTTCCGTACGAATACGGAGTCTGTCCTTTTACGCACGGAGTGCAAGTGCTTCGCAGACTTGTATTCGTAAATTCCCCAGACCACGTAAACTATTTTCGGAAACGGCTGATTAATGGAAATGTATGCTCGGACTCGCCAGAGGCAGGACATCGTCGCTCTGTTCCAACATTTCATGTTTTTCAGGTTTATAATTCCATATTTTCAATTATTTGTAATGTCAATGAAGAGATATCTACATTTACATTTGTTACCATGCAATCAGCCTTTCGGCGTAAACTTCGAGTCTAGCTTTCCTGATTCAAGATTAGACTAGAATTATTAAAAAAATACATTCAGATAAATATAGCTGAGTCGCATACCATACCATGGAAATGGGCAATAATCTCAAGACCCTTTTTCTATTACCTATTTCCTTACTGAAGTAACGATTTAATATTCTAATTAGGGTAATGAAACTCAATGTAATCAGCGCACATTCTATTCTGGCATTGATATAAAATCCGATCAAACGATGGAAATATTAGAAATCATGGACAGTACCCCATAGACATACTATTATTAACTGGCAGGACTGAATAAGGGATATAAGCTACTTTCCAAAGGGCATAATTTTTAAGAAATCAGGATCTCCTAAACTAAGGCCTTTTAACGAAGATAATGCAGCTAAGCTGCTATGCTATTTCTCGAGTTCCTTTCGATTTAGTACTCAAAAGGCTATCTCAATTAAAAGTCGAACAAAATCTGCTTTATGACGTTTCACTACTAGCTTAGTATCAACAGCGATGTAAATATACCTGTATTACTTAACAATTCACCAATTAATTCCAGATTTTATCTTAAAAAATGGAATAAGGAGTAATAAAGTCTGAAAGTTCGTTTTATTATTTCTAACTTTTTAATTTACATTAAAAATAAGTTTAAAATGAAACTTTTATATTTTGTTTCAAATTGTTTGCAGATTTTGGTAAATTTTTCAACATTTATTATTTAGTGAAATGGTTTTTTTTCGAATCGAAAACCGGAATAGAATAATTAAACCAGTTTCCGGGTTCGGATCGAGTTCAGTATTTCAGAAGGATTTTATTCTTTTTATTAACGAGTTTGGTTTCCACTCCGAAAGAAATAACCACGTTTTTGGTTTCGGTTTACATTCATCTCCGATCTGATGCCACGGTCACGAAGAACAAGAAATCCAGCCCCCATTGAAAGCAAAAATAATCCACTGATCTCCTTTAAAAATTCAACGCAGTCCCCATTTCCAGCATGTGCGAAAGGAGCATTTACTAAAGAAGTTGACATGAAATTCCTCCGCCTCGATTCCCAGCGACTTGCCCCGGGAGGCAATATTTCTCGGAGAATGGGCTCACATACATCTCCATAAATCCTGCGTAGTGATGAGAAAGATCGAGGGATGAGAAGTTGTGGCTTAACACCAAAATGTGGTTTCCTGGAGACGCCTTTGGCGCAGGACATTCTAAAAGATTTTTGCCCAAAGACATCTTCATTTAACTCGCAACAGCTTTCAGGATTTAAGGATATTAAGGATTCTGCGAGGAAAAAGGATTAGGAGGAAGGAGGTTGAATTACCACATAAGTTTACTGGGTAAAATGCTGCAGTATTCTTGTGGTGGCCATTCAGGTGAATGGCCTTACCGTTATAGTCTTTTTAATGTTCTAGATTTGCGGAGGGAAAAGGCGGAAAAAAGGATCTTTTCAGAAAGTAGGGTATTCAGGTTTGACTCCCAGCAATGTCCGATTCTGTATTTTAATATTATCCTTTCGTTAATTTTCTTATGGTTAAACATGCGTTACTCTTGTAGGCATGTAAAATGGACACTTTATATCGTTGCCTTGATATTATCCGTGAATAATTATCTTCGGATAAAAGTTACTTTGTCATAGGATGTAGTTTTTACTGTGGTGGTAGTATCCAGTCCATACAACAGCAGTTTTTTCTGTTAATATATGCATATTATAAGTTTTCATATACTAGCTAGTTATGAAATGCGTTATTTAATTATAAGATGAAATCATCTTTTAGCAGTAAAGATTTTCTATAGAAATTTAAATACGTACACTATTCAGTGTTTCCTTCTCTGTTGTGTCGTAGTTTTCAATGGATTAGTATTCGTCAATTTATTTTTAATGAGTACATAAATCTTCATTATTAGCACTATATTATTTATAAATTATGAGATGAAAATGATTATACAGTATTCTTAGAATGTCCAAGTAAATGAACATTTGTTTAATATGTTGGTTAAAGCGACTAAAGAGAAGAGATTTTGATATCAATCTATGAAAAATCGCTTCATTTCAGCCAAAACGGTATCTAAGGGGAAAAGAATATTTCTTAAAATCTAAAGCTAGCAGCTTTCTTTGAATGTATGGAAGTTAGTCGTTCACAATAACATAGTATCTCAGAAGGATTTAGTATTAATACAATATTTGCAGGGGGTAGATGTGCAATATCGTTCTATTCCTTCTTATTAAGTATTTTTTCATATTGAGCTTGATAATAAAAGCCAGGAATGCTTGAGCAAAACACGGAAAGGGGGCAAAACTTTTTTAATATTTGTATTTTGAATACTCCCCTACCTCAATGTTATAAATTCGTTTTACAGTCGATGTTCACGTTACTTTATAATTTTTAAAATAATACAATGAGCCATATTTTCATCGTGATGGATAGAAATATTTTCTCTTGATAGCGAATCTCTTTAAATATCAACATGTTACCGCTTTTGAATTACTTATTTGAAAATTTGCGTTAATTTTATAGTCAAATATATGCTTTATAAGATTTTAATGTGATGTTTTCGTTAGTTTTTAAATTTTATCTTCGAGTTTTATTGAAAGTGACCATCATTGAAAGACCCATGATCGATTTATAATATTTAAGTATTTACTTATTTATCTGATTTTTTGTTTCGCGAGAAATTTGGTTAGTATAATAGCTTTAATTTTTTTTCCTCCCTCCTTGTGTTTACGCGGTTGTTTTCGAACATTTTTATGGGTGGCTGTTTTCCCGCAACGTGAGTTTTTTCTCTATCAACCTTCTGTTGTGGGCTTTTTTCTCCTCAGGCCAAACCTTCGCTATTTTTTTATCTCTTTGTGTACGTTTTTCTACTATGGCATATACTATTGTGAAAATGCCTTACAGGGTTAACGTGAACAGATGCCCACTCATGCCTAACCTCGCCAAAAAAGTGTCAAATAAAAATTGTACTTGAGCGTCATCATAATGTACTATATGTGGTATTTTTAATCGTTCACGGATTCCTATTTACTTTACTATTCGGTTATTGATAAAATTGATTAACTACCTATAAGCTTCCCAAATATTGAAAGCTCTTCTATTGCTATATTTAGAAGATTTGTTTGAAAATTACTATTTCCCAAGGAAGAATAGACTTGAAAAAAGGGAGCGGGAATCGAACCCGGGTCACCCGATTGCCGGTCGGGTGCTCTGTCCGTTGAGCTATCTCGCCGGAACATTCTCTCAAGCCATTCGGGAGACCCGGGTTCGATTCCTGGTCCCGTCGGACCTTTTTCCAGTCTATTTTTCCTTGGGATTTTACGATCTTTCATGAATGTCCCTTCCATTTTTTTCGCATTACGTTTATAATGTATTATCTTAAAGGCGGGTTGAAGATTCCAATATAAGGAGGCAAGAAAACAGCGGCAGGATGAGGGATGCCACAGAGTAATGAAAGCGGAGACGTGGATATATATGTGAGAGAGAACGAGAGAGGATGAGAGAGGCGATGAAATCCGCTGTTGAGCGTTTGAATTAATGGCAGCCACTTTAACTGCGTCCCCTGCGATTTCTTTTAAGAGAGACCATGTAACCACTTAATTCCTCTTCAAACACTTTCTCTCATCACACGCTGCGGCACCGCGTCTTCACGCGTTGACAAGAATAATGAACGGAAACTAATCAAACTATCTCGCGATCAAAATATTGGTATTATTTGGCAATAAATGAGCTGATGTATATAAAAATTAATCATTGCGAAAGAATAATATTTTTGTTGACTCTTTAGTTAAGTGGAAAATCACGTATTGTTCCACAGATAAATATGTTAAAATGTTTGGTGATAATGTGGATTTTTACGTGGTAAGTGATTTCACATATTAATCCATATATCATTGATTAATCTGTGAAATTAATTTTAGTAAATAATTGATTACTGAATGAATTAATCAATTAATCAAAAACTCCTAATAGCCGGCTGCGCATGGGAAAGTGGTTAGCGTTAGTGGTTAGAACTTTAATCCCGGGTTCGAGTCCCGGACAACCGGAATTTTCCGATTCGGGAAGGGTTAAGAGGTCGGAAAGCTTCCAATAAGCTGACTATGTCTACCGTATCTAGAAAGAACCTGCGAATTGCTGATCTTCAAAGAATCACCCAATGCCTATTTCGGGTATTATGCCACCATCCTCAGGGGGTAGATGCATTTACCCCCTGAGGGGTATTTATGAGTATTAGACCTAATATTTCTTAACAGCTGAGTTCAAATTTATTTCCTACGAGAAGGGTTGCTCGGGAGTGTCCGACTTCCCCTAAAAGAACTCGTAAAGGGAACGATATTTCTGCTGTAAAAACTACCAGATGGAAAAATTGATCGGTTATAATTGTTTAATTTTTTCCTCATAAAAGAGTTATTAGTCAAAATTTTGGCGTTTTTAATTCTAAAGGGGTTATATCTCAAAGTAAATTCGGTGCCAAAAAATACGTCAACTGCTAGCGAATACCAAGCACTATTTTTGATATGGTTTGGATGATAATTACATCTTATTAGAAGGCCAGAAATAAGGAGTGAAAACCACTGACATATCTCAAAATAGAATAAAACCAATTAAATATGTCACAAGCAATTGACTCTAATATTAGAAGAAAGGTTATTTACCAATAACACCGTCTCATCTACTGACAATTCCAGCAAGTACCATTTAATAATTTGGAAATATTCCAGCTCACAGGTGTGTTTTTAACCGATCTAAGTACAATACGCTAGGCGAAAAGCAGTCATTATTTTTTCCATAAGCCTCCATTTCTTCAACCCTTATTCTCCATGCCTTGTCCAAAACTGAAACCTTTTTTCCGACTTTTATCCAGTACAAGTCTTCTTCGTAATCATTCGGAATGGTCCGGTTGTATTCTACCTATTGAAGTTCAGTTAAAAATCTGAACTCTTTTTTACAATGGAAGGCTGTATTAATGATGCCAGGATTATATTCTTATTTGTGTTCATTCCTTAATATGTCATTGACCTTTTGCAATTAAGAATTTTTACAGTGAACAAGAAGTTAATAGAGCCCACGTTTTTTTAAATTTTCATTATTATTACACTAGCTGTAAGTTATTTAGGGTAGGAAACTATTCAGGGCAATTACGAATCCAGGAGGCTATTAGTTTACTCAATTCGAAACAGGATACCGTAGTTGTTATTAATGAAACAGTGTATTAGTTATTTCATTCGCTTCACTAGCCAGAGCTTTGATAATGCAGGGAAAAAGACACATTTTTCCCAAGGCTACCGTTTCCATTCACAATCATTACAACCAGCTCTTTCCAATGCGCATTTGCGAATTTCTCGATTGCCGTTTTGCAGGTTGGATATAATGCGGCGAAGTCCATGTCCGCGGTATTTTCAGGAGTGTTATTCTAAAAATCTTTATTCCACGCCCTCGAAACACGCCCACGAACCGCGAAAGGAGATAAAGGGAAGGAAAAATTCCGCGTGGGGTGATTACGCAACAAACTCGGCCGAAAGAAATGCCCACCGCGAGCAGCGGTGACAAACGCTAACCCATTGGGAATTGGGTCACCGTTTAGTCTAATTCGAAAACCTCCGATAGTTGGATACAGAAACGCCGCTATCTGGTACATGACGCGGAAAATGAATGCAGCTGGTATTCCGACGGATTAAATGGATTATTCCGAATCAAGATATGTCGCTTTTTTGAAATAAAGAGAAGAAGTTTCTTTTGGAGAAGGTGATGGCTTAAACTTTTGCTTTAATTTCTTATGATGCTCATAACCTATGTGGATCCTCTATATATTATTTTTATATTTCTAATTTCGGTGACTGGGGCTTTTTTCCCTTCACACTCCATCATAACATATAAATGACGGACCATCTGAAAGAGAAATTTTGCCGGTTCTTCCCAAAATTAGTACGGACAATGAAAAATGCACCATTTGGTCAAATAACGAGTTAATTTTTTAATTTTAAGTTTCTTTACTCGATGTGTAGATATCGGCGTTGTCAAGTTTGGAGTTCATTATTTACTTGGTCACGATTGTTGTGATAAAAAAATAGCTATTCTCATGGGAAAGTGACATTTATTTTCGGTCTAAAAATGATCAAAACTGGTAATATTATCAGCAAATTTTCAGAAATATTATAGTTTCCAAAAACAAAGACCTTGATGTCATACACAACCATAAAACATTTAAATTTACTGGTAGTCTTGCATCTTTTGGAAGAAGAGCGACAACCACAGAAACATCAGCATTGCAATATATGAAGGATTGTGTCACTTTTTAAACATTTTGCATTTTCATTTCATTCAAATTACCCAGTTTGTACCCAGTGACCATTTGTGTGAAATTTTCGCACGGGACAACTAATAAATATATTATATTATTTACGTACATAGTTCGTCATTGTCGATTCTATCATGGTCTCAACTAAGAGTTTTACTACAATTAAAAGATGGAATAAAAGAACGCATTTCCACATATATTAATAAAAGATGACAGGTCTTAGTATAACTCGGCCGTCATCAGATGATCATCTTGTCAGTAAAGCTTTCCACAATTGATTATATTTTAAGGGTTTCACTCCTCCCAAACACGGATCTTTTAAGCAGAAAAATTCCATTGTATCCTCAATGCTTGACATACCCCAGCAAACCATCCGTGTAGTTGAATGAAAATACTTATGTTTTCCTTAGTGCGAATATTTTAGAAAGACCATGAAAAAACCGGCGATGATAAAAAATTCATGCATGGACAATGCACGAATATTATAATCGGGAGTTCACCGTATATGTTTAATTGGTCAACGCCTCTCCCCTTTCAGCCTAAAGGCGTCAGTCAGCCGATGTTTCCGAGTTGCTGACCCCATGATAAGTCCACAGAAGAAAATAGATCTGCATCCCAGCTATCGTGACGCGGAAAATGAATGCAGCTGGTATCCCGGCGGATTAAATGGATCATTCCGAATCAAGATGCGCCTCTTTTTTTAAATAAAGGGAAGGCGTTTCTTTTCTGCATCAACACAGCGACCGAATTTGAAGGAAGGGTTGTCGATTCGGAATCCCAGGGCTGCGAGGAAAAATGATGGCCATCGGATTCTCGTATCGTTGAGGATATCAAGGAAGAGTCACGGAGCTGCGGTTGCGATCTCGCATTTAAAATATCCGTTTCGGTCCCATATTTAAAAAAGATGTATCGCGCCCGGGTTTTCTACTCTCCGATAAAATCGAACGCAGGATAGCTGGCACCGAAGGTGGATGGGGTATTAACTCTAAAATATATGCGGAATATGAAGTGGAATGGTGATGGAAGGATTAGTTACCGATAAAGTACTGGAGATCTGAATGAAGTCCTTGTTGAGATGTGCCGTGAAGGAAACATCTCGCCGTATGTAAAGATAAGTATATACAGGGTCTTTCTGAAAGAACGAACCGATTTCTAAGCTTAATAATATATACCTTCATGAAATTTAACGTCTCAATATAATATTACCTTCTAACTGTTCGTATGTCCATTATAGTCAATCGGTTCGTATTTTTTTAGGAAGACCCTATATCTTCAGTATGATTTTCTATACTATTAAAATATGTAAAAATTAATAGTCGAAGATAATATAGCAAGATGGAATGTTTATTTAAGATAAAGCAACGAAGCCCCCTTTTCATTCATAAGTTCCTAAGAGAGAGGTTTCTTGCAAATGTAAACCTCTTACTGTAAATAAAGCTAGGTAAATAATTTCGGAATACAGTTCAAATTTATAACATCAGCTACAATATTTATGGTTTTAAGAACAAAAGGAGAGGATATTTCATGCGGAACTATCGTTTAGCTGCGTATCGAATGTTTCCCTTAACTGCCATCTAAGGAAAGACCACTTTTTGTTATATAAACTATAAGTTATTGTGTATATGTTCCTTCGGCAAACTGAGTGAATTTGAGTCTCTCTGCCATAAAAAGTATTGTGACGCACTTCAGAAATATTTTGATGCATCTTCCAGAGATATTGATGACTTAACAGAAGATATCGATAGAAGACTTGGTCTAGTTTCCTTTCCTAATAAATTTAGGGAAATGAAGATGGGTTTGAAACTTAATAGTTTTTAGTTTCATCTTATAATTCTGACTAAGATAATTGTAACATTGTTTCTACTTTCATTCTAATGTTATTATTAGTAGTTTATTTGGTATGTAAAATTGAAAGTATTTTGCTTATGATCTTGCTACCTAGCTTACGATCTATCCACTGGAAATATTTCAAATAAATAAATAAATTATTGAACTAACCATTCATTAGCATTCCAATCCTTTGTATTTTCTGAATCTCTTACCATTTCTCTACTGAAGCCATGAAGTTGGATCATCGAAAGAACTGGAATCATTGAGAACATTTGCATCTTCCGAGATTCCCAGCTACTTCTAGAAGTTGGGGAAGAACCGTGGAGAAATCTGTGCGAAATTTCTTAAGGTGGCAGCTCTGGAAGGAGGTGGCGAGGGGCGTGGCTATGGTGGAGGTGTAGTGAAAGGGGACGATTACGGCAGGCGAAAACGGTTTGCAGGGGAAGATGAGAGCGGCGGCGGGAAATGTTGCTATGGGGATGGAATTTGGGAAAAATGGGCCTTCTAAAACAGATGATGGCAGATGAGACTCCTTCGGTGGACATATACATCTGCCTGCGCTTGGATAGGTGAACGTGTGTATATATGTATGGGGATTCGTTTGTTTTCGATTTTGTACGCCCATGTGGTGTTATTGAAAAGTTTAGTGAGTCTACTTGTTTTTATCGTTAACTTGGCTGAATTTTAGAATGCTAGATTAAGAAATAATGAATTTTATTTTCAGCCAGTGATTAAAAGATATAGCTGATGATAAAATGCTCAAGTGAATGGTAATTTTTTGCATTTTTGCGGCATAAAACGCGCAGAATTATATTGATAATAATGTCGCAATTTCTTATTTCCAGATTTAAGAGAAAATAATGGAGACATAATGCTACATTCTCATTCATTACGAAATTGTTTCCTATCCTTTCTTATGTATAACCAGAATTATGAGATAAACCTATGAGATTTTATTGTCTGATTTACTCCCTTTTTTAAGAAAAATTATGGTATCGTGCAGTAATTATTGATAAATTTATAATTTATAGCTTAAGTTTTACCATGGTAAATCAACTCATTACAATGATCGTGATGTTTATCAATTTATGTAAGTTAATATTATAAAATCGGAGATATGTTACTTTTTAGATTCCAAGTAGTAAATTTTTATCATCTTCTGTGTATTTGAATGATCTTATTCCTTGGAATGCATTTTTATTCCTCTAACGTATTTTATGAGCTTACGCAAGCGATTGAAACTTGTCCTTCTAACTGCAATGTAGTCTCAGGGCCCTTGGTGTGGCTTAAAATACAGTGATGCAATAGCAAACATTGAAAATAATCATGAACATAAACTTGTGAAAACAAAAAGTACTGATTTATTAACTTAAACTTAATCACGATTATATAGCTCAAGGAATGAAAGTGAACTCGTGTAAATTTCATTTCAGTGGTAGCGGTAGCGGAAAGATTACAGTACGTAAATTTTATATTATGATTTCCTTGCAGGTAATGTAAGGTGACATATATGTTGATAACATTGTGAATAAGTTTACATCGCGTTTTGAAATATTAGAGTTAGATAATAGTGAAAATACCGAGTGTTAATCGGTAAGCTACGAAATGGATATATTTAGTTTCCGAACTTTTAGGCGTCCCCCCTTATTCTAAAATACCAAAAACGATTCCTCGTCTCATACTATTGCAGTACTAGCCATAAAATTGTCAAATAATTGTATAACTGTAATAAATAAAAATCTAGCAAGTGAGTACACGTGATGGAATACGAAATCGACCACGAAGATAAAAATATGCGTTGTGAGTAGGATCCGTAATCCTTTGAGGGGGTTGGATTAGGGTGTTGTGAGCCAAATATAAGTCTCGCAACAAGGAATCAATTTCGGAGATGTTTATGGAGATGGAGTGGCTTGACGGCGTTTCTCCGCAGGTGACGTCGCCCATCGCGATACCGGAAAGAATTGGGTTGGTGCGTGTGTTCAGGAAATGTCGATTGGTGGGATGAAAAATTGGCAACATGGATTCCAGGAAATTGATTAAGGGATAGGCGGCCCACTAGGTATTAGGCAGGGCTTACGGTTGAAGCGGCGATAAATGTCACATAAAAAAGGATTTACAGGCTTTTACCTACGATCGGACTTTTTTTGTACAATTATTAAAATTGAAAGCCGTAATTTAAATGCTTGGGTGTCGGAATCATGCTCTCGAATTTTTTTTTGATTTGGGAATTGGGCTCCATAGAGCCCCTGGAGGCAAATCTGGTGGAACTTAATGCGTAATTTTTGCGGAACTGTACGGAGGTTTTATTTGGTATTAAAATAATTGTATACTATTTTAATACTCGGTTCTCGGTACTCGAAATGAAATGCAGTCATGTTTTGAAACATAAGGAAATATATCGACGAGACGGATGTATATGTGAAGGTTGATTTTCCATTTTCCGGGAAAAGTGGCAAGCGCTAATCTGACACGAGGAAATATCTTCACTAATGTTTATAAATATATGGGATGATATTTTTGTTTATATAAACTTGACATGTTTCTTATATAAATATTTAATGCATCGCTGATGTTGAGTGCGATATTTCATTAATTGATAAATACTTTTGCATTTATAACTCAGTGACGCCTTTGACCAAAGCTATATTTTTTATTTACATTTACATTTCATTTTATATAGATACAGATATTTATTTGTTTAAACTTCATTGAATGATTCCATTTGTTCCACAGGCGTAAAAATAATATTTATTAATTCCAATGAAAATAAAAAATGAAAGAAAAATTATCCTGAATATATATTTGCAAAATATGAATTCATATCTTTTGCCATTTTATTTTTGTAAAAATTAACTGGATGATGAAGAATCCCTGTTTGGCCATGTTCGAAAATTTTGAGAGCAATTTTTTCACAAATGAATATACACACGAGTTTGTTATTCGGTAAACGAAAATCAGTAAATCAAAAATATTAGATTTGGAACTAAATATTTAATCCTCCTCGTCTTCATTGGTAGAATGAATTTATTTATCGATATCAGAATAAAGACTAGCATGCAGAATCGTTACAGGAGTATTTTGAATAGCATACTATCTGAAAGTCGCTTACAAGGAGAGGTTTTCAGGAGGAATGACGATCTTTAGACGACACCTGTTTAGTGTAACAGATAACTGTCTATATAAAATAATTGTTTTTGTTCCAAGTGTTTCTCTCCACTGGTTCGCCAGATACGGTCGTCTAACTGCACTTTCATAAATAGCAGATTAGAAGTCTTCTTAGTTGCTCATCCTTGGTAGCCATGAAGTCGCCGTTCACTTTTGCTGCTTGTGTTATGCAGCGATCAACGTATTATTCCGCTATTCTCTTAATATATCTTAAATGATCGTATTTGCCTTTTATAAATGCACCGAATACCAATCTGCGTTTTATCAACTTACGCTAAAATGCAATTGCAGATCAATCAAAGGTCACAATCGAAAATGACTAAATAAAATAGGGCATTAAGGTATTATCCGTCAGTGTTCACACCCTCTGCCATACGTCATACGGCGGCTCGTGGGGTATTAATGTAATGATATAAGTATATATCATTATCTGGCGGGTGCATGCAGTACTGAGCACACAAGCTACTAAACTAACCTCTTTGTTGAATTATAGCCTGCATTTTTTTTTAATGTTGCTGTATCATCCAAATGGCCGAGTGGTTAGAGTGTCTGGTGCAGTTTCCAAAGTATTCAAAGAAGTTTCCAAAAGTTTATCCAGAGATTTATCCTCAGTGGTTCGAATCCTGCTCATAGCATTTTTTTTCCGAAAGAATTAGGTTTTCAGTCCTGTCACGTCGAAAGTCTAGATGGCACCCAACTCCGCTGTTATGGTTTGTCAGTTTATTTCATCTAACCCCCTCCCTACTGGTGAGAGGGATTTATTTCAATCTTTTTTTCTCTCCTTATTCATGTTGTCTTGTATTTTTAATTAGAGATATTATTAGATTGTTTATTTTGCTGTTATATACACGGCTTACTACTTACTACGCTAGCACGATTAACCCAACGCTTCAGCTGCCGGCAAATTTGGTCATGTTCAATTAAATCCCAAGGATTCCTGACTGTTTTGACGATCGAACTAATAACCTGCCTTTTGTCACCTATCATGAGACATTTCTGAAATTCAGGGTCAAAATTGGTTCGCTCATGTATAGTTTATAAATGGGGTGGGTTATATATGCCCTACATTATCATGCTTACTTTCATCTCTCTGAAATATCTATATTGGGAGACACGCCCTATACTAATCGGAAAAATTTAGTAATATATGAGTAAATATAGTCTATCATATCTTTGGGTATCACATGTTATGTCGCTGGGAGCGATATCTGCAGAATGCACTATATTTATCTATAATTCACATCTCTATACGCATATCCATAGTTTGTAATGTATTTATAATTTTCTTTATTTTGTTAAAATATTACTGGCGTTCTATATTCAATAGAATTTTTTAAATTTGTTCACCACGACTCCAAATAAATCCAAATTCAGGAAATTAAATCCATATTTAGCAAAAATGAATCCAAATTCAGAAAAATCACGAACTAGGAATCGACGTTCACTAATAAAAGTTATTCGCAAATTTCCTCAGCTAAATATTTGTATGCCACTTTAACTCATATCAACTAGACAATTAGAAGCGTAGATATGGATAGAAATCAAGTAATGCTACAAATCGAATAGGTACAATCATATGAATGACGATAGTGGAGCTAAATGAAAAGGAATTCCTCTGTTGAATGGGGATTGATTTCCGATATCTGTTTTAATCAGCAGTGTTCGCTATACGCACAACATTAGCCCATGTAATGTTATTTTATGCAGCCACTACATTAGCCAAAAGAGGGCTTTTTCCCACATTTTTAGCAATGGAGAGGTGCCTTTATCAAATTGTAAAGCAATGTTCCCCACATTGCGTCTTTTATTGAACCTTCTATTACTCTGGAGATACACAAAACATTTGCCTATTTTAACAATGAGTAGCTCATTTTACAAATGAGGTGGAAGCGAATCATTTTTAACGAGAAAATTCTCGCTTTGAGCTTCAATCATAGTTTGGGAACTTACTAACGCAGCCGTGTACGTAATTACATTTGCTTTACGCTCATGAAGTGTTTCACCGGAAAAAATATTGAGGTTACGTTTGAGCTCTTACAGTAGCAAATGAGTTATTGCAACCATTTTACTCGTATTCAAATGTGATTCATTTTCATCTTGTCAAATTTGTATTTTATCGAATGTTATTAGGAGCATTAACTTGTTTATTTCTGAGATAAAATTTTCCAGAAAGGCTTTAAAAGAATCAGTAAGCTACGAAAGGAAATCCTTCGCTGAAAAAAAAATTGAAATAAATCAAAGATCCAGTTTACTTTGGGATAGATGACTACAAAATAAAAATTTCCCTTTTGAGCAGAGAAAGAATAATTGCAAATATTCTATTTGAATTGAAATGTTACGGAATGGAACAATCTGTTTGAAGTAATCGAATCCTTTCATCTGCTCAGTAATACTTTTATAAATAGTATTAAGAGAATCTTGTGAACTGACTATAATTTCATATTGAACTTTGTGGATTGAGTACATCAATTATAATACATGATTGCTTACTTAAATTTAAAAAGATTGTGATTCACTGTTACGGTCTGGACCAAGAAATTCACACAGACGTTCTAATTTTATAATTGGAGGGGTTTTCTCTTCCGACTCAAACACAATTTGTTTCGATTTTCGATGATGGATTATATAGTAATGAAATTCTATACGTTTTTCTCCATTCTGCCATAATAGTCTCATTCCAGGTAGGTTACGAATAGAATTACGATTATTAGTTTATTAGAAGGTTTCAGTTACGTTTTTAGCAATCAAAATGACTAGAATTATTGGGACGCAATACATATATGGTGTTGCATTTATTAACTTATCTATAATGATAAATAACACCTGGCGTTTACTTAATTGTAGTCTATACGTAAGAATAAAAATGTAAATAACGATAAATCAGCTTAATTTTAGTTAACCAATCATTTACAACACACAAAAGAGTTTTTCTTACGCTTTTGAAAACAAACATCTACGTTTTCTCTTAAAAATACAAATTAGCATCATTGTATTTACGTAAATCGTTGAAGAGCTTTCGATTGTATGGGTTTGGGAAGTTTTCAAATGGAATAATATGTCTCCCGCAAAAATAATACTGAATTTAAAGCGTAAAATGCTATGAGTTACTGTATACGTATATCGGTAATGTTTATCTGGCGGCGCGAACGAAACTCGTCCAAAAATAGTCTCCCTCTTCTGGAGTTGATTCTTGATTATTTTCCGAGCGATTTATTTACTTTCAGGGAAAAGAAAGGTCACCTTTGATCATTGCCATGAGAGTATTTGATGCTTCATATGTTTTAATTGCCTGCCCCTAAAAAATAAATATTTTTTCATTTTATTTTTCATTATTCCTCAATAAAATCCCCAATTCGCACAGATGATACATGTACTACCGTATTTGCCGCGAATTTTCGGAAACTCATTCCACTAATTGGGATATAGAATGACCAGTATTTGCACTTTTATGAGGGGGGTCTGAAAAGTTTCCGACCCCAGATTTTTCAGAAATCTTCAGAAAATTTTCAGAAATTTTCAGAAAACATATCGAGAACTGGCGAAATGTCGGAAATTTTTCAGACCACCCATGTATGTAGAGTATATATCTTCTTTTTATACTAAAAAAGTATTTTCTTTTATGCAAAATTCTGAAATACTATTCAATGCTTCTTGATATACATACCATTTTAATTGCTAAATACACATCTTATCGTATTAGAGAAATTAATTGTATAAAATTAATGCGGGTTTTCCTTCGGAGTAAGTAAGAATATCCTCTCCAGAAATTACCAGTCTAAGATACCGTTAACAATTTTATAAGCTTAATTGTTGGTTTTGGATCTTCTACTGTTACCATAAGTTTGTTGAGTATCAGTCTGTCTCTTAAGATTCGTAAAGATATTATGATTTTTTGCGAATTATGCTAAAAAATTCAGAAAGCGATAAAGTTATGAGTTTACCTTACCAAATGTGGGGTTGACATTATTACGCTCTAAGGAATTATTATTCGTATAAGCAGATTTTCCTGTCAAAAACATATTCTTTAGAGTCGCAATTTGGCCACGATTTTCAAAGATAATAAATATTTACAGCAGTAATAAAAACCGTTCCTGCAAATTAATGGGATTTTTAGGTTTAATTATTTTTAGATTTGGAGGAGTGGTTTAAAACTTGTACGGCTGTGTAACTCAGAGGATTTATCTCGATGGATAAAACCCTTAGAAATACAATGAAACTAATAAAGTAAAACGAAATCGCCATATCCGATTCCAGCTAATAGGCTTGTATGACCCACTGATTGTACGGGTCTCATCGTCACGGAAACACTGCTTTAGAGTAGCCAACAATCCGTCGACATGGTTAAGCTTATTAAGGCATGTTCTATCTCATTGTCTGTCGCCATAACACACGCCTACTACGCCGACCTTCATTGTCACAGCTCTTGGTTCATATCGCTCGATTGTTCTTCACCGATTGCTCACCACTACGGGTGTGGAGTCAATTTGAAGCGAATATAATGCTATTATCTTATATAATCATCACAACTGTGCATTTATTTTTATATTTATGTTCAGTAACTCCCGTTAGAAATATACGGAAGTAATATTTGGATATTTATTTCACGCGTTTCCCATCAAAATAGAATTACGAAATAATGAATTTCGTTAGAGTTCTATAGATTATTATATACTGATGTTTTTTGGGTAAGTGTTATAGATTCAACTCAGGACAACTCGGAAATACTATCTAAAGAAATGCATGTAAATTTAATTTTGATTGATTATAGACTTTTCTCTTTAGCACATTTTAACTTAAAATAATGGTCCTACAATTCCTTAATTTAGTTCCGTTATTTTTACGGGTGGATTCACTTTTAATAATATTATTATGGTCTTTAATTGAGGTAATTTGTTTCCAAATTCGTTCGAGTTAACTATTGTAAGAGGAAATCATACATTCAGAGCGATTAAACGCATAAAATCTTAACGAGTTTCTCTCCATGTCAGGTCTTTGATAAGGTTTTAGAGACATTATGCAGTTAAGAATTATCAGACAAAGGTATCTCACGACAAGAATATTTCTATCTTAAACAATATGGAGAAGATAATTCCCTCGTAATTTAAGCCTCCAATGTTGTATCCTTTACGTTTTCGTAACAATTATAAAGATAGATTGCCACATGGAATTCGTTCTGCAGTGTTAATTTGAATACATTTATGAAAATGTACATTAGAAGCCTAACTAGCCTGGCTAATGAATCTGTAATCTCTTCTGGAAAGTCAGAAATCGTGATTGAAAACGATAAAAATTTTAGCAGTGGTATTCCTCTATCTATGATATAATAAGTGTTCCTTTAAATCGTAAAGAACAATTTGCGTAGAGCGGAGGTTGGCACAGTCGTCTACATGGATCCCCAGGGTTCGATCAGGGAATATTCAGGGCGTCTATGATAATTAAGGGATCCAATGGGGGTCGATGGACCAGTGAATCTAAGTTCCGATGGCCCTTGTATGGCCACCCTTAGGTTGTGAATTCTTGGTGATCCGCACTAAATTACAATGCAAATACTGCTTTGATTCCATTCATTTTCTGGGGGAAACCAACGCATCCATGGTAGATGTGAGGAAAATTAATATTGCACAAAAGTTCGTTTCCGGTATCTAGAAAAGTTGATGCTTCCGGAGTGGATTTGATAAATACCAGGAATGCAAATATACTACTGCAAATGAAGAATTGGAAAGTGGCTTACAAGACATAAACGATGTAAAATTTCATGTGATCATTGCAAGAATGGAATGATCCTTCTTGAATATCCTAATCGACATACGAGGGTGGTCTGAAAAGTTTCCGACCCCAGATTTTTCAGAAATCTCCAGAAAATTTTCAGAAAACATGTCGAGAAATGGCGAAATGTCGGAAACTTTTCAGACCACCCATGAACATTCGTAAGTTAAAGTTCTTACACGGTTAAATATGGAATTTGACATGTGAACGTTCAATAGAAATAATTTGCATTTTTCACTGTAATATCTTACTGGATATAAGAAATATCTTGGAATAAACTCTTATTCTCTTAATTAGGAGTCTTAGAGATTGGAATACATGTCCCTGCGATGAATATTGGTTGATATCGTTGAATATTAATCGAGTACTTTTTATGCTTTATGGATGTCCTCCATTTTACTAACATATCGATGTAAGCGGCTGATTTAATCGCGTGATTTAAATTGATGAGAAAGAGGTGCTTACATCAATACACAAACAGGAGTAAGCCGCCCCATCTAACGTGAGCCCTGGAGCGACTGTCTCACCTGCTTATCGCATAGCAATTGTTATCATTGCCAAGCATAACTTAACGAGATAATGACACCTTTTTGCAAAACCAAATTCTAGATGAAAACCACGTGATATATACGTTTAATTTATCCCCGATCCGCAAATTTAGTCCAAAAGTAAAGAAAAGGTTGGATTACTTGCGATATTTCTCATTAGTTCCACCATTTCCCGCCGCCCTGGAGGTGGCGCATCTATCAAGGCGATTCGGGAGCCTCTGCCGCAATATGGCCGACTTGGAGTCTCTTAGGTAATTCATCAAGAGTGTGAGAAATGAAGACGACGACGGGGATCTCGGAGGAGAAACTTATTCCTTTTCATCTCCCCGCCAATTACTCGGGTTCAGCTCCGCTATGCTTTATTACTCGAACAGAATACCATGGCGAAGACGGAGCGGAGTTCCGGGAATCGTCACTCCAGGAAAAGAATCCGGATGATTAACTGCACGGCAGTAAGTGCGAAGTACATACAATTCACGTTGCATCGCAGCGAGCAAGAGCACGATTTAAGACGACGATTTCTTTTGTAAAACTATCGAGGTACTTTGAGATTGAGGATTCCTTTAGCAATGCGCTGGTCTTGCACTTCTAGAGTTTCTACCCATTTTGTTCACCTTTGCCATTTCACTCCGGTCGTATAGAAGTTACAGGTTTTTGATTGTATTTCGGCAGTTCTCTTTGTCCTAAATCTACCAATGTTAACAATATAGTATTATTCCCCCTTTCTCATAAACTTGTATTCAGATAAGTTACTGGAACGAGATAGCTAACATTTTATGAGAAAATCTGTTCTGCTTGATGGCTTCCACGTAACGTTACAGATTCAGATGTTTCTATTTAAATTAAATGGCTGTGAAAGCCAAAAGATAAAAATTTATCATATCAGCAATATGGATAAATGAGATAATAAAAATAAAAGAATGAAAATAAATTAACACAAATAACAGAAAGAAAATATTACATTGCAAATTAGTGTACACGAAGAAGAAAAACTTTCGGATAGAATGGCTGACAAAGAATTTTGTTTACGATAGAATGATAAAAGAATAGAATGGCATAGAATATAGTATAAGAAACAAAACTGGAAGTGCGAAAGAATAAGGTAGAATGGAAAGTTAGTGGGACGTTACGTAATTTCACCATGCTTCCTAAAATAGAACAAGTCTGATTTAAAGAGACTTAATTACAATAAAGAGCATAAAAAAGGAAATGTATTTGAAAGATATCATTAGGTAAGTATATGGAGTAACAACGGCTAAATGTTAATGTGCTTCTAAACATTAAAGCAGTTAATGATACCAAAGACGAGCTAGAAATAAAGAAGAGCCAGCGACTTCAAGAATACGATGAGGTTTTGGCTTACGCTTACCGGTGATTTAATGATTATATTCAGCTCAGAACGCATAAAATATCCGAAAATGAGACGACAGGAAAAATATACAAAAA
Organism: Pachydiplax longipennis; assembly: GCA_036926295.1. NCBI lineage: Eukaryota > Metazoa > Arthropoda > Insecta > Odonata > Libellulidae > Pachydiplax > Pachydiplax longipennis. The sequence goes on from JAVFKF010000003.1 coordinate 44,944,948, forward strand.
AGTAGCTATACGAAATTTGGATTTTAGTTGAAAACCTGATAAAAAGATTGAAAAAAACAGGAAAAAACCCTAGGTCCAATTCTTTATAATTTTAGGGGAGTAAAAGGATGATTATAAGAAACTAGCAGGAAAGTGTAAGATACTGCTACATTTTGTCACATTACAAGACACCAATAAAATCTAAAAAAGTGTTTCAATAATGGAGAGAGAGAGAGAAAATACTCCTATTATATATTTTTTATGTATATTAACGTGACTTTCTGTACAATTTCCGTCTTGTGAGAAACATTTGGATCACCTCATTTATTAGTCAGATACCAGATTGAATGATCCTAAATACTCTTCAAAGCGGAGTATAAAGGCTTGACTTTAAGGAATAGGCTAATAATACATCTGCAAAAGGAGCAAGATGCAAGAGCACGGTCATGCCAATGTATTCATATAGGAAGAGAGGTAAAATGGCACTCCTACTAATCCAAGAACGTTCCGGGGGAAAGCTGATACGGAAATGCTGAGTTCTTGTTCTCATAAAAGATTCATAGACCATTTGAAAGCATCGTCAAAGAAGAGGTTTCGAGTCTCGGAGTTGGAACACGGAAAACCTATGCTTGTATTCAGCATTTCTCATCAACGTTTTGTTGCACTGCGTAAAGGAGGCTTACAAAAGGTGTTGTCTTTCCAAGGAGCGCTGATGTTACCTCTCTCAAAGGAATTATCTAGGATATAGACGCAGTGTTACTCCGCTAGGTGTTATATCCATAATGAGTCAATGCATTTGAAGATGGAAGAGGTTCAAGGAAACTGCGCCGTGGAAGTACGAGCGTGGAGGAAACGCTTTGATTAACACACGGACTTGGGGTCTCCGGAGACCCGAGAACTACATTTTCGAGGAAGAATCTTTAAATTTTTGTGCCAAAATTGATACCGTGTGTATTTCTGGAGAATTTGGAGTTTATAATCTGCAACACATTTGTAACTCAATTTAAGTGGTGGGAGTCACGGCGAGTGACACGATTAAAGCTTTTAGGGACTTCGAAGATCCTGATGACTACACTACGTCTTGTAACTTTAAGAACGAATTGGACGAAGTTATTGCATTTCCAACTCGGATAGATCGAACTAATTAAAACTGTCGTCATTAAGGAAATGGAAATTTATTCTTAACCCTTTAGATTATTCGAATATTACTCTGGTAAAATTAAATTATTTCCTTTTCATATAAGGGCTAAATTAAGCATAAATACATGTATAATTTCATTTTTATTTAAGGGCTAAATTAAACATAATACATGTATAATTTCATTTTTATTTAAGGGCTAAATTAAATTTAATTACATTTATACAAATTAATATCAGCTGAATTTGGGTCAAAATAGTCTCATTTCACATTTATGCTGTTACGTAAAAGTAAAAATTATTGGGGGAAAAATTATATTTCTTTGGAAGGAAAAAAAGGAGCAAAATTGAAAGTATAATAAAACTAAAAATATAAATACGATGTAAATTACATAATTAAGTAATAAATCATGGCATAATGAGAACGTATTAATATCGCTTCCATATAGAAGGGAAAAGAGAATTACAATGCAAGAAATGATTTTACAGTGAAAATAAATAAGGATAAAAACAAAATAATTGTGCAAATTTTCACTAAATTTTACTGTAGTAGAACTTAAAAAGTTATTTTATTTTCATCCTTTTCATAGTTTCACCAAGAAACGGCTTCAACCGTTTAAACAAAATAAATTAATATAAAAAATTATAAATTAAAAAAATTAATTATAATAATAAAAACATGTAAAAATATTTATTTAACTTTCCAAATGTACTCCATTCTATACTATTTATCGTTTCAACCATTATCCTCATTCAACTTTCATTCATTCCCCACTTGGATAGTAAACATTCTAACGAGAAATCGATTTTAAATTTCCGGAACTCGGATCCGCACTCCACGAAAAATAATCCAACCTCGCACTCGAATCGTTTAAACAGGAACGCAGAAAAGTAATGAACGCCGAAGATAAATAAGAATATGAATCGGATTAGCGATCGCAATACTTTAGGAGAGAAAGAAAACGTCAGCTCAGTTTCTTTCCGTTTGGCGCCGTGATCGGCCTCTCGACTCCCTGAGGACACGAAGCCGTTTCTCAAGAACAAATGACTCCTTGATGAGACGGAGAAGAATTCAGGGAAGCGCAACGGAGTCCCAGAGGCACCTCATCATTATCCTTACCTCTCATCTCAACTATAATAGTGAATTTTTTCACAGTCGTTTTTACCTCCGCTCCGCTGCTTTTTTTGTGATCCTCTGGAAAAGGGCAGTGCGCGATTTTGGGTGCAGTCAGTGAGTTTGAAGGACGCCGAATGGGGAGAATAAATGAGTACGAAAGCGTTTGATATGTAAAGAAGAAGAGGGGAGATGTTATTCCTGATTCCTTTGCTGTCGGAAGTAAAGAAATACAGCTCGCCGTATAAATAGCGCGGAGTCACGTAAAGTTGTGGAGCCCGTGTCGGAAGTATTCCGAGGGCCGCTGTGCTTTCTTTATAACGGCAGAAGAGGTTATCAAAGAAATGACACGAGGGACTGAAATACTCTCCATTTATTTTTTCCGCGCGCTATCGGAATTGTAAATACGACTTCGATCTTAATTACGGCCGATTAATTTCTTGCCGATAAGGATCGCACGAATAAATTTTCCTTTATTTGAAAAACGGGGTGAATTTTAATGGGATGAAGTTTTGAGGCAAATGAGAATTTCTTAGTTTAGATGGTTTAAGATAAAGTCCTTGGTGGATTTTATTTATCCCTGCTGAATATGCGTAAAAGATGGAAAGTAATTATATACTAGTGACTGTTGTTGATGAAACCATCTCCACACTTAAAAACGCAAGAATTAATAGACATCCAAATATAATTTTTAACCTTATTGCCGAAGGAATAAAAGATTTGCATTTACGATTCTATAGAAGCATCCTATTTACATTCAAAAGGGGGGAAATGAGAAGAGGGTCTTTTTTTGTAGGATTTTTCGGATACTAGATTTCGTTAATACTATATTAAGTTTATTTTTAAAAAATGACTACAAGATAATTTAGATCTCTAATAGATCCATTATCATCATCTCACTCGATAAGAATTATTGCACTATTTACCATAAAGAGATTTTATAATTAAACCACCATTTTTGCGGATTTCTAGTAGCTAAAAAGGTGTGCCAAATTCGATAAGACTTTGAATACAAGATTTTTTTATCTGCAGGAATAATTCGAAGAAATAAGTATTTCGTTACGTCATCTCTGTTGGTATTTTTTTTTCAGCGTAAATACTAGGAACGGTTAATGAACTATGAGGACATATTTATGAATTTTTATAACCGAACATTCAAAGCTCAAGTAAATAACGTTCAAAATTTATTGAATATATGTATTGGAGACCGTTCAGACACACCTGACCTGGGAACTGTGAAATAATACATTAGGAAAAATGCAGAAAAAACGAAGTGGTATGCTACTACCGAGGGCTTTCACCTTAAATTAGACTTATGACATGTTTCCAAAATAAAAACACTTGGATTAAAATGATACTGGTGGTAATGCTAACAGAGAAACCGCCTGAGCAACCTCTTTTACAATACAAAGTATTCCTTGACAGAAGGAAATTCAGCATATATCACCGTTATTTATTTAATAGCTGATTGAGAGATATTTTTCTCACCTGATACCGGAAGTGGGTAGAGGACAGTTTTCATACAACTCCCCCGTGTTTGATGAATGGGGAGTGAACATGAAGCACTTCACACTGCCGAACAGCAATCGTATTCAAATTTCTCCGCTTGCTTTACATATTTCACTCGTTTCTGCTGGTTTGAGTTAACGCATCGTTCGATCGAGTGAATGCTTTATACTGGAACGTTTCGCCTCCCATAGCAAAGGCGAAATGCAATTGAAAAGAAAACATTGGAAATTGTTGTTGATCTTGGATAGCAGAAAATTAGTATATTTGGGCATTTTAGACATAATTTTATACATTTCCTGTGCATTCTTAATTTTATAAATTTCCTGTGCAATTTTTCTAACAAAATGTTTTGAGGAAGATCGATTAGCTTAACCATTTCTGTTGTAAAGTCTCCGTTCCTTTTGCTGATTTTTCTATAAATGGATCTGTCAGAGACTCAACACGTTTTTACTCCTATCTCTATTTCACTTACAGTCACAAATATTCATATATATTCTTCCATCATCCTCATTCTCATTTTCCAAAGGTTCAAATGTTTATAATAAGGTATATTTTTTCGTTCACAATGTGATGAACCATGATGATTTACTATACATCGTTCATAGTATGTATTACATAGATTTATAGAATTAAACAATTAATAATTAGATTAACACCTTCCTGTCTAAGATAGATATATGTAGATTCATCTAGAGCGTATAGGTGTTTTGGAGTTTCATATTGACCAATAGCAGGCATACCAGTAACCACAAAGGAATTGAATGTACATTTCTATATTTTCTTATTTTTTATATTTAAATATTTTATTTACTCAATGTTTTGGAGATGCAAATATGTACAAAGAAAACATTTCCATTCATAGTACCTTTTTGAAAAAGAAAACAAAATTTTTATTATAATTGTGGGTATAATTAACTGATTTATCCTCTGTTTATTAAAAATTATTATCTGATTTGAAATTAATTTCTGATTAGTTACGGAAAAAGAATAATATTGTGTGAGAATTAACTAGCTATGTATCGAAATGATTAATATGATTTTATAGTTTTTTACTACTGATAATGATTGAGAATTTATTCCCTTATAAGATTCATCAAGAAATCAAAGCGGAAAAAAGCCGCAAGTGGCATTAAAAAAACGCCCAAAATCACCTCGATCCGGCCTCAAAAGCTGCGTACAAATTTCGCAAATGCAATGTCCTGGCTGGCTTTTGACGCTTTGATCAATTCGCCAATACAAACATGTATATTTTGAATATTCCCCGAATCCATTTTGGGCGCACGTGCTGATGACACGCTATACCTCCGATCGGAAACGATTCCAATGAGCACGGCGGGAGGGAATCTTCAATTGTGTCCATTCAAACGGAGAAGCTATTAGAGCGCGTCCTCACGGAAGGAGAGTGACTCGTGACCCACTCGCGGACGGTAATTGCTCCGCGCAAAACAATCGCTTAATCCCTCGTTTCGCAAATGACCGTCCCGGCGATGCGACCGCGGAAAGAGTCGCGAACGCAAGTAAATCAGAGGAATGAAAGAAAACGGTTTTCCGGTCGGCTTCGTTCATTTGTCGCCGGTTTTGCCCATTCGAGCGGACGTTGATTCATCGGCCGATCAAAGCGAAACGCTTTTCGGGGAATCGAGATGAGATCCACAGCTCATAAATCCGTCATGGACAAGCGGTGCTGCGGGTCATCGGCCGCCATTAGACAAAAGAGGAGCGCTGCGCGGCTGTTTAATGCCCCTCCGGGATCGGAATTGATTGGAAGCGTGTTTCGAATTTTTTTTTCGCGCGCAGTAATGGTGGAGGACCACGCGTCACTCGCTTAATGCGCAATGCTTTTTTTCGTTCTTCACCTGTAAAGGTGTCCTGAGCGGGAATCGTAAACTCGATTAAAGGCGCTGGCAAAAGAACACGCTCGATTTGTGCAAAATATTCGGACGAATCAATTTGCTGATTAACGCGAGCCAAGTTTGCACTGACGCGACCTCCGTGTCTCTCCCCCTCGCAACGTCTGCTATTGATTTTTCCATTGGCATTCTAATGCAATAATTGTAGAGACACGTAGCGCCCGGGTGCGCCGAATCAATGGGCGATTCAACATTTCAATCCGCTTCCCGACGAGAAAGGCGCGACTGAAATGTTTTCGGATTCAAATAAGTACGCCGTTTGAATGGTCGTAACATACACTAATACATGAGCTTCTTTCTATTCCCTTTCGGGATAATGTAAGCCGGAGGACGCGTTTATTCACAATGCTACACCCTTTTCCCGTTGAAATATTCTTTTGTTCCAGATCCATCAGTACCCTTTTCATGCATTCTTTCCACTGTAACGTGGTAAATCTTCAAGATCGTATCCGATTCCTTCAAATAGCTATTCTTTTGGACTTACTCTCCCTTCGGATTCCTTACTCGCCACTCCTAAGTCCAAAAGCACTTGTATAACGCACGATAATGGCCAATCCTATTCAAAAATCTCTTCTGCGATTTTTAGTTTAGAAATCCTCTCTATTGTTAAAGATTCGAAAAGATATCAGCATCTCATTCGGAGTATTCAACTAAAATTGCGTTTTTACGATTTCTCATTGAGGCAAACATTTTCCTTATCCAACTATGTAGTCAAACTGATTCCAGCCTGTCTGCGTGTACTAACGTCCTTTTCACGTGCCTTACCTCAATCCAGAAAAATTCATTACCTTGTTATTACCCAATTAGTTTTTCCACCCAAGCATCTGTATCTTTCGAAATCTTGATCAATATTTTGGATTTTTCGAAACACCCAACTTCCGTACATAAGAAAATTTCCATAAACAGCCCTTTTCGTTCATCTTTACCTAGTACATCTAATTCCCTCTCCTTAGGGTAGCTAATGAGGAAGTGTTTGAGGTTCAAACTGTGGTGATTACATAATAGACAGCAATGTCCACATGCAACATGTATTAAACATCTAATTTATTGAAATTAAAATCTGGAGGGAAAATATCCAAGGATAAACATGACTGAAAAATAGCGACCTGACTGAGACTCGAACCCAGGTTCCCACTCACTTAGCAGGTATTCCTATCAACGAATTACCATACGTTGTGACATAAGGAACAGAGGTCCTCGTTGAGGCAACAACTTATTAACGAATAAGAGTTCGAAAAAACTCTCTGTAAGACTACGTCAAAGAAGCGTCTGACCTGGTCCGCTAATAGATAATGATCCAATGGATAAATGACCTTCAAAAAGAATAAGAAACGAGGAATTTTTAAGAAAAGAAGGGACGGTAAGGAAGTTATACAAAAGCATAACAAAAAGAAGTTGGTCATACACTCAGACACGAAAGAATAGTAAAACAAGAGAAATTGTAGGAAACTGATACAGAGGATGGCCCAGGATACCATACATCGAACAAATTACGGTAGATGTGGGACGCATTAAGAAATTGAAGAAAGAGTGCAACTGCAACAAAGCTGACAAGCTGCTGCAAACCAACCAGTAGGTTGATAACTACAGAAGAAGAAGAATATAGTGTAGTTTATCGAGATACACTCAGTAAAGATACCTCTCGCTGAATCGGGAGTGTGTTATAATGGAGCAAGTCCAGCATGTTTGATGTCTTCTCGCTTTTGTGTACCATTTGAAGAAAATAAAATCAATCAAAGAGAAGTTGGAATTCTTCATTCACGGATAGTGCGATGAGAACCATCGATCCTCAATATTCGGAAGCCGCTTTCGCTCTGTTTTTGATTCTTTTTCGCTTCAATCCTTTCACATTCCATTTCTGCGATTCCTTTCAAGAGATTTGACCATCTTTCGCTGTCATCTTTCCTTTCAGCCCGCCTTTTATCTTCGCCATTAAGGACACTCTTCCCGACACTTATCCCCTCTGTAGGTAGAGATCGGAACTAGCCCTTTTTTCCACTCCTCTCCTTCTGTTTGTATGTTTTCCACTTTCGTTCTCCTCTCATCGTTTGGCCGGCGGCGTTTTGGAAGCTGCACATTTTCTGTTCCAAACAAAACAGACGCCCAAGGAAACGCGGCGCCAAGGATGTTACATAAACAGCCGCCATTATTCTGACCTTTGAACTGCTGTGGAGATGACATTGAACATGTAGAGGTACTACAGTATGATATCGATAAAAAGATAAGGCACTTATTTTGAGACTGCATTTTCACTAACTAATTTCGAGGTTCAGTTTCAACGTTATCTACGAACAAAAACTACAAGTCTTTCCCATACTCACTATTACTCTCCTTTACTCTATTCTTTTTTATAATAATATTCTCTTTATTTTTTATGAACAAGTACTTTCTCTTGTAAAAGTAATATAAAGGTACATGTATACTTTGATTTCAGATGTCTACACCTGCCTTTTCATTGACTTTTGGTTAGCAATCTGTAGGTTTCAGATGTTTTTCACACATCTTTGTTTGTAGGTGTTTGTTTTTCTGCTGTGGTGCACATTTCTCCTAAGTGTACAATTATGATATTCAAGCCCCAGACTAAATTTTCTTCTGTACAATTTTTTAAAGTTATCTCTCTCTTATAAATTTTATATGACAAAGAGTCATATGTATGAAGAGATTATGTAGTCTTAATCTCCATCACCCCCTCGTATTATTATTATTCTTAAATGAACCTAAATATTGCGATTGAATTCTCAGATTTTTTAGACGATTGTATCTACAATGTATCGTTTGACCCTGAAATTAAAAGAAACGATGCAGAATAGAGAAATGCGAGTCAAAATGATATTATCTCGATCATAGAGAAGAGTCATATCTTTATCTCAGTAACATCAAGTTGTATAAATTAAACTACCTCCTCATTAATAAGTTTTACTCATATTTGATATGAAATTATCTAAATAGGAATAAAATTCAGTTCCGACTAAATCAATCAAAATGATCCTAAATTGAAAACAAACAATTAGCAAAAAATTCAATTGTTCTTAACCAAAAGAATGAAAAGGATTTTTAATTATTTTCGATAATAAACAGGAAAGATAGGAAGGTATTGTTAGCATATTTTGTCATCATTAATTCTAAGAACTGCAAAATTAGGACGAATATGTATCGACAAATGTTCAAAATGATTTCAAATATCGCAGATTGGGAGAGTTGAAAAATAAATGAGAAAAACCGTAGCATATAGCTATATTAATAACGTTCCGAATGAAGCAATAGATGACATTTCATAGGTTTTTTTAGATAGAATAATAATTAACTGCATTTATTCGGAAGTCATCCGCAGAAGTCCGTGGTTAATAGAAATTGATTTCAATGGAAATTCTTTGATTAGCCTCCGTTATTCGATATAGACCGAGCAGATTAATTAGGTGCATTTTAAAGCTCGCAGAGTCGCTTAAATTATTCCCTTTGAAGCGGAAATGCATTTCTCGTCGAGGATCGATCAGCGGAGAGATTTAAAAATCGGAATGCTTACTAGAATTATTCAGCGAAGTAGGATGCTCAAAATTATGTGGAATGTTTGCGTTTATGTCATTTGTGGGTCGTAAAAGAGGCCAAGGTCAAATGGCATCGCGAGAACGCCAACTGCCTCACATAATTTGCTAATATCGAGTTTCACGGCGAATGACGACTGCTAATCAACAAATAGCCGCTCGTAAAATCTCTCCCGCCGTCCCGTAACATTAGCGTCGAAGGGGGAAAAAACCTCCCGGTGCAACGACTGCAGCGAAAGTCACGTTAATTTGCGAAATATCAGTGACGCGTTATAGACTGGAAGGACAGTTTATATGCAAATGTTCGCTGGTAATTCCGGAACAAATATCGGAGTGGGCATTGAGAGATTTGGTGTGTCCGCATGCGTGGATGAATTAGAGTGACCTCGGCTCTCGATCCACTTTTTGCAAAGATGAAGTTACAGCGGGCAAATATTTGAGCGAGGGTATAAAGGGAATGAATAAGTGCGGAATTTGGAAATCTCCGTTTACTTTCCCAGAAAATGTGGAAGCAGACATATGAGCTGGACTTGCTTGTTTACACATCCGAAAAAAAACGAAAAAAAACCATCCGTATTTCTCCACCACTTTTGGTTGTGATGACCCAGATGCATCTCATATCGGCGAGTCGCATTGTATAGTTATTCAGCATTCATCACGACGGATAAAGCAATAAAAATCTAGTAACAAGAGGAATAAATGCTGTGAACTACGGATGAACGTGTTGAACAAGACAGAATTCCAGAAGAGGTGAAAAATGAAAATCTTTGAAAATAAAGTAAACAAGGTTTGGAATGCTGAAATTATGCTTGCTCCTCCTGTTTTGGTAACGACCGACCCACGAAAAATATATTAATCCCTTTACAAAATTTCAATCACAATTTAGCACTATTTGTGGCTTAAAGGGATAGCTGTTCCGACGATGAAGCACATGGCAGACGAAATGAGTTGTGAATTGATTTTCTGTTATAATTTTCCATTCCCATATACTACAGCATAGTGCATTCTAATTTTGACTATTACTATAACACTCTTTTGCTGAGGTTAGCTCTGAACGGACTCTCTTCCGCCTATCCCTTACAGATATTACACGAAAACGTACGCAATCAATAAAAAGTATTTCCTTCATTTAACTTACATTTAAAAACATCAATGCAAATAAAACAACCGAGAGATATAAAAAGTATCTAATTGGTAAAATCAAATATACACAAAGTAATACATAAATAAAAATAGAGAATGAGTATTAAACTAGATCTACATACAGTTAAATATTCATGGTTGTATTGTGGGAAAAAACTCCTCGACTGAATGCCTCCAGAGAAAAACCCAGAATCGGAGAAAACGCCCACTTAATAACGGAGCCGAACAAACCACGGAAGGAAAGAGATAACAAAAAGAGATGAAAATTTACTCTGATAACTGTTTGAAAGAAAACCCAAAAAATATTTGCATAGTTAGTAGTGATGGTGTATCACTTGACAGTAATGTAGAAGAGTGTAGTACTCGTACCGCATGGGGACCATATGTTTGGTATTGCTTTTATATTATGTCAAAGCTCACTAACACTTCGATAGCTAGTGATTAAAAGTGAAAATAGCTGTAGTTTTAGTCGAATCTAAAATTAATGAGTATTTAATTTTGGTTATGGCTCTTCACGAAGTCATAACTTTGAATATTAATTTCATTTCAGTCGATTGTTTTCTGAGGGTCATATAGGATTATAAAATATATCAGATGTTTATGCACCTTTTAGTATTTAATTAAGATAGATTGAATTCCAAATTCCATACAAGTGGATTTATTAGTCTATTAATTTATATGTTTTACCATGGAAATAATAGAGATGTAGTATGCTCGTGACCAAATTACTTCTGCGCTAATAACGCATAATGAACTTTATTAAATCAATGATGCTTTGAAATTATGATTTTAGACACAAGAACTTTTATGCAATAAAACATGTAGAGAGGCACTGAAGAAGGGAGAAAAAGCACAGAATATGCTCATATCATTGGCTACCTATTAAGGACTGTGAGTAAAACGACTGATTTAGAACGAACAACTCTTATAAGATTCCCTGATAGATATGACACAATAATAATCCATTATCCTCATAACTAAATTCAATTATAAATTTACAGTTGCAAAAACAGTTATAAAATGCGGTTTTGAAATTGTTTAAGATATTTTTTGCCTTTTCTAGTAGTTATTATGATTTAAATTACTTCTGAACCAATATTCCGCAGGCAACATCTGTCCATTATATACTGAATCTATCACAACATTCTATTAGTACAGTGATACATACTACAGTACTAGCAAAACATATTTTTATTTTCCACCTCAGAGTGAAGTAGTTAATCCGGTTAAATTAGATATACAGAACTGGTCGATGTACGCTTGTGTAGTACATTTACTTTCCTTACTCAATCCTTATTTTCGATACATAAAAGCTTTGAAAAAATTAAAACGAGAAGACGGGTCATTCCTACCATACGGTTCCCAATGGGTTCATCATTATCAACCGGAAGTGTTTGGGATATGGGACATTGGAGGCAAAAGATAGGCATAACATTTATTGGTCGACCCTTATGGAACCCCACTGGAGCGCGCTTTTCTCATCCTTCTTCCCTTCCGCTTAAAAGTTGTAAATTAAGGATCGCCGTTGATTGCCGCAGGTCAAATTTGCCCCCAGTCGAATGTAAACAGCGAGTCAACAGAGAGTCATATGGCGAAAAAGATTCCAGTTGAATATTTCTTCCGTTTCATCTCCCACATGGATTCTAACTTTTCGAAAGCAAATACTGCTTCGGTGGTACTGCGGTGGATTTTGAACATCTCATTTCAAACGACTAGGTTTACTAACTTTTCTCTGCTAGTGTTATCCTGAGCTTTCATTACCAATATCCATCTCCCATCCGGAAGTTGCATTCCAACACTGCTAATAAAATTAATATACTCTATCTTTACTAAACTAAACTCTACTTAACTTGTGATTTACCGAGTTAATAAGAAAGGCTGGAGTTTTCTACTTCTTTAAGACATCTTGTTTTAAGCAACAACTGATATTTTAACTTAATATTTAACCTAATTTTTGGCCGGAGACTGTGTAATAACCTCTTTTTATTCTATACTTTTCGTGTCACTTATTTTCTGCAAGACTCGTCATTTTCTTTTTGATAGTTGGAATGTTATAATATTTCTTAAAATGGAACTGAACACTTTTATAATGCCTCTATTTGTTCCGTGTTTGATTTTGAGAAAGCGGAAAGAAAAAATACAAGCCAACTTTGAAGTAGAGGAAGTCGTCTAAGTTTTCAGCTGTGATTCATAGTTTTCCAGTCGGCGTATTCCCGCAATATAAATTTCATTGATACTTAGCTGTAGTAGAATCTTCTACCATTAACATGGTAAATAGCCTAATCAAATTCAGCTTTCAGTTCGTTCAATTTTATTACATATCAGAACTGTATGACTTCATGCGAGACGATAGTATCCCAGGAAATAGCTATGCCCATATTAAGTCTTCAAATACCGCATGGATACTTAAGCAAAACTAAATTTGACTAGGCACTCAAATATGCTATTAAAATACGGAGTACCAGGGAACTCTGTACTTTTCATGGAAGCATAACTCCGAAGTATTCTATCAGATCCAAAATTATATGCTTTGATGCATTTGATGCGTAGTTAAAAACTTTTACCTACCCTAACTTCCCTAAATTTCTCATCAAACAATGCACCTTCAATCCTGCACAATCGATCGTTATTCAGAAGTTTGCAGTAACCAGCTATCCTGGGATCAAATTTTACTGCTCAACCCATTTTCTCAAACCTTCATCAACCTTGATTTACCCTCGAAGGTTGTGCATGGCACTTATTCAAGTAAGCCATGTTTATGAGCCCTCATTTACGCACAGTCCAAGGGTCAGTAAAGGGAGAGGGCCAAAGAAACATGTTGTGAATTTCATTATCATGAGTCATCCTTGGTCTTACACCTCTTTTACATTTACATGTATCCACTCAAGCTCACAAATAGCTCTTGACGTGATAGAACGGAGTTCTCCAAATTGCTCTTCAGTTTACACACACTTCAATTTAAAAGAAGACATCTTCAGTTTGATGTAGTGAGGATAGCATATAATAAGATCGCCAGAATGATCTTTTTTCAGCAGTAGAGGGAGGAAGTTATGATATGCTGACGCCCTAAGCGAAGAGTGTTTCCGGCGCCCTTGTTGATGTTTCTCAGAGTTATAAAACATTCCACTGAGATATAGATTTCATATTTAGATATAACCTGCGAGGGGCCAGTGGCCTATGGCTGAATGACAGTATATACATCAAAAAGGTATCTTAGTAGTAGTATTGTTAAAAGTGCTTCGACAGCTATGGTGATTTCGCTCATGGGCTCCCATTGGGATTTGAACACAAGACCGCTTTCATCGCAGTCGAACGCGCAGCATACATGGCAATTCGAGAGCTTTAAACATCATCATCAGATATATAATGAAATTTTTTGGTAGCACAATGTATTAAGAGAAGATTGATAAAATTAAACTAAACAAAATCTAGAAAAGCTTAAATCCCTGTTCCAAGGATTCCAAAATGTAAGAATGAATTCATAATTTCTTTTTCCCTTTGTTTGGGAACGTTTACTTTTAAACATTTTTATTTAAGTCTTTCACGCGCTCCCTAAATTCACTTTAATTCCCGATCGTTTTCAGTTGCCAATGCAAAGGATTATTTATCTTTTCTCAATAAAGACTACATCCCCGGAGTTTTGCAGTACCATATCGAGTACAAGAACAATCCTTGACCCACCATGGAGGGAGTATGTGCGTCATCTACCTTTCCTTTCTTACTATCTCTTATTCTAATTATAACATAATTAGTTGGCACTGTACTGTTGCCACTTTCGCAAATCACGTTCATTAACCCTGAGACTAAGAACGAGAGATCTCCTTGCACCCACACATGAATTTTACCATAATTTTTATCAAAACCCAGAAAATATGCGCAAGTGAAAATTTATAAAAAAAATAGTTTTTATTACCATTAATTTACACGGTTTCAGATATGATATGTTAGTTATGAAGAATTAATTTACAAATAAAACTTTTACCTATAAAAAAGGAAAATATCGTTAGGGTTCATGAAGCTCATCGTCTAAAAATCGGTACACCATCACAAAATCATAAAGACCGTTGGTATGCATTTTTTCACGGAAATTTGCAACTGAATACCTGAGTCAGGTAACCACGATGCACAAACTTGTGCCAGAAGACCCCAGAACCCCCATCTATGGCTTATCAGGGACGAAAATTAGCTCAGTCGTTCAAGGGTCAATAAACTCGTAGGAGAACAGTCAAAGCGGGCGTAAACAAACCCAAAAGAACGAATATCGAAAGCTGGCAACCGCGTGGAAGTGAAAGTTCAAGGTAGGAATGTATTTTTGACGGAGTTCGCGAGAAATGCCTCATGGAAGGGATGCGCCTGAATTGTCGCGCAGGTCGTTTTCTACACGGCCGAATTGTATAGCGTTCTCCAAATAACTTTCCGATTTTTACGCGCAGCAAGTGATATTCGGAGGAAACATCCCCAGACGGCTAAATTGAGAAATATCCCCGTCTTCTTTACCACCGACGTAGACGAGCCCCTGACATATGCTGTGGGCACATTCACGGCTCGATTCTCGTCGGGAGTCTTAAAGTGCGGAACGACCTTCTCTACCAAGAGAACGGATATTCCGGCGCCGCTGAAACCATCGCATGAAGAATGCCGAGTATTCACGGCGGGAAGTATTTGACTCTGTAATGGCTAAGTTGTGTTATGGGAGAGGAAAGGAGGGAATAAAAACATTTCTGAAATGGAGTGAGCAAAGAAGATGGGAAGGCTCGAATGTTGTCTGTTTACTCTGGTCACTGCGTCCGCCGACACTTTCACGGTTTTATCTTTACGAGCGCCTATTGAGTCGGTGGGGGAGTGGTATAGAGGTGAGGGCGGCGTATCCAACAGCAACCGGTGCATATGAAAATCTCCGGGGGGAGATAAGAGCGACTGAGGGAGAAAAAAACCGGCTAAGAGTCGCTTCCTACGTCATTTCCGCAGCATAAAAGGGTTTTTCGAGAGCCTTGTACGAGAGGGTGGAGTTAAATAATATATGTGGTTGGCCACCCACGCCTCGGAGATTTACGCGGGGTGCGTTTGAAACTGCGCGATTGGGCTGTATTAGCGATTTCCTCTCTAATAGCTTAAAGGGATCGCTCCGTCTTTCATTTGGAGGCTTTAGGTTGCGGTCTGGGTGCGGGGGAGGGTGATTAATTTTACAAATTGTTGACGGGAAGCGGAATGGTGAATGGAGGCAGAGATTCGGTACGTCTAAAAGCGGGGGTGTGGAAAAATATGCGTAGTTTGCCTTGCTTACTCGAAATGGCTCTGTATATACATTTGGATGTCCATGACTGAATGCCCTGTGACAGGGCGTTACGGACGGTGCAATTCCGTAAATTGAGTGCCGTTGGTGACCTCTTAGTGTACCACGTGATAACCAGGTTAACATATTTTTAGAATTATTGCTACGCACGTGCTTAACATTACTAGATGTCAATAAGAAGTATATGTAAATATTTTATAAAAAATCAATACTTTATTCTGGTTTTGGTTATCACTCAGTAACCAGTAAGCAGTGAGCATCACTCATCGCAAGAGGTATATACAAAGTATAAATAAAACGGTTATATACATAAGAAGCTTTGCATATTGATTCTGAATTCTGCGTGTAATGCAGTTTAGGGCGGCAATGTCGCCGAAGCTCGCATAAGGTTTTTCACTTCGTTTTTGATTATTGTACAAGAGAGACCCCTAATATCCTATCCCTCTACTTCAACGTTTGAAATGAGTAATTATTTTTTTGAATTAGATTCCTTAGCTTCTATATGCGTCTTTTTGATTTGATTTTGATTTGTTAAAACTTCTTCATTTCTTTAAATAGAACCAAAGTATCGTGGAAAATCGCGGAATCTCAAATAAAATCAGCATAAATGTTCCTTATCGTACCTATCTTATATCTATCTATATCTTCTTCTTATCTATTATATCTTATATATATATCTTCTTCGGGATGGTTACATAATTTCCACAAAACAATATAACCTTTCAGGAGTTTAGATAACAAGTTAAAAGTTATTTCTTTGTATAAGCTGAATTTACGGGCATTATATGGGCATTATTTATATTTATAAAGCTATAGATGAGATGGAATGCTGGAAAACACTTAAGTTAATATTCCTTTCGTTTAAAAAGAACGGTTAGTTTTTTTTTAGAAAGCTAACTACCACAAGTACAATTCGTTCATTTACTTTTTTGGTAAGCAAATTCCTTTTCCATCCGATACGCTGCTATTTATGCACACCACTTACTTCATAAATAAACTGGAAATTGATTGAGTTTGCTTATATTCACTTTCATTCTCTCGCGCGCTCTTTGATGACCGAAAGCAAGAATACGTTCATTCAAAGATCAAACATCCATCCCATTGGGCACTAAACGAACCATTTACTTTCACTCTGAGGGAATTTTTATACTTTTATTCCCGCACACAGGGAATGTAGAGAAAAACATTTCACAGCTTCGCTTTGAAACGCGTGATTGACTTCACGCTTCGTTAAATAAATATATCACAAAGTGCTCAGAATTCGCGCCAAGTGATCGTTTAAGCAGAACAATTGGAGATCCTTTACAGTTGTTTAGATATTTGGAAAACCGCGATAAATTATATAATTATTATTTGATGTCGTTGTTTTTCTTTCTTCTATGAAGTAACCCCAATGAGAAATTGAGTCAAAGGTAATATAAGTGAAAAAGTTATGATTGTATAAGAGAAGTGACTTACTTTATTATATTAGTTTGTTTGCTGATAAAATAGAAGCGATACTTTCTCCTCCTGTACAAATACTAAATAAACTTTAAACTAGGTAGAATTAATGATGTTTTCCCCAGGAAATATTCATTTTTCATTATAGACCTCTACAGAAATATGACGTCCTCCGTGAATTGAAATATATAATATAATAGTTCAGTAATTTAAAGACAATTTCATTGTGTAAATAACAACCATAATCAAAATTTAAAGCCTTGTCACAGCCAAAAGCCCATTTATTCTACTATAAACTAGAGGATATGGTATGAATCCACGCTTAATTTTGCGTGGATGTCATATAACCTTGCGATAGCCTTCTCTTTGGTAGTCATCTCTCTTATTTCCCAAGACTTTTACCTCTATAACTACTTAAATCAGCCTAACATTTGTTGAAACACGACTCAATAACTAACCTTAACCAACCCAAACTTTCCTCCATCATAATTCATCTGCTGTCTCTTTTCGTACATTCATTTTATAATTTCGAGGTTCATTTTCCTCCTATCTGTCCAACCAAATTTTAAAAGTCTCCTTCCTCTCCGTTTCAAAAGGTAAGTACGGCAAAACTGAACTATCTTGTTTATTCTCTGGCTAGCTTTCTCAAGAACACGGTTTTAATTTTCTTTCACAATAAGCAGCTTCATGATTATTTCTTTGATGTGTCTACATTCTTAACGACTTTTTTAAAAAAGTAATACTTAAAATTCAGATGCGCAGTTAGTAAAAGCTTACAATCTTGACTGGAGTGCTGTAACAGAACAGTATTATTTTAACAACACGGGTAACTAATATCTGTACCACTGTTCTTATTTTATTTCCTTTCTTAACTATTCTATAATCGGCACCCTCAAATCACTCCTTTTGTACATTAACACGCATGTTTGACCTGAATTCTGTTCACCATTCATACCTTTCGGTATTCAGGAGGACAAAATGTAATGCGTAATCAGCTTTGACCTCAATAAGCATTCTTCGCTTCGTTCCGGTAAAATGCGAAAGCAATGAGAAGCAGAAGAATTATCAAAGTAGCAAAGCTTTACATCATTTGTGGCCACGTACCGCCCCATTGGAGGGATGGAAAGTTAAACATTTTCCTCCTAAATGAAGGTCAACCGGCAGAAAAGGGTCTGACGGTCATGGCTAACTATGTAAACAAGCGGGATTTCACCGACAGAGTCCTTCCTCGGGTCTGGATGGCCATTCATATAGGGAAGTGACTGAAGGATTCGACCATTCAATACTCGAGTGACTCCTGTGAATACGTATTTAAGTCAATCCTCTAACAGGAAAGAATTTTCATTTTAATAGCGATGCATTCCATGCGATGCAGTCTGCGATATCTAAGCAAATCTCTTGTATGCATTGCATAAAACTTCCTTGATAAGGATATATTTTCGCGACGTAAGAGTATGGTGCTACTTTAAAGATAATTATCCTCAATTAGTCATATTTTTTGTTGTAAACAACATGTTTGAGAATAGAATCAAACGAGAAACAAACCGGTTTGGCAGCACGGTTAAAAAAATCCAATTTTAAAATACGAGAGTTTAAAAAAAGTCAATTTTTCACTAACCTTGACACCTGGAAGCCTCAGCTAGTGTTTACTCTCTCCTGCCTTCGCTGATGACCTCGCTTTCGTTGGTGATTCTTTAAAGAGCAAGACCTTCACGGAGGCTTCCTCCACTTCATGACCGTTCCTTCCGACCACTGTTGCTTGACTGATACAACTTCTTGGCTTACCCAACTACTTAGAACCAAAATATCAGCTGCTACGACACCTACCTGCTCTATGAACTAATTATTCTTAGGAATAACGGCGTAATCCTTATTATAGCTTGGTATATATTGAGGTCAATCAGAACAATTGATGATTTCTTTCATACTAGCACGAGTTTTGGAGTACTAAATACTTTGTGAAATTCTGAAAATGAAATTAATGTAGCTTATTCGTGAACTGATGAAAATTAAGACTGGTAGAGCAAATTTTGTGGCGCGACATCCTTTTAAGGAGTACGGCCTATCCAAACGGCATTCACCGTGAGTGACACGTGGTCCTCGCATCGACTCCCACGCCGCAGTATTTTGCTTTCCGTGGTCGGATCCACTATCTCTCAATCCAGATAGCTACCCTTAGTCATTGCAATGCTGGTTGGGCACCGATAAATATTATCCTCAACCGGGAATCGAACTCAGGATTTCTCCCACCGATGGCGAACGCGGTGCCAACTTGGCTATCCGAGTCCTACTAAACTAGTATGCGTCTAAAAGTCGTACATATATTTTACGTTCCAATAGTTACGATTATCATATGTCTAAGACAATATCAAATTCTGTATGGAATATACATTTTAGGTAAACACCGACAAAATTTACGCAAAAATCGTATTTGTTTATTTTAAGGTTATCTCTAAGTTATTTTTATTCTTTATATAAAACCGTATTAATTTGAACAATATGTCATTATTTTTCTCTGACGTTGTCTTTCACAGCATTGAATAGTTACTTTAAAAATTGCGTTAATTTTTGTCATTCGTGATTTCGAAGGTTATGCATTGCCGCATTACAAAGCCCTCTGTAATGTAATTCACAAACAAAGAGCGGATTATTCAATCGCAATTGATTAATCACCAAATCGAGTAGAAAGTCTGCGCAAATAAAGCAAAGAACACAATTGTGTTACGAATCAATCCATTTGTTATTATGAGAAAATGTTAGTCATTCTAAAATTTTGTTCTTCACTATTCAACAGAGACTTCGTGTAATTTACTTTTACGGTCTTTTGGAAGTTCGTCGATTGCATTTCACGAATTATTAACTTGTAAAAAGGTATGTAAAACCATAAATTACTTCGTTTTAGAATAAAATCAAAACTACATACATTTGGGATGATTATGAGGTAGTTAAAAGTTAGTGGACGTTAAAAATAGGTACGAAATTCAGTTTCTCCTTTCTTGTTTCTACGAAAGCAATTTTGTTTTTATTAACTTCTACATCTGAATAAATACCCTGAAATCCACCTTTAGGAGTGGGGCTGGGGGAATACGTTTATACGAGCAAAAACGGACTTTTTAAGCTTTCAATATTAACAAAGATTCTGTATTCTCGGAATCTCCTACCTTTAATTTGCCTTTCAATTTTACCACACCTCAGAGGACACATGTATCAAACGCGAACTTTAGGCCCACAATTTAAAAACAAATTTCAGCGTATTCTCCTACGCTTCGCAGCATTTACTCGTGGAAAAAGACATAGCTCGCTGAGTCTTTGTCGACCAACCGAACAAAGTCGCAAAAATTTACGTAAAAAATTTGAATTTAGTTTTCCAGAATAGTTCTACAGATTCCACCCACGCAAATCAGGATTCACATACGATTCTGACATTTCAGTGACAAGCAATGCCTCCGTTGAGATGATTTCAAGTCTAGAGACGGCGAAGGAATTTGTGGTCGACGTGTATGCGTCGGAAATGTCGCTTGGTTTGACCTGGGTGTAATTCCGAGAATTATATCAGAACGGTATGTAACTCTGGGCAGATCGAAAAATATTCCACATTCCGCATATTCTCGAATTAAGACGCATTTTTCATAGGGTTTTTAGAGCTTTCAAGAATCGGGAACGTGAGAAATGCTTAAGGAAGACATAAGGAAAACTTAGCACGTAGGTAAATTCCACGTAGGATAAAAGAGAAGATGAAATATCTAAAGGAGCCGGGACTCGAACCCGGGTCCCCCTTTGCGTACTATGCTGTAACTACTTTCTTTGTATTTTTCTTTTCCATCACTTAGTATTACCGGTGCCTCTAAGACGCCGTTGGCATGATGACCACAGTCGTCGAAACCACACGCCTTTGCAAACAAAATTCTCCCGAACGGCATTGTAGAAGGTTCTAATCCGCTTACTGTCAGTGACTATAACAACTTCTTTTCAATTGAGAGACCTGAGTTCCAGTCCCGGTCCAGTCAAACGTTTTTTTACTTCCGATCTAATTAAGATTCGGTAGCGTCATAGATTCGCATTTCATAATCTACTCTCATAAACCTTTACTGCGAATAAAAGCTACTTTAAGTAGTAAAATTTACAGCCATGATTCCCTTTTCCTGATCCATCACCCAACAAACCAAGCTGGTTCTATTACGAGAATTTCCAAACGTATAGGGACACGTACCACGGGAGCAGTATTCGTCTTACAATCGTACTACTATTCCAAACAATTCGGTTCCTTCCAAAACAATTTGGTTTTGCTTAGTCATAGATTCGGAAATATACGGTAATATTTCTTTATTTTGTAAACTCAACTTATTCAATTATTTTCTGCAATTTTCTTATAGCTACGCAATATACATTATAAACTTAGACACTTATTGACTTTGAGAAAATTATCTTTCTATGGCTGTATTCTAAATTGAGTCTTCTTCCAAACAAACCCTCTTAATCAACTGATGCATTATTCTATCTCAAACAGTATTCATAGAATATGAAAATATTTCTCAAATTGCTCACAGAGTTGATTCCACCAAATATCCTCTAATAAATGTTATCAAATAGGCGCTAGCTCCACGCTGATGTATGAGAAATCTCGTGGATAGATTGAAGTAAGAGAAGGCCGTAGATAGGGAATCTGAGGCCATCCGCCTGCGGGACGATGATTTCCCAGGAGGAAAAAGAAGAGAAGTGAATTGTCAATTGAGGGTGTCCCTCATCACCTCCAACATCCCGTGGTTAATCGAAAAACGCCGCATATCCTTTGAGAATAAGTATTTAGCATGTCTTTGAGGTGTTACCACGTCAATGCATTTGGTCGTAACAAGACAGACCAACGCTTAAGTAATTAAAAAAGTTATGCGAATTCATGCGATCCAAGAACAGGATCAATTTTCTATTATCTTATTCTGAATATCGCATATAAACATTTATTTTGGTGGTGTTGAAATTTGAATAAGAATCCATACCCAAAATTCGGTAATACGAATGCATGTATTTGTTTAAAAGATCACTAAAAGTGATGAAATAAAGTAAGCTCTAAAAGCACTAAATGAAAATGCTTCGTTTCTGCATGAGTATAAATTATGTAGCATGAAGCACAAGAGCGAAAAAGCTGCGTTCCATATAGGATATTATATTTCATATTCAAAATTAATGATGAGAAAAATAACGAAAACTAGCTAGCTATAGCATATTCAGAGGGTACAGCAGACAGATGTTAACGCGCCTTTCATTTTCGATTTAGCTTTATAGCCCGCAATTAACTGTCCAAAATGTTGTAATCTATCGCTCTCCCTATTTCACTCCCTTTTAGAAGTTTTTCAGGTTTTTCAACCCCCCTTCTAATTCTGGGTATTTTCCTGCAGTTGATATATTTTTACCACCACAAAACACTCTTTCTTTATTTATTTCCATTCTGTTTCACCTTTTGTACACATATTAATTTATGTTCTGGTTTAAAATCCGAATTCATTTTATGTATAATGAGCTACATTCTGACAAGGGTTTAATGGAAGTTGGGAGTTCATAGTCCCAATTTTCTACAATAAATACTTTTATATTACACCGTATTATATAGCCGATTTCTCGATCCATTTAAATAATACAGAATTTTATTAATTACAACGAATGTAGCGAAGAAGTAATAAAATTATATAGGCTTCACTCGAACAATAATAGGAGTTTTAAATATTATAATAAATTTTACAATCTGTGGTTTACAAATCATGCCTGTGAAGGGAGAATAACCGCTATAAATATAACGATATTATTTATTTAATGTGATTTAAAAACAGCCAATTGGACAAATAAAAATGATTTGTAACAGGAATCGAAAACAAATAAATATTAACAAGGAAATATGGTGATATAACAGTAAACAAAAATGTATTATATTATAAAAACGATAATATTATAAGTGCATTTTTAAATTCATTAGTTCTAGAGATGTGCTTCAATAACTCTCTAACGGAAAAATGACGAATATATCTACATCTATTAAAAGATTTGTGCTTAAATAACCCTATCATGGAAAAACAACCGATATTTCTACATCTATTACAAGCCTCTACGCCCCCGTGTTATTCGAATCGATTAATAAGGCACTTAATATTTCAGCCATGCAGAATCATCAGTTTCCTAAACAAAGGTCATTATTACACCTCCGTTTTCGAATCCCTATTAATCGCGAGCCCTTCATTCGCAGGTGCGTGAGCAGAAAAAACGAATTCCGGCTAATAAATTGGAGGTTTGAAATGGAGCCGTGATGGGAAAGGGGAATAGAGGGGTAATCCTAGCGAAAGAGGAGAGGGAGTTAATACCGGGAACAGAGTTAGGGTTAATTGGCGGTCCAATGAGGGAGCAGATCACGTCTTGGGGTCAAAGAGAGGCCTTCGCCCAAATGACCTCCAGATAGAGAAGTTGGCCGAAAAACAGAAGAACGCAGAACAAAGGGAATGGGGAAAAGAAAGAGAGGGAGTGAGAGGGAATGGTGAATGGGGGAGAGAAATACGATGTGAAAGAGAGATAAGGAATAAAAGGAGAAGGAAGGGAAGAGTTGGAAAAGAAGAGGCATAACGCAGTTGATGTGTGGAGTTCCAAAGTAAAGGGACAAGAATTAGATTGGAATGCGGAGATAGGAGTGAGAAAGAAAGACCACAACAAAGGAGAGAATGGGCATCGAATGGAACAAAGAAGAGCAAGAAAATAAATTAGAGGGCAAAGGAAAGGATAGGGTCTGTGATAGAGGGGTCAAACGAGGGGAGAGGGGGCATGTACCAACCTCAGAGCACCGTTACCTGAAATAAATGAAGAGTTTGCAAAATCGGAAAGAAAATTGTAGGATTGAAATTCTTGCGGTTTAACGAAATGAAGCGTTTCAGAATATATGTAAAAATGTTGTGTTTATACTGAATATTTAATAGATTAAAAAATCACTCCAGAAGTCCAACATAAAAACTAATTCGCGATAAAAGTTAAATGCAAGTGTTAGTGTAAAGGAAACAAACAAGCATACAAGACTAAAATCTAAACCAAGAATGTGAGAATATATGTATACCGTATTATTTTTAATAAATTGAAACAAAGTTTAGTGTATGAAAAAGCTTTATTTGAAAATTAATACTCGGAATAGGGAAAAAACATTACCCAAGTAATTTAACCCTTATTACATAAAAATTGTGCCCAATATCCTCGTAAATGATTTATATTAATCAGCTTTATATTTATAATGAAGAGAGAGAATCTTCTTCAGATGAATTGTTCATCTCTTTGAAAGATGTACTCAGAATAGAGTATATACCAATGTGTACTCTTCAAAAGTAGATACCTAATTTATAGGTAAGATTATCGTAGTAATAAATCAAGATATGTAAATTATGAGGTTATGGAAATCGAGAAAGATTTATTTGATATGAGAAAAGTTTTTTCCATGCTTTATATTAAGAATTCAATCATCTGTGGTAACTGCTATCGGAATTCAACTTTGTTCGAGATAAAAGTGCACCTTCAGTGGTATCAGTTTGAAGTTAAATGAATTCCAAAGTCATAGTGCCACAGTAAAATCATAGAAAAGAGGTTTCTGAATAATGCATATTATAAGAAGATCGTGTTTGTTCAATGGCGTATTTCTTAGGTAGATGATAGAAGAACAATGTCTAGATTTAGATATAATGTGATGTAAGGAAAACAAGTATGAGTAGTTGTTTCTGAAGGATAGGTTAAATATATGCTGATGAGCCTTCGATGTATACGAAGGAAATTGAAAGACTCGCACTTCCATATTTATTCAGCTGTCTCCTAACGCATACATTAAAAAATGCTTTATCAAATCACATTTTACCTGAAGAAATAAATGCTCTACTACATTATCTATTTTGACGTTATATGCTCTTAAAATATACACACATTCCGTGACAAATAGGTGAAAGCTGATCGAATAGCATTTTAACCAAAGAATTCAAAACGAAGACGAGCTTCACGAATAATTTGATTACAAAATTTGGAGACACCTCTCTCGTGACATGATATGATATTAATTTCCTATTTTCTGGATACATTTAAAGTGAGACGTCTTGAGGTGAGATCATAATTTGGTTTTAAGGGTGTTTTATGGCTAGGAGAAGAAATCGTAACTTGTAAAGACTTGTAAAGCAACTGAGACACTTTTAATTTATATAAAACAGAAAGAAACACAAATACACGGCCCGGGTTTCGATGCCTGGGATCATCATCGGGTTAGAAAATCCGTGAAAAACATCCCATATATAGCGAGATGAAAAAGGGGTGAGTAGCCGCGGTTCAAAGTTTTGATACTCGTTTTGGTTTGTGACTTATATATATAGTGTTCTACCTTTAGGTAGGTTCATGTGCCCCCACATTCCCTATTTAATTCTCTCTCCTTCAATTCCCGGTAACTTATCCCACCCCTTAATTCGTCTAATAACTTCTGTCTTTGTCTTCCCCTCTGTCTTTTCCCTAGCATTCTTCCCTCGATCACTTTCTTCAATAATCAAAGAAGTATAATTGTAAGATTGATCTCTGAAGACTATAATTCAGATATTCAAGTCCTCATAACAATTATTTGTATACTTCATTACGGTTACGAATTATAATACTAATACTGATAATAATAACTACTAATAATAAATTCATCTCTCAAAATCTTATAGCATAGTTTCGCTTCAAGGTATAAATTCATGGCGATTCACCCTCTAATTATTTCTGCACCAATCAAAAGTGTCCTCTTAAGTGATTCTCGAGGGATTCAGGTTTCCCTTTTAAAGCGAAGTGATATCCCCGCCGTGAAAAACATGCCCTGTGAGCTGCTTCATTTGCAAGTCGACTGCTCCTTGAGGAGCGCAGTAAGCCGCTCTCCTTATCCTAATCCTGGCCATAATCCTCCTCGGATATGCACGCTGGCGAATGCACTGCTCCTCCTTAATTCACGCCACTGTTTGACTTTGTGTCCTCACTTCAACCACTATTAGGACGCCCTCTCCGGTCGAATTTTTAAAACACACACCCTTTCGTGAGTCGAAAATTTCCGGGCTCTCGAAATTAAATTATGCAAGGTAGGTCATCAAATGCAAGGGCATTCCATCAAGGCGTCAGATCATTAGCATACATCTATAGATTTTCAAAGAGGGTCGCTCTCTTTAAAATTCACGCACAATAATTATTCTTTCGCCTACATAAATAAATATCTTATCATAATGTTCGCCTTTTGAGTTGTATTATGCACGATTGACAATAAAACTTTTATTTCTGAAAATTCTTATTGTCCATATTCAGGAACTTGAGATATGGTAATATTTATGCATTTATTGCTATCTTTGAAGATCAGGTGAGAAAGTTATAAATAGTGATGCGAATTTTCAGCTTCTCGGTTGTCAAGTCGTTTATTTAGGATCTTAAGACCTTAAATTTCGCTCGCGTTCTACTGCGTTTTTCATTGATATTTATCGTTCAAAGTATCTTGCTGTATAATAGCAATTCCTTATCATAATCATTTAAAAATATTTTGATACCAAATGAGTCACTAGTCAAGTACTTCGCATAGGAAAATAGCAACTACGAAGAAACGAATTCTCTATACAAATGGTACTTCCCATATTCTAAAATCATGGTGAACCGGTTTGGAAAGTCATCGGTAATTTAAATTCAACATTCTCTAAATCTATAGAATATGAAGGATGATATTCTGAATACGAATTATAGAAAGAAAATATATAATTTCTGTATATTACGTTCCTTTTTTAAATTTTATTATGGACTTAACTCTCGCACCTTACATATCTTAACGATTCCTTATTACTTTGCATCCCAGTCTTTTGACACAATAATAATAACAACAGCGATTTATCTCTTCATAATTATTTTTATTTAATAATCTAGTTGCTAATGACCTTTTAAGTGGGATCAATGTATTCAATGCAAGATGTTTTCTGATCCACATTTTACATTCTTTATTAGAAAAATATGTCATAAATATTAATCTTAAGATATTTACTATGAGTTTGCTATATATGTCCTTTTTAGTAATTTTTATTTCTAAAATGGGCTTTCATGCGTTAGATACAACAAATTTAATCCATATTTGGAGGGAATGGATAACTTAATGTATGTAATTTCGTTGAGATCTTTGCTTTCATGCGTAAAATAAACTTAAAGGAATATCCAAAAACATAAGTATTAAATGCATAAGTCTTGCTCCAACAGAGTGAATCATAGCGTCTTTAAAAGTAAATATTATTAAGTTTTTCCTTATCCAATATATCCATCTATCCAATAGCAAACCCTCTCTATTAATAATAATTAAGTATGGATTGAGAAAGTAAGGATTTCTAAATTCTAGGTGCAGGAAAATACTCGTGACTTGGAAAATACATTTCAGGTAAACCTATTTGATTCAGTTAATTATCTTAACACTAAATAAAGTCCTTGATGAGATATACAGTGAAAATTAACCTCGATAGAAGATCTGATATTGATACAAAGACATCTACTGTGCTTGATGTATCAGAAGGATAGCAAGAATTACCCAATAACACCAGCAAAAAGCAGATGAAGATGATTTTGTTAGTAATTTAAATTGGTAATAACAGTTTAGTAAATGGAGAACATACATGTTACTGTAAAAATAATTTTTATTACTACTTTAATCTAAATTAGTTCACACTGCACACGATACACAATTTAAAGCACCACGTAATTACTGGGAGTTTTTATTAAAGTGGAATTTGGTGCTGAAGTGTTGAAAATCTTGTCGCAGGTAGGATTTATTCTAATTTAATTTTCCTTCGGGGATTATATACATCGTAGAAAAAAATGCTCTCTAAATTCAATACATTCTTGTAAACTTAAATACCCTACTTTTGTAGCTATTCAACGAATACAAGAGCTACATTTTTCACTGCCTCAATAATGTAAATGTAAATATATTTCAAGGTAAGATAGCGATTGCTTTTTTCACCCTCAAAATATTGGAAGAGCACGGCGATGATATGATGCTGTTGGCACCGATGGAAATATTGCACTGCACATCCTCAGTTTTAACTACGGTAGATTTCCTTCGAATCCCACGTGAATTCCTGCAGAAAATGGCTATAAGCGATCCCACCGCAGTTCTCATTAGCATAAAGTGGATGAAACTGCTTGCGCCGTTTTCTCGAATTCAGCAGCCATTTGCTTCTTCGACTGAAAGTCACCGAAAATCTCGAAGCTGAAGTTTCATGGTTCCATGTCTCCCCGTTAAAGTTTATGACCCCCAAGGTTATCGTATTTCACAAAATTTTTAACGTAACGTACTGATTCTTTACGCTCTCTTGGTGAGGAATCAGCTCACATTAATGTATAGAAAATATCTTTTCCTCTGTCCTTGTATAGTCGTATTTGAAGGCGTCTATATGTTTATCTTCTTATTTCATAACTATAAACGAAAGAGTAGCTCATCTAGGATTAACATTGATGAATATTTTTATCAAAGGTTTTCATTGCTTGAGGTCATCATTTATTCATTATTTTAACATCATTCTTTTCTTATTTCCTTGTTGCTTTATTCTTTTGTTTCATTCAATTTTTTGCTATATATTTCTTATAAATAAAATAAAATTTCTATTCATCTCTGTAATTATTATATACATGTATATTTATATTGTCTTTTACATAATTATATTACACATCAATATTTTAATCTATAATATTTCAGACTCATTTACTAACACTTTCCTTTTTCTAATTTATCTCTTCTTTCTTAAACTCAGTCGCCACTGTTAGTAGATTTCGTAGGTAATAAACGTAGATATATAGGATTCCTTTTTTTATTTGCTTTCCCACAGTTTCTACTGTGTTTGTGCTGACTTAAGTGAGCTGAGTTTTTAACCCAAAAAATGGTTCTTTTCTTGTTTTCTCCATTGTTTCAATCCCGGAAAATTTATGTACATTAATTAATAAAAATCTCTGATGACAATGGGTTGTACATAAGAAGAGAGTTAGAAGTCTAAAACTAGCCCTTAAATAAAAACGCCTACTTATTATTATCTTTATCATCAATCATTTTTATTCCAGCACATGTAAAAAGTATGAATCTCTAACATCTCGAAGGAGTGTAATGAGTTTTTGGTTAAGAGCGTATCGGTAAATAGCGCTGACTTACCTGCATTATCTTACACGTTTCTCGACTTGGGTAATTGCGATCACCGCTACGTTGATGTTCTATCTTGATGTAGGTGTAGGGATCTTTAAGATTTATCAGCTGCGATAACTCCTTTAACCCCCTGAGAATTCTCGAACATAGATAGACTGCTCAGCTTTAATCCTTGTCTTTCCCCCGAAGCCTAACTTCCATCCGCATCTTATGCAATCAATCCCCTCGCAACATATGTCACAGCCAATTTCTATGCCTCTCCCATATTTCTACATTGGATACGCTATACTCTGCCGCCAAGGGAACCCTTTATGATTCCTCTTCATATTTATTCAACCTGTCATTTTTAGGCCGTGTCAACCCCTCATCTCGATAGATTCCTTTCTTTGTTCCTGAGGCAAAACTTCTAAGAGAAACTCTGGCAAGTTCTCGGTTCTTAAATCACTTTAAAAGAGAATTTTTGAAAGTTTACTCCCTCTAAGAATGAAAAATTAAAATATATATGAGGTATAGAACACCCCTTTATATCTATTACTATATTTGACTCTTAAAGTAAGGTTAGATTCTATTGGACTCTATTAATTCATAAGTTATTGCACATCATTATGTAATTGAACGAAACAGCAAAGAGTGCAATTTTTCCTTAATATCACCTAAATTATGTCAAAACAAAAATAAATGCAAATAAATTTTAATTGTGGGGAAAAACCCTCATCATCATGATTGGTCACTTAATCCATGAATTGGTAGACTGCGGTCTTCCATTCCTCTCTCTCTCTCTAGTACTAACTCTACAACATCCTCATTATACCGAAATTACGGAGAAAAACTTGAAATTTAAAAAACCTTGGATCTAGAATCATAAACATTTTCCGTGTTACAATAAGTATATGAATATGTAATAAAATCGAGGTCCATATAACCTCCAGTGCGACTTTGATGCTAATCTCTTTATGGGATAGTAATTGATGATAATGATACATCTTCATTCAGGCGAGATTGAGACAACTAGTCTCTTCTTCTATTTAATCTAGATACTAATAGTTTAAAAGTTTCTTACGAAGATTATTAACTACAAAGATGAAAATATCACTATATCTCACTATCACTTGCTTTGAGTTTTTAATGTTCAACTAACCGTTCCCTTTTCGTTTTACTATTGAAATTATTTTAATAACGCAATTCCTATTGGCCTCCAATGTTGTTTCAACGCATTTCACATAATGGTAGATAGTTGTTCATGATAGTTGTTCACAGACATATTCATATCAAAATGCAGTATAAGACACAATTCAGCAATATAAAAGGAACGAAATAAAAAATAGAAGAAAATCAGAAAGATTCAAGCATGGTAAGAATGAGGAAAAAAAATAAAAAAGTTTAAAACTTAATATTAATATACAAACTAACAAAAACTCTTTGGCATAGAAAACGAGTCGCATCGTAAAATTTTCTTATTTTCAATCCAATCCACGATAGTTGTTCACGAAACTATCCTCCCGATTAGGAAAATTATTGGCCTTCGGGAAAATCAGGGCAGGGCGGAGGAAAATCCCTCGCTTATCGCGCTGAGGAAGAGGCTCTTGAGGAAAGCAATTTGAGTGGATATCTTGGTGCTCGCCGCTAAATTTTTACAGCCCTGAGGCCATCCAAGATGGGGAGGAGTTAATTCGAAACCGAGTCAATCTATAATCAAAGAAACCCTTTCCTTGCGTCCGTCATTGCTACCTAGGAAAGGTAAACTATTACCGCCGTGAATCCGCTATCGCTGAGATTGCATGGTCTACTGAAACATCGTAACATTAATCACCTATTCCGTCCCTAATGTCTCCCGCAAACGTACCTTCGAATTACATACCATTATCCGCAATACCACCGCATCAGGAATTCTGCCTAAATCTCGTAACATCTAAGTTTGCTTTACAGAGCGATTACGTTCCCCTCTTGTGTACATATTTTATTCTCCTACTCTCGCACATTGCTACTTCTCCTTAACCTTTGGCGTTCCGTCCTTAACCGTTTTCCTTTACACTTACATGCTTCAGACGTAAAGGGGACTATTTTCCGAGAGCCGAAAAGAAAAATTTAACATACAAAACAAATAGAAAATTAATGACTGTGTACAAAATTTTTCATGCCAGCAGACGCTGAAAATTGAAGTACTGTTGGTAAAAACATCTTAGTAAATATAGAAAGGAACCCTGAATCTTCTAATTTAACATATATCCATAACTTTGTTTAGCGAAATTTTAATCAGCAATTCACAGTCGTACTGTCACGGTTTCACGTGTTAGATGTTTATGCAGCCTATGAGGCATATTTAATGCTTAACTTCTCTTTAGGCATTGATGCATAAAGTAGCTATGAAGTGTTCAATTAGATCAAAACAAGGTTGGAAAACAAAATACTAATAGACTACGATCTCTTAATTTTTATCCTACTGAAATATGTCCACTTAAGTGTACCCTGATCACAGTTCAGCACAAAGGTATTTATATTTAAAGTATAAAATTATTTATTGAGATATAGTGACGTAAGAGATAATTAAAAAGCAATTGATAAAATTTTATCTATTTTGGAGTTAATGATTACCTGTTTTAGAGTCACCGAAGGACGTATTTTTCATTTCTCCTCTTTCTTTGTAGCGTAATTATGGAATTAAACCCCGTTTCTTTGCCTATCAAAGGCTGTTTGCCATCTTTATTTCGAATTTTATGCTCTATTTTTGGTTTGTTTTCTTTATGTATTTCAACTATTTTCTCCGTAATGTATTCCGCAAAGACTCTCTCAAAACATAAATCAAAAACCGCATTATATATATAAAGTGTTCTACTTTTCGGTAGATTCATGTGCCCCCACATTCCCTATTTAATTCACTCTCCTTCAATTCCCGGTAACTTATCCCAGCCCTTAATTCGTCTAATAACTTTTGTCTTTGTCTTCCCCTCTGTCTTTTCCCTAGCATTCTTCCCTGGATCGCTTTCTTCAACAATCCCTCCTCTCTCAATATTTGACCCACCCATTTCTTTTTTGTATTTTTAATTACTTCAATCATTACTCTTTTCTCCCCAACCATCTCTATCCGCATTATCGCCAAATAAAAAAAATCATTATATCTGCAAATATCCGATATGTGAGAGGTTGAACATCACTTGATGATTGCTATAACAAATTAAAAGGTAAAACGCATAAAATTGGCGTATAACGCTAAATGTTTATCGTACCATTTAATTAATGGTTCATCCTCATTCCCTAATCGAAATCCGTGGAGTATATACTGAGAACAACTCTTCCAGAAAGCAAACATTCAACTCCGTTGCCAGGCAAAATTACTGACTCCCTCTCAATTATGTAAGCAACAATGTTCATGATGTGGAAGACTAAAATTCCCCACTTGCTAAAAGCTCTTTCGAGTGCAATCGTCGAGTCGACGTGGTTACTATTTGGAAGCGATAAGGAAACTCGAAATACCTTAGACTCGCGCACTAGAGTAAATTCTGCTTTGCCGCCACATGCCGCGTACTGATGCTGCTAACGATCCTTCGCCGTATCCCTCGTTTTGTTTCAGCTGCGCTCCCCGTCGTGTTCCGCTCTTCATGCGTGGCTCGGCAGCATTACGCATGGTACTTGGTTGTATGATAATTACCGGGAGTGCTGCCCCGAAAAAATTAATGCCGTAGCAAGATTTTTATCTCCCGTATAGTTTACGATCCATTCATCGCAGAAGTTACAGCGCATTGTGTAGTATTACGCGGCTGCCGTTCGACAGTAAATTCACCAGAGAGTGGAATTATTTAAAAATTCATCCGGGTGTGTTACGTTTTGGGAATGTCTCATTATTTTATCGGTGACACCATCACTACAGCGATGAATGAATAATAAAGAAGGAAAATTATGTGTTGATAAATTTAAGGGAACATTCTTTTTTTCTCCTCTTGACTTGATGACAGAATCACCTGACACGAGATTGCTATATGGTTGCCTTACATGTATATTTTTATGTACTAATATTCTGTATTTGCATATGTAGGTATTTTAAGATTTCTGGGGAAATCTCTGGGTTAATTGCTGGTGTTTATAAGCTCTAGATTATGTTGTAAATGGCTCTTTCAATTGTACATTAGCATAGTTTGTAATATATTGTAGTAAATGAACGGGATTATTATATCTGTAAAATTTGGTGACATTACTTTCATTTGTTTGCTAAATGTATATAGAGTAACATCGTCACCTGTCCTAGCAACTAACTTTGGCGGTATTGCATGATTATTTTAAAAAGTTTCATTTTCAGTAATTAAAACATAATATATCGTGATAAGATACATTGAAAACACCCATTATTATAAGGATACAAATTACACGATGAATAAGACATTAATTGAGCTTATTTAAAATCTAAAGGTCACTCTCACCATATGTTAATGGATGAAATCTTTTTCATGTATTCTTTTGTGTAGGATATAGAAAGGTATGTTTCATTTACTTCTGTAATAGTCTTGAAAATACTGCGGTAATACGAAAGCCAGTGAGGCGTAAGTGATATTAAATGGTGACTATTATCTTGCTGACAGGTTGATCTTATTCATTGGGTGTGAGGTGCAGAACTGCATCGAACTACATTTACGTAGGATTCAGCTCATAGAATTCTAGCTCAATTAAGGCAAGGGCAAAAAAACCTCACTCCTAATCTTCCCTAGCTGTTTTCATTTTTAGAGCTTTAAGCAGCTGATGGTGTAGGGATTGAGAATCCAACTAAATTTTGGGCCGGCTATTGTATAGCGTTAAAAAAGAATGTATGTAGAGAGTGTTATTTTTATAATCCTCTTTTGATAAAATACCTTTTTATACGTAATTGAACTGATTTTGCGGCGGAATATTAATTTGTGGATAAAAATGAAAGAGAGATTTCCATTTTAGTAATATGCAACTAAAGTAATCTCCATGACTATGGTGGTATTTGATAGAATCCGAATTTTTTATACTGCGACGGAAATTTTTACTGCTCATCTGGAACAGAGAATAGTAGAAAGTATGGGATAGTGTTTATTTTATTCAGTTAAGGTGGTGCGAGATATCTATCGTTGTTATCAATTAATATACCATTGGGAGTGGTTTAGACTCTAATCCACTTGAATTTTATGGTATTTTTTTGCTTCTGAATTGTATATAACTGTCGTGAACTTCTAAATTACTTTAAAAGGATTTCTTAATGATATATATAAATATCATATTCTTATAATTACATGTTTTTACTATATAATTTTCTCTACATAAGTTAAAAATATCCTTAACCCTTGAGTTCAACTTTGTGTATTTTGGTAGTACAATAACCCCACCATATGAATGTAACATAAGTCTTTCAAAAATTACTCTATGTGGCCACGATAATAGGCTATCCTGTCACACTCTTTTAATTATTTACTGCAATTTTAATGTTATAAAGTGCGGAAATTATTTATATGAGAAAGAGAAATTTATTCTTAGTATCTCTTATCCCTTTTCACCGTAAAATCTATGAATTAGGGGGACTCGCAGTCTCATTTGCTGTTCTTTTGAGCTTTTTAATAATTTCGACCACTATCACGGATTTCAGTTCCTTCCGGTGGATAATACCCATACTTTGATATGAATTAGCAAATATTCTTCTCTTCCAGATAGCCTTCCATGACATTGCTTCCCGGAACGCTTGGGTTGGTTGGGATTGGATACATGAAGCATCCAATTAAGTTCTAATTCACTGTCGGTTAAATTTGGTACACATACCGCTCGTGTACATGGCATTTAAGCTAAGAAGCGCCCGTTAAGGCTCCGCATTTTATTGCAATTCCCAATCCAATAAGAAGCTGACGACGCCCTGGGAAGTCACAGCCCCCCGGAACGACTCAAAGTGCTGTTTGTGCTGAGATTTTGCGTAATTACATCGCAGTCTCATTTCCTTAAACGAATCCTGCTCCAGATTTCCGGGTAACGTTCGACGCGTTCGAGTCAGATAGAGGGATCAAGTGAGCCAACATCGCAAATTGGATTCCTTCATAATTCATTTCCTCTATTTCGGAATCTGAATTCTTTCGAAATACTTTTCCATGGGATAAGAAGCTTACTGCTCTTACGGAGTAACGCTTACCAAAAAATATTGTATTATCAAATGACGTTTTCTTCAGTTAGGAACATGTAATAGGTTCAACTGAATCGATATCCTCGGTGACTAGAATGACCGTAACATCAGCATTGCTTTAACTACATAACTATAAGGTTATTATAACGTAATAGCGATGATTATAACTCGTAAGCTTATCCTGTTACTACATCCCTTTACGCAAAATTTGTGGATTCAAATATTCGCGATACTCATAGCAATAAAATTCGAGTTCTGAAAACATATGCGTTATTATTTGAAAATTCAACACTGGAAAAATTACTTGCTGGAAATTTTTGTTATTTTTTCTTAATGGAAATCTTGATTAATATCATCATATCATCTTGAATAATATCCGCAATAGAATCTTGATTGCGACTTATTTCGTCTAAGTATTGACATTATCATGCTTGAAGCTAGCTCCCCAAGACAGAGAATGAAAATCTTTTTAAACCTCCATTTTATCATTCAGCAGCAACGATTAAACACTCATTTAAATTTGTTCAAATAACACTGCATTGGTATTCAGTGCAGAATCTATTACACATACATTACTCATTGTATTACATATCTCACAACAGAAATTAATGACGCTGTTATTCATAATACTTAATCAACTACGAAATCAAATATCAGTTGGGAAGTAAGATGTAAACGATCATTTATTTTGCAAGCAAAGGTCTTGACGCAATACCACCGTTTCGTTTGATGAGGTGTATCCTTGGGGCTTTCTCGCTGCTAAGTCACTGGTGATAGATAAGTGAGCAGACATAGATTGTATTCTTTCACATTTCCCGTGCGCCCCATACGGAAATTCAGTCTTCAATCCCACGTAATGTATGTCGTTGGGTTTATCGCCGTAACCCGAAGACGTCACTCGTCGTGAGCGCTTCTTAGTCCAAATGTTGCCTTCCTCCAATTTCCCTAATGCAGCCGAAATGACACAGAATATTTCGATCTCCGGGGCATAGCTAAGCTACGCTTCCCACACTTATTCCTCCCGCGGAGACCAACCTACTTTCGCATCCGCCCACTCCCGCCCCCTTTGTTCATCTCCCTGCTAATTTCTAAGCTGCATTTCCTAGGAAACGTACGCTTCCATTATACTTCACTTTAACTCTACTGCCACCTTTGTATTACTTTCTCAGCTCGGATTTTCCCTCCGCTCGCTGCGAATTCCGGAGACAATCCCTCCTATCCTAGCCTGAAACGCCGTGAATTTAGTTAATTGGTTTTTCACTCACTTCATCGGGGTATATATATTCATCCGAATGTGTCGCGGTTATAATTTTGGGGTAATTGAATTCAATTTAATTAATTGACGCAGTTAAATCGTTTCCATATCTTTGGATTTCTTGAATTTTTTGACCGGCCTCTCAATCTATAATTTTCGTAATTTCTGCTTTCAAATTTACTTTTAAAAATTTGGTCTAAAGTGTACACGAGATATCCATTAATAGCATGATTATATGTATATTCTTTTATTCTAGGACTATCATTGAACACTGTGTGGGTAATACAAACACTACTACTATGTATCTGTATTATAACACAGAATTTGACTTCCGATGGGTTCCCTTACGGTTGAAGATTTTTTTACTCGGATAGTTTCATCCTATTTTTCCAATAGTTCTGTGTTGATCGATAAAAATCGGTGTGAAATTGATTTTTGAAATAACATTTTCATGGATTATAAAGTCATGTTTATGGATGCATGATTTTTCGCCAACTTTGCGTTTATATAACAAATAACGCGTTATTAATGCATCAGTTTTGTTTAATTGAATTGACCATGGCAAGAGTAATTTTCATTCAATATTCGTACTCCATTATAACTACATAATCTCAACAATAAATAGACAAGTGGTATATAGATATTACTAATGTTGAGCCTTGATATCTTATAAAACCTACATTATTGCATTAGAGTAGTACGAGCAAATTTTCTTTGAGATAAATCAAAAATTTTCTTTATATATTCGAGTTTAAAAATTGAGATTCACTCTTGGCTCGCGCATTCCGTTTGTTAAGTTATATTTTCAAACAGTAAAGCTTTAATTAATCTTGTGAAATTAATTTTGCAAACATTAATTTCAGAGGGTTATAGGTAATATATATGCTTGCTTTCCTTTATGACAAAAACTTAACGTATTGATGATACGTATTTGATTAGCTTCTTTACTTCGATTTCATCATTGAGGAGGGAGAACGTTTAACGAAATTTTCAGTAATATGAATTGGAAATCTGCAATTTTTACTCATAGATCAAAATTAAAAATGCTTAGTATTAAAGGTTACATGAATGGAACTATTTAAGCTATATAAAAAATATACTTGGAAATAAAATAACTGTCATCTTCAGGGTTGGATTTTATAAGACACCTTTGTAAAGATACATTTACAAATTAGAAGAGAAACCTTTACGTTTCTAACAATAATCTGAAAAGAACAGAGGTGTTTCAACGGAGCTCATTGGACCGTGTTTATGGGAAAAATCAAAAGAAGAATATACCAGAAAGAAATAAAGTAGTACAAAGTTTTTATTTAGCTCTGTTGTCGGATATTAATGCGACGAAGACAATGCTCTTTTGACATTCATAGGGACGGTAGACAAACTTTTCCACTTACGACTTCAAAGAAAATTTCTCTTCTAAAATGCATACTATAATTTCAATTCTGGATCCAGTCTTCTGTGCGTGCATGTTCTTTTCTATGAAAACGTCGCTCATTTTATAAAAGAATTCAGATTCAATCGGAACTGGTTCCCCGGCTCTCTTTCAGCTCACTGTCTAGTTACCCCACTTAATTTTTTACTCTTCATTTCCCCCCAAAAATTTTTATTCCCATCAGTCCTTTCTTTAGAGTCCGATTCAAATCCTCCTTCCCTGCTTTCTTTCCCACAAAGGCAATGGATAAATGATAACGTCAGCCGATTCCTATGAAGGGAAACGGCTCATCGCAGTTTTTTTCGGTCAAACTCCATTAATTCCTCAGTTTTGCTTTTCGCTAAAAATTCTAACGAAATTTCCCTTCCTTCCGTCTGCCTCCTACGGAATTCCTTTCCGTTCGAAATTTCCGAGATAACCTAATATTGGATAATGCGATGCATTTTTACTCCGGAAATTCTTCGTACGGAAAGTCGATAAAGTTTAAAGCGAATTTCCTCGCACCCGAACTTCTTCGCATAATTTTCGTTCGCATAACTTTTTTGTGAAAGTTTTCATTTCCGCTGTGAATTTGCATGCGGAGTGCACCATGTTATCGAACTTCTGATCACACCTCATTAATCTTGCCGTGTTTCTCCTGATAGCAAAGCTTTGGCGCTTTTTCGCGATATTTGGTCCGATTTCGCGGGTCACCTCGTTCTGATTCTTCCCCTAGAGAATTCATGCAGATTAGATTCGCAAGTAAAGAGACGATCGAATTTGCATCTATTACATGGAGATAATGTGCTAGTGATGGCGTACGTAATACCAGCATGCTTCTCTGTCACGCTTGAATTGTGTCGAACTGAAATTGATGACATTATCTCTGGTATTACAGGAAGTAGATTAGAGTTTGAATATCGAGAAGTTTTTGTTTGTGGTTGAACTTCGTAAATGTAGGTTAGATCTAAGCTTTCCGCGGCCTTGATCGTACAAAATTCTATAGAAGGTATATTAAACTTTCTATCTTTTACAAGATTTGGTATTTTAAAAATATGCACGCACACATACAGCTGATAAAAATCCAGCCGGTCTGCGTAGGAAGCCAGGCATTCACAGTTCAGCATGTTGGCTCCCTGGCAGAGAACAGAGATCTCTCTTGTACTCTCTTTCACATGGGATGACAATAACCTATTTCTTAACTCTATAGTAGTGCTTCCATTTTCCTTTACGTTACCTTAAATTTGCGATTTAACCAATATCGGCCGCTTTTGCTTTTAAATTAAATAGTGTGGAAACCACAAGGTTTCTCTTTACCTTTATGATGTTGTTCCACAAAGTTTTCCCACGATTATAGATTATGTACCATTAATCTTACGGAGACATTCGAAGCATAGAACTGTTTTATTTCCGTTCAGATTACCAATTTGCGTTTTGGTTTTTAGTGAACAGGAGCGAAAATCGGAACGAAAATAATTCTGGCTCCAACCATTGCAAAGAAGTTTCACCGCGAACACTATTTCTGCAGAAATATTCCATCTAAGACATTTTCTGAGGGATTATTATACCTGCTACAGTCCTCACATGAAATATTTTAATCTTATCATGGGACGTTTCGCCAAATTGATAATTTCTAAGCAGTAATTCAATAAAGCGTTTGGGATCATAGCTCTTTTTTATTTGCCACAAAAGTAAATTCTGCCATAAAAAATAATATTCACACGCATTTCTTAGAAAAGCTAACCTAACTATTAATCTAGTATATTTTGGAAATCAAGAAATTTCTTCCTCATTATTTGATTAGTTTTGAGTTTTATAAAATAAGGTGCACAAAGTTATCAGAGTTCTTTCTATAAGTAATTTGGTGAGAATTATTATAAAAGTTCTCGAATTAGTAATTGGAAATAAATTCATGGGAAGAATCTTCTCTTGTTAGTTTTTGAGTGAAGGAAATATTGGGTGAAAATTTCTTGGAGCTGTGATGTCTTTAAGAGAAAATTCCTATATTCACCTTTGATGAAACCTTTCATTTCTATATACGTAAATAAAATCACGATTTCCATACTTCAACTAGCCGAAAAATTATTGTAATATATTACAACAATATATTTTTAATATTTTCTTGAAGGCAATTCTACATAATTTTTCCGATATTATTGCCCTCACTGAAAAACTCGTGATTTATTTCTAGACTTAATTTCAAGTTTGTGCTTATATGTTATGTACGTAATAGGTGAACTGATTATTAACTTAAATTCCAGGTAATCTAGCCATAGCTAGCATAAAAGAGCGGGTGACGCACACTGCCGATGGAGAGATACAGGATCGAGCTGCGGCATTCGGGTTCCTAGCAAATCAAACAAAGAAAGAAAGGAATCATTCTTTAGATGGAATGCTCTCAGAATGCGAAGCACGTCCGGGGAACACTCAACAAGCAGATTGGAGAAGAAAAATAAGAAGAATCAGCGGAGGCAACTAAATTTGCCTTTGGATGGATAGCGTGACTCTAATGTTATAAAGAGCTTTATCTTCATTCCATACATGATATATATAGAGCCATATTGCGTGGCAAAGTGTTGTGCAATTTCATGCTGAAACCCTTATTCCACGAATGAGGAATTGCGAAATATGATTCGATAATGTGTAGAATGCTCGATCCAGTTTCAGATATAGTGCTAAGTGAACCAGGCTGTATATCTTCAACGGACCACAAACTCATTGTTTTACTGCGGGATAATTCAGACGCAATGGTTGATTATAGGCGCAATTTCTCAAAAATATATTATGACAGAAATCTATTTATCATGAAAGAAATACATTTCAGAAAGGTGGTTATGAAAAAGGAGTCTACATTACTTATGGAGGGTAACTACCCGTTTACTATTTTTCATACAGTGTGAAATCAATTCATTTAAATTAGAGATACACCTGAAAAATTCTTAATTACCTTACTTGCCTTATACTTTCGATATTATTCATGATAGAAGATTTGATATGACGCAGCTAGAAACGGTGGAATAAAGATACATACATAGATAAAGATTACAAATTATTGAAGTTACTTCAATGATTACTATTGTAGAGACTATGTTCCCGAATGCTTTTTGGATTGAAAACAATGCATTTATGAATCAAATCTATAGTATACATTTTCCAAATGCATGTTCGACTTCTAGAAATCTTCCTATATAATGAATCATGAAGCTATAATTTTTATCGCCTTGTAAAATATGTTTCCTGAATAACTTTTTGATAAAATTATTTCCTGAAATATGAGTTGTTATTTTAATAATAATCTTTATTTTTCACGCTTACAATCAGCTGTGTAAAAAAACTCTGGAAATTAACTTATTTTCCGACTATATTTTATTCTCTGCACGGAATACTTTCAGAATACTTATGATGCAATTTATTGTCACTGTAATTCTTGTTAAGACCGAATTGTAGAAATTATTTCACTCTATTGTTTTCAAGTGGACTAATTGATTAAATCATTGACAATACTGTTTCCGAAAAATTGAAAATTTTGAGGAATAGAATCTGCGTGGAATTCATAAATTACCGTTGTTAAAATTAATACCGGGAAATTGGGTTTACGAAAAACATAATTTTTCATATCATAAAAATTGTATCTTCATTATTTCAAATTAAGGACATTTTAGAATCATTATACTACCATTATTTCATTAACTAATAAACTGATTCACAACGCATAGAATTTGTAGTGCATGTTACTGGGAATAACTTAATCAAATATTGACTCATTGAATAAATTCTGATGAAGGAATCTCATAAATTTTATTTCATCCGATGGAGATAAATTGACATTTGAACGTATTCCCCACTTGATTTTTACTCTCGATGGTGACTTTTTGATGCACAATGAATGTTAATCCATCGACTAGGATTTGAAAATAACGTTTTCCTTCGAAGCTAATTACAATTAGCGATAAAAATATGATGTTTCCAACGCTCATAGACATTTCGAATTTTGACCATATGATAATCCATTTTGGAATTAATTCCGCGCTAATCATGTCGTGTGAAAAATAACACTCTCTGCCCTGCGTGTTCAAACATAAAATCATTATAAATTTAAAATTCGTCAAACTGAAACAACGAGTGATGGGACTCTCACGTGGGCCGAATTTTCTCTTGATCGGATTAACGTCATTCTGGATACGATCGCAAATGTGTGGAAAGAAGAGAAAAGTCCCATCTAGAAGCACAGATCATCGCGCTGAATGACAAAACGTCGGCTCGTAGTGACATATTCGGATTTGGGAAGCTTAAAACAGCTTCAAAGGCGAAGAAGAAGCAAGATGAGTTCATGCCTTGACAGCAGTGGCTTGCAGAGCGTGGAAAATGCTTCAGTCTTTATTCTCTCCATGTCATTGTGGTGCATTGAGTGCAGTTATCTTTAAGGCTTAAATGATACACAACAGCTGCTGAAAATGCGGATTTTATCAAATGTAGGTTATTTATAAATAATAGTGCGGTATACTCGATGACAAGAGGTGAGCCATTCTAATCATAGAAGTAGCGTTGTTAAAAGTGCTATGATAGCTGAGGTCATTTCGCACTTGGGTTACCATCGGGAATTGAACCCTGTACCGCATTCACCTAAGTCGAACGCATTACCCATATGGTTATCCGGGAGCTCATTTCTATTACAATATCTAAGATGGATATCACTGATACGTGCACATAGTATAATTGCGTCATTATAAGGCTCTTAAGGTTACTCTTAAGCTTATTTAAATTACTCTCTACATCTCAAAAATGATATAAATTAATTTCATCTATTTATCTTCCGAATGATGATATCCGATGATTTGTTTTTCTGATTTTTTCCTCACGTTTCTGCATTATATGTGATGGCTATAAATGGTTCGAATTTTTGCCATCATAAGTTTTTTCGTCATTATATATTGATGCCTTGCAGTATAAAACTCGTGTTTGAATTATCCTCGTTAAAAATAGAGTAAATAGAGCAAAGCGTATATTTTGCATACTCAACATTTGGCAGTAGATATAAATTATGGTATTTTGGTTGTAGTTCTCAGACACTTTTGTATATTTCATTCACTTGTCCATCTTCCATTCCAGCCGAATCCCATGTTAAAATACGTACCGGTCCATTGTTCGTAGAATATAAAATAATCTAATACTTAGGTGAAATCAAGAACCATTACCATTAAATCATGGATGTATCCAAATATTCGTCATAAAAACAGTTGATTATCTAAATATGAAAACGGGGGAAAATATTTGTCATAAATATGCTGGATAAATTTAGCCCTTCTAAATTGTTTAAGGGAAAGAAACGCAAATGAGGGTAACCAATCATCATTCCAAAATTACATATTTTTTGTTTCATTCGCTGAAGGATATTTTATGAACGTACTCGCATGCAAATTTTTACCAAATTAGAAAAATCCTCTGCATTGCATCTTGATTTTGACCAACGCTTTCCTTAAAGATTTATTTTGTCACAGCAATAATATATTCCTCCATGTCCGAAGATCTCAGGTAATTTTTAACCGTGAATAATACTTTAATGGTTAAATACTAATTTTCCTTTCCGTTCTGAATATAAGTTTCTTTGCAGAGAAATTCTAATTAGTTAGTATCAATAAAGACACGACTTCTCAAGCAACAATTCAAATATATTCCTTTAGCTCCGCATTTCTCTTCAGGTGATACAGGAGAATGCTTTTTCTTTGGAAATTCGTCGGATCTCAGAGGGAGTTGAAGGAAGAATTAAGATGGAATGAATGGTAGAATGAGTTAATCTGGGGCGAGAAGGGAACGGCAGGAGAAAGAGTTTAAATTGAAAGTGGGATGAAGGGAAGTATGAGGCTGAAGGTGATATAAGAAAGTATGAGGATAAGGTAGTCGTTGGAAGAAAGGGGGGGACGCGGAACGGATACTAAAAGGTGAATTATTAATACCGAATTCTTGATATTATAGGCACTGAAATAGGCTTAGGATAAAGTAATCATTGACATCAACAGTAGGAATAGGTATTCCATCAAGTTAAATAAATAGATGTCAACTTTATACTGCGGGCGAAGAAGGGTTGAGGAAGATAGACTGAAATAGAGTAGGTAAAAAAATGACATTAAAAGTCAAGTATATTGTTCATTTTTACTATTTTTATTCCCACGGGAAAGGTAACTGTCTTAGGAATATTTCAATGCTGAAAATTGATTATTCCTTTACACATTCTCATTATACGAAAATGATCATAATTTTTAATCATTTTTTATTAACAGCAGCGTCCATTGAAGTTACATTAGCCCATCAAAATCGATAGATATTAAACCTCATAAAAGAATAAAATGTTTGACTCATATTATGAGTAGAAACTGTCTTAAATGTAAATATTGTGAATAAAATTGTCTTAAATTACGGAGGATTACTTCTATTAAAAATATTTCGAATTTAACTATAAAATTGTAATGAAATCTGTATTTTAGAGTGCTAATGTTTCAGAAATACCAAGATTACGTAAGTTTTGGGAATTTGTTATTAACCGCAGATTCCTTAGTTAATATTGATGCTAATAGTCTTATATCAGTTCATTATTCTGCTTATTGTGATTATAATTTTCATGCATATTTTCGCTGTGGCAGAAAAGAAAACTTTTAAGGGTTTCTATTCCATTGTTCCATAATGGTCCCAATGGTTCATTCATATCTTATGTTATGTTATTCTTACTTTGTAAAACATTGCTATATTATTTATCGTAAAAATCGATGTTTTGATAATGATTTCTTTTTTTAGGATAAATGATAAAAATCTTAAGATATTGTTACATTGGCACTCTGTTGCGATATTCATAT
Organism: Pachydiplax longipennis; assembly: GCA_036926295.1. NCBI lineage: Eukaryota > Metazoa > Arthropoda > Insecta > Odonata > Libellulidae > Pachydiplax > Pachydiplax longipennis. The sequence continues at coordinate 44,989,816 of JAVFKF010000003.1, forward strand.
TTTAAATTATACGTTTGAGTATAATTTCTGAGGAGGAATTTATTGTGAAGTGATAAAAGTGAATGCCTCTGAAATTTTTTAGCATGTTTTTCAAAGTTATGATACTAGGCAAAATTTAACTCCATAGAAGTACATACATATCGTATTTTCATTTTGAGTCGGTAATATCCGAATGGGCAGAAAGGTGTTTCGCGTTACCTAACTTCAAAATTTCTCCCTTCAGGCGAACTTCACGAGAATTCGTGAAGAATTCTCCAGTACTCCATTCACTGTCACTGTCATCTCCGAAGTAGAACTTGGTGAAAGAGGAATGAGAGTTTTCAGTAGAAGGTGATTTTAGCTCCGAAAAGGGCGTCTAAATTGATCAGGGACATAATGTGAGAGAAGGAGTGGTTGCGTTATTAGGTTTCGTCGCGAGTGAATTTTTCGCCGTCATCTTAATTTTAATCCCGCTTCCAAGGCGAAATTGAAGTGCAGGAGGAAGGTAAGAAGTTGGAATAGCCCAAATAATAAAGGACTTTCCACGCCGAGGAAAATGCCAGAAGCGAATCTTAAAGAGTGCTTTTCTATGGAGAGTCATTATCATCTAAGAATTTCTAAAAAGTGTACACATAGTTGAATAACTTGCACTTATCTCGTATGGTGCAAAAAGGGTGATGTTACCGGTGCGTGAACTTTCCAGTTTCTAACTTTAAAGTACTTCTCAAGATTGATAGGATGATTGAAGAGTTTCTGAAGTGTATTTCATTTTGTACTCGATGTGATTGTAAATTCCTATTCTTGTATGGTACATTTACTGTACAATTAATTTTTATCTCTTCTACTTATTTGTATCGTGCGGAATACTGAATGACCGACCAGTTCATTGACTTGCATAGAAAATTCTAAGCGTTTATTCGGAAGTTACCAGTACGTCTGTCCATAAAATTTTTAATTCATATTTCCATAGCAGTGTCATCTTGTCGGCTTTATAATTTAGAAAAATTAAATTATAAGTATAAATATAAAAAATAGGATCAATGAAATATATTACAAAAGGAATACTAGGAAAGAGAATGCTAGATTTAAATAAACTTTTGAGTTCACATGTAAGAGTAAAAATAGGGGAAACTGAAAGAATAAATATTAAAAATATCTATTCTTTCAGACCCAACTTTTGGTCCAATAACTGTTGTTCTCTAAATCTGGATACTTTTAGATATGATTTTGGCGACTTTCTAAAAGATTCTACCTTAGTTTCGCTAAGAAACATCAACATTTGGTTGCTACCTATTCTTTTTAAGTATTCTTAACTCTATGTTACGGATTTAAGAAAAAATCACAGACCAATCCTAGTAATTTGTATTTCATCAAATGATCAATGACGCATAATTATTGAACAAATTTTACATTTATTGACTCAGTAATGTTATCAACATGTTATAATTGATGTAATAATCATAAACAATCATTTCTCTCGAACAAAATCCACATTAATTGGCCCTAAGACTTCATTTTTTATGTGAAAAATGCAGAGAAAAGATCCTTCCATCACAGTTCCGCATACCAAGAAAGTTCTGTTGCATTCTATTTTTGAGATACCCAACATAGTTTCGCCAACCCTCTTCGAGGAGTATCGGGCATTAAAAAGTAGACAATTTCAACTTTACTAAACTAATTAACCAAGTCCAGCTATACGTAGTGGAACTTATCCATATTTAAATTAAATGAAAAACAGGACTTGAACGTCAAGTTTTGTATTCCACTTCATTTCCTAAGTTAATTAAGGAAAACAAGTTTCTTGCCCTTCAGTGTAATCTTCCAATATCTTCGAAAAATTTCAATTACTTAGTGATATACCAGGACTCAGTATCACATCACGGAAATATGGAATGGAACCCTATGTGTTAATTAACTTTCATCTGAATGATATGTTTCTCATTTTTTCTCTCTTTTTTCTTCTTCTTCAGTCATCCTGATGTACGTACGTAACCAGCAACCAGAGGTTTTTCGGTGCGCAATTACTCATTCCATGTATCCACGACCCAACCAAAATTTCACATTTTCTCGGCTAAAGATCATTTTCTCGGAACTTAGGTAACCCCGCAATAATATAATCATTTGATGGCTCACAATGCCACCCACTCTGCTTCTCTACGATAAGTTTCCCTTTTGTGGATCCCGAATTTCCTGCTGCCAGTCGAATCTTCTCACGGATGAGAAGATTTTCCATCTTCCCATTACAAAGTGAGGGCGGTATCTGACCTCCCGTCGGATTCGATTACTGCCCCCCTGATCCTTATTAGAAAAGGACTTGTTCTCTTGAGGTTTATACAGACTCGGGAATATAGAAAACGGTCTTCTGAGCCCCTTTGTGCTCCTTCCTTCCCTGTATTTTCCTTGTGCACTTTGTGTTTCTGATCTCATTTCGAGTCCACTCAGGTGATTGACCGAGCTCTCTCCAGAGCAGGATAATCCAAATTGTTGTTTTCATCTCAAGGATCTTCTTGCGTCGAATTGCGAAACGGTTAAAAAGTGGTCCGAGGTTTAATTCTGTGTTTATTGTCCCTTTAGGAGCGAATTGTGCATACTTGACCAAATTCATGAAATTTATGCATGTTCGGATAAAGGTTATACATTTAATGACTGTTAGCGAGTAACATTAGGGTGAATTAGTGACATTAGGGTGGTCCATATTTTTGAAAGTTTGAATTTCTTTTGAGACGCCCCATAAAATTGTTCCAATTGGTTAGGAAATAAATTGTGTAGAATATTATGAAAATCAAATTACGGAAAGATGTGCAATTAAATTTTATAAATTTCAACAATTTAATATGAAAATAAAAATTCAAATCAACACAGGACTTTCCAAATACTATAAGGTCTAGATATTTTATCTAGCTATCTTTTTCAACGCATTCTTAGCTGCATTAAAAATATCTATAGTATGTGGTTGTAAATTTATTGTATGTACTTGACTATCTTGGCATTGGTTATACCGATCACCATCACGGTCTCTTTAATTTAGAAAATATCAAAGGAAAGCTCTCTTTATTTACCTTCACTTTCCATTTATGTTTTCAGAATTATCTGAAGCAGTTGGAGAGAGATTTCATTTTGAATACCCTTCAACAAAGCATATATTATAGTGGACGTTATGAAAAAAGACTCTTGCATTTCTCTTGCAAGGTTAGTAATGCGTATATGATTATTTGCATACATAACTGCCCAACTTTGTTCATGGACAACTTTATGCCTCTTAAAAAGTATTGAATGTTTCATTATCTCGTTAGATGCCATGGATAATCATTTACTTGACTGATTCGTCACGGATAAACGAGAAATATAAGGAAAATTTCCAGATTTAAAGCGCGCGCAATAAAGTATCGGGGAATACAGCCGCGATTCAAAAGGATTGTACGCCAGATATAGCTCAGCTCATAAGAATATACGAAAAAAAGAGAGTCCGGAGGGCGAACTCACAATCCGTGTTATCTTTCTAATCCTTTAGAGCTGAGATTCTAGTTTGGAGGGAGGCGTTAGCTGTAATTTATAAGCAGAGGCATTGTGGAAAAGGTTGAATTGGAGGCCCTGCGGTTTCCTCCAGTTTGCTATTCACTCCAGAGCCGGAAGTGTGCAAGAATGGAATTGTAAGGCGCCTCTTGCGGACGAAAAAGAGAACAGATAAAGAAAGGATTTCCTTTCCCCACTCTCTCTCCTTCCATTTCCGCCACACACCGTTTCAGCGCTTCTTCCTCCTCTTTCGATTTCAATGGTCTCCTAGCGACCAGTTAGCGAGCTTTCTTCTTTTTTTCTGGAAGTCAGGAAGTCGGAGTTCCAATTGATGCTTCGGTTGCGACTATTAACTATTGCCCTCGCTTCCAAACTCCACGTATATTTCGATGAAAATATTTGTGTTCGAAATGTTATGCGAGAGATGCGTTGAGGTGGTTTGGGTCGCCGTCTCTCGACCCCGTCGCTTTAAGGGAATTTTTCTTAATTAGAGGGGCACGAGCCTAGGAATGTAATCGAATGCTATAGTGATTAGTGAAGTATTTTTATATGTCCATAAGGCCTACTGTATAAATGTAACATTTATTACACAGTCAAGTAAAATAGCAAATAAACCATAATTTTTATGCACGTATTAAAATATTTATGTATCATCAAAAAATCAGTAAATATTCTCCGATGAAAATTTTGATCCCGAGTGATCCGTTTCAAAATTAGTAACTTAAAAGATAGATACAAATAGAATATGTAAAATAGATATAGAGAAGGCCTGACGCATCTGGAAGTCGAACCCGGATCTTCTACTAAAGAGCAGTTGGTCCTATCAACTAAGATAACACTTCATTTCAACTCCTTCATTACCCCTAATGTAGGAAAGATGAAGCTATTAAAAAAGTGATTTTACTCGGTTAATGTTTCTATTCGCAATTCATACTAAATATTCCTTAATTCTTGACTTTGTGGAATAGAGATTAAAACTAGAAATATTTAATAGAACTATAAAATATCATTAAGTTAATATATATTCGAATATGTTGGTATTAGGAAAATAGAAATTGTATTGAGAAACCTCCATGAATGATCATCATCTCTAGCAATGCAGCACAGACCGTAGGGTTTGAGTCTTTATAAAATACATTTGATTTATGCTACCGACCTTTTACGAAGTTAGAAACCTATTTAGCCTTCTAAATAGATATAGATAAGTCATAAACGAATACTAGTTTAACTATTCATCCCAAGAGCCACATTTACTTTGCCTTACATATAGAATGAATTGCTTGTCAAAGAACTAGTCTTTCTACTAGGTTTCTAACTTCCTGAAGCTAAAAGCAAACGTTCAAATATCGGAAGAGTAAAAGCATCTGAATGCACAAAATATTGAATAAATGAAAATCAATTAATATCCCATCGCAACACTCTGATATGAAGGAGTCACAGTTGAAAGGCAAACTGACAAACATTTTAAACCATTCCGGTGTTATACCTCACTTTGAATACAACTCCATATCACGATGTCTTTCCCAAACTTCGAGTCAAGTGGTCGAAATGTCAAAGCTATGGAAACGTAGGACTTTTTACAGTAAAACCTGTTGAGCTTCCAAAACTGCCACGACCTTCGGGCAAAATCAGTTTTCAAAATGTTCGTCGAAGGGTATAGATGGAATGCTCCACTTCAGGAAGTTTTTGAGTGCAGTTGAAAGATTTCCCGCATTAAGTTTGCGTTAGAGAGACCGCTGTCTGCTACAGGGGAAAAGCTAAGATTGCCTCATGTAACCATAACCAGTGTTATGACGTCGAGTATAGCTGAGGTTGAAATTTCCAATGGAAGTGTTAGTAGCAGGTATAGACACTTTGATCAAGGAATGGGATAAATTTGTTAACTAGGGAAGTTGTGAGAATAGGACGGTGCCGGTTCCTATACAATGTCCGACGCTACTCCCAAATTTCCAATTCCTGCTGTTAGTAACGTTCATGAATTTCAGTTAGTGTTTTATAAGGATAACAAAATAAGGACCAAAATAAATTTATTTATACTACATTTGATAGAATAATTAATATAAAGGTTAATATTGCAGAGAATATATTATTTAATGATAAACTTGGGAAAATTTAAACAAGAAACGGAAGAGTTTATTTGTTTGAAACATGTAGTTATCATATTTAAGTTCTAAAATTCAGAGAAAAGAATTATTTTACATGTTTATGTCACATCTCTTCATTGACACTATTACATTAACACTGAGTGAGCTCAATAAATAAATTTTAAAAAGAAAAGCTAAATAATAGTTTGGTATGTAGCTGAAATAACGTTGAACTTACGCACGGAAAGTTTTAGAGTTGAGTAAAAACTCGAATATTTCAACTTTTTACAAAAATAAGTAAAATAAGTATAAATTATGCACCATATTTAGGCGTTACTAAGGTTTAAAAATTTTAGTTCTTAAGATAATTGAATAAATGAAGCTTTATATCTACTCATTATTAATGGGCACAAGAAAAATAATAGAAGATATGAATGACTGAATTTTTAACAAAAAAAAACATAGGATTCGATATTGGAATCGGAAAAAATTTAACTTAATTTCCGTTTCCAATATCCAAAAAAGTTCCAATATTTCCGATTCCCGATTCCAATCAATCGTCCCCTTACTATAGAGAAGCGATTACAGTGATATTGTGCATCCGTCAGGAATGAGGAGGTTCATTTTGTTTCTGAAGATCGAGAAAGTGATCTTTTTACATACAGCAAATGTTCTTACATTTCTAAGCTTCTTATATGGGATGGAAGCTTCAACCTTTTCACGTGGAGAGCACCTGAAGGAGAAGGCGTTTTTAAATATTTCCAATATAAGATTACTTGGAATACTACTCCTTTACATTTTCCAAAGTTTCAAAGAGGCAGAAGCACTTAGCTGCAAAAACTCATCGGCTACTTATCTTAATTATTTACCTTTTGCGGAAAAATTTATCAAACTTCGGATACATATTCAAGAATATCAAGTATTTTTCTATCGCAAAGATTGAAATCACAACAAAATGCTTACTTAATTAAATAAATAAAATTATTTCAATTTACTTTATGAGCTTTCAAACAAGAACTTGTATAGAATGAATATTTTATATATTATAATTTGAAAACTTTGCAATAGTAATGATTTTAGGAAGTGGTATCATATTATTTCCTATGATTTCATGGATTTATCCGTATTAATTTTGGTATCGTAGTTGAGTATCGTGCACTTTCCTCGAGAATTCAATCAGTAGTTGGAACGATACGGCAGCATTTTGTTAGAGTTCCGAATTCCTCATATTTTCAGTTATCTCCATTTTAATTAAGCAAATACTTACTTGGAAACGAAATAGAATTTCATCAAAATATGTAAAAAAAGGCCGTATCATTATAGATTCTGCGGAATTTGATTATTGAGAATATTAAAAGGAAAAGTTATATCTCAAACAGCCCCTTTGAAGATGAGATATCTCATTAAACGACGTAAACAAATACGGAACAATATTTACAGCATCTAGAGGATCAAATTAGCAGAAAACGAGAAGATGTAGCAAATGTAAACGAGATGTGGATATACCCGGAAGTCAGGGAGTCAACGGTATACTTTTGAGGAAAACTTTTAATGATTCTAGTTTGGGTGAAAGTCAGAAAAGATCGATTAAGTACGAACGAGCTCGTAGTGATACTCTTATTAAAACTTTTTTCTGATTGGTTAAAGAATGGGTTCCCTGAGTTTAGTTTAGTTGCATATGTATGTACGTAACTGACGAAAAATCAATGGGATTAAAGTTGTCTTGTTAGGTAAAATAGACTACGACTATTTTATGACTTTCTCATAAAATTAGAGCTTTGAAATATTTATTTAAATGTCATCCACGATTTCAGCAACCTCGATAATAATTACTTTGCATCTTTTCTTTGACATATCACTAATAAAAATATCTTGAAATTGATATTCGAAGGCATTACTTCGTGGAATGCTTTAACCAGAATTGAAAACTTAGTAATTTTATTAGGCAGTTACTCAATTACAAACTAGTGTGGAAAATTGCTAAATATTCAATTCTAAATTTATATGTAGTTCACTATATCCAAAGATGTATTCAGATTAGCACTTTTATGTTCATGCAGACATTATTTGAAAGATTGTGCCATGATCTGATTTACAGGTATTCTACAATTTTGAAGTTACAGCCAATGTTTAAACCATTAGTATAACAACTATGAATGTTCTGTTCTTAAAACTACCGATTCTTATATTGAGTTCGTTTCGCAACCCTTTCTTATATCAAGTATAAGTCACGCAACGATAAACGGCAAAATTATTATGTGTACTGCAGTTTCTCAAGAAATCATATCTGTTTAAATTTCAGAATTAGTATCGTCATATTATAAAGTTAATCAAAGAATGAGTTAAGTTATTAAGACAAACCATCATTGGGTAGTGGCTAATAACCTTTACTCATGATTACTATAAACAACTAATTTTTCATTTAAACAATAACGTGAGCAGAAATTAGGATCATTACGTTTAAAGGTTTCTGGTTTAGAATCAACTTCACGAATTTTAATTTTTTTTTAGTTTGGATTCGGCTACCACTCGGTAAAGGACGTTATTTTCGGCTTAGGTTTGCGGATATGTTCCAGTTCAAAACCTTCACCCAAACATTTTGTCATTCTTTTTCTAGAGGTACACTTTTCGTTTCTTTAATTTTTCTCAACAGTCTTGATCTCCTGTTTACCTCAACGATCCCAAGTTTGATCTTGGGGGAATCTAACTTTTAATTAATCCGATACAATTTGTTTCCGATTTATTGTTGATCCAACTTGATCTCGATTTTTAGCGAATATTTCACTTTCGACAGCAGTGTTTCAGTTATGATAAGCCCCTTGGGTATGATTCGTTTTGGGAGGGAAGGGTTGATTTTTGACGGATGCTTTTCGAAGAATTAATCAGTGCAAAACTCGTTGACGAAGCAGTTGATGTTTTTAATACAAAAAACAAAGCTCGCAAAATATCGATAAAAAAGTTGTTACAAGGTTATTTTTACGGTTATCAAATTCCGGTCGGGGAGAAGTAGAGAGACTAGCAGAATGTAGCTTCAAATAAGGACGTTAAAAACCAATTCGTTCCTGTCAGTTGCCAATGGTGGCTTATAGGACGAATGTAAATACAACTCACAATATAATGCTCCTCTGGGGCTTCATCACCTTGTTTTTATCTTATTCAGACTTGCTATTCTTGACTTATACATGTATAATATCGATTATATTCAGTTGCCGTTTATACATATCATATGTCTGAGTTTCCTTCTTCAATCTTTCCTCCGATTTATGTTAATTACATCCTACGACTTTTCAGCCATTGATAACTTTCATATTGTAAGCTCTACAGTGATTTCCAAGGTTCGAATTCCAGTTTCAGTACGATTGCTTGGTTGTGTTGATAAATTTTATTTGTAAGTTGTCTCAAGGCTCAAATTCGCCTAAAAAATAAGTGACTTAAAATATCAAGGTATACTGTCCTATCGAAGAATGGAGAGACGATGAAAAGTATAAGTCTTTGAACTTTACCAATGTTTTGATTGATTTTCGCTACTCATTCACCAATAGATAGATGATATAAATGCGTAGAAATTGACAAAATACGTGAACGAAAAGGTGCTCTGTAGCAGTTTTTCCCCACCAAAGAGACATACGGTATTGCGGGCCTCGAGTAGGTTAAACTCGATTTATTTTACTTGTTTTAATTTACTTTTCTTATTACCTCGTTAATTGCAAAGAACTCTTCCTATACTTTTACTGCTATTCGTCAAAAAGCTAATATTTGTAAAATATTTGATGAAATCGCTCAGTAAAATGAACTATTGCACATTGGTAGGACTTGGTTGTCTTGAAAACATAGAAGGTGTGAATTGAGTCTACAGAGATTGGGAAGAACTGCTCTAAAGAGTAACATTGTATTCATAAAAATATTTGTTTTAAGCTGACCGAAAATAAGAAGCTGCTTTTTATAATCTAAAAAGCGAGCGTGTTAAAGGACGGGCTTAAACAACAAAAACGTATGATGAGGAAATAGATCAATGCTGTTTTCATATTTGTCAGATTCAACTTTCTCTTTCCTACAGTTAAACTCCCTCATTTCAATTTGGTTACCATTTAGCGTTTATCCTCTCCAGACTTAATGAGCTACACTCATTATGTACGCATTCCCAGTTTTTGCATCACCGCCAGTTCATTTTCCATGCCTTTTAAGCCACTCATCGGCGCGGATAAGCAGACGTAGACCGTAATATTTCCTATGCGAATCGCTGCATTAACGAGAATCAAAACAACTCCAGAGAAAAGGAAGAGGATTCGGGAAGGTGATTTTCCTTCCCGTTTTTACCACCCGGATGATGTACCAATCCTTTCCTAATCCACTTTCGCAAAACAGCACTTTTTTGGCCGAGATAGTCTACGCAATGGACTATAAACCGAGTGCGAGAGCGTCTCCTCTCAGGTCATTATATTTTGGGGAATTTATCGAGCGAATGAGGAGCCATCCTCTTCGTCAGATCCCCACCCTCCCCCCGCCTCAGCCTCTTTTTAAGCCATTCTGAATTAAGGGAGATATTAATTACTCCTTGCGACTGAATTATTCCCACCGCGGACAAAAAGCATCCTCGAGGAGCGTAGTGGGGCTGCATCGGTAAGAATAAAACGTGGGAAAAGAGGAAGAAGGTTCGGAAAATTTGTGAGCGGACATTTCAGCGGAGAGGAAGGCGAAAATCCGAATGAATGGAAGAATTGAAAGGAAGTGGGAGATGAAAGTAACGTGATAGCTATTCTAGGCGACGCTAAAGGTCTCGGAATGCGCGTTTCATGCGGACTTTTAAAATGCGTGCGAGAAGACGTCGCATTAATCATGTCAGAAAAACTGGAATGTAGCGAATTTCTTAAAGGCGCGTACTCTTTGTTGGCCGTTGGAATTACTTCCTCAGCTACCTTCTTCCCTCCCGCGAAGATGGAAATCTTTCCAGCAATTCATACCGCTGCATTGTGAGACGTTTTCTTTGCCATCTAGAGTTACACTCGCGCAATTTTGAGGGAAGTGAAAAAAGGGCAGAAATGGTATACGTGGCAAATTCCATTCGCTTAAACGTTGATTTGTAGTCGGAGTCTGAATTGTTTGATTATTTATCTCGAATTTCCTGTTTTTGCGGAGGCTGAATCGCAGGCGTAGAAACTCCTACAATCGCGCGCATTCGTTGATAAGTAATGGTGGGTATTATCTTTTTCGCTCTCAGATGATAATAGTATTCTTGCGCTACAACGCGAAGTTGCTACATAAAGATTTTCAGCTTAGATAATTTTATAGTCATGGTCTTATCTTAGATTACTTAGGATTATGTATGCCATAAACACCATTTACGTTGAACTTGGGAGATTTAATTTTTATATCTATTTCCTATGCACCACATACATCCATGTACTCTACAATTACAGTGGAAGACGTAGAAGGTAATCATGTATGAACGCAAACAATTAATTAAAGGCTGAAAACACTGTGTTCACCGTTTGTCGGGTCCAATGTCTTCTAGGTAACTGGTTACCGGGAAAGGTCTGGACTACCGACTTCTGAGAATCACCCATTATTCCATCCAGTGGCCTCCCCAGGTGCCACGTTACGTAGGAGACGCTGGTCCCGACAAACTACTAAAGGAATGTTTTCCGTTAGCAGTTTTTAATTCATCAACGTGATTTTGATGAACAAACCACCCTACAACAACTAGGGGATATCTATAAATAGTAACCACTCTAATCTCGGGTTTCGTTTAATAACATCATGTTTTTTTAGCTCTTTATGTGTATAACCACTATTCAGAAACAAACTAAAAATAGCAATATCTTGTGCGGATATTTCCATACGGTTTTATTCCAAGTTAGAAAATTTTACATTGAAAGTAAACCTCCCCGGGTGTGTTGATCAAATCTCATTTCAACATGGGAACTTACTTGCAAACGATCTACCAATATACTATGAGAGTTAGTATGTTTTATATTTAAATGGATGGGAAGAGTATGCCACGGGAGTAAGTTCGAAACTTCGTGAGTCTATATTGAAAATGATTACCAGAGGCCAGTTGTACCTTAACAATTTAATCGGGGAGCTTGTAATAGTGTTCTTGCAATTTCCGGCTTCAGTATACATACTCTGTCTCTAAAATCATACTCTTTAATAAGCAGTGGACATTGAGGATTTTATGACGTATTAAATTTCTAAGATTTGCATTAGTTAGGATATATTATAGCTGCGCAGCTGAGGTGCGGAAAAGGATAGCAGTAGCCAAAGAAGCTATGGGGAAGCGAAGACGAGGGGTGATGGATCAGGAAAAGATTAATAAAATCCTTGAATTTTTTTGCAGTTTGGGTGTAAAACGTGAACATTAAGAAAAGATAACGCCAAAACATTAGTGGTTATCGAGATATAGGTGTGGTCTAGGATGGTAAGAAGAAGTTGTTTCGATAGAAAAAGAAATAAGGAGGTGCTAGAGACGGTAGGAGAAAAGAAGGTTTTTGATAGTAGAAATTAGGCGACGGCAGAGGAGGTAGATAGGTCAAATATTGACAGGGGAGGGGTTGATAAAAAAGGTGATTCAACGTAGAATGCAAGGATAAAGACAGGAGGCCAAGCACAAAAGATGCCAGTAAATATAAATGGCGGGATAAGTTACCAAGAAACGGAAGAACGAACATTGAATAGGGAGTATTAAGGCACATGAAATTGTGGAAAGGCGGAACAGTAATGTATAAATATGGAATTTTGTGGTGGTCCGGATATGACTTGCGGTCTATTGTTTGGCGCTACAGAAGATAATTAGATTTCTCCTAGTTCAGTGACTTCCGTTTCTCTTAGCATAGTTGTATTTACATCGTAGTCGAGGAGATATCATTGCGTATTTGGACATCCTTCCCTCAAATATCCACCAATAACGAGATCCAATTAAAGGGCAACGGTCGAATTCTGTATTTGAGGGAGAAAAATTGAAAAGGACTCGATGTGTTTATTCGAAGAGAAGCGGAGGCGGGATTTGAAGACGAAAATTCAAATAATGAAAAATCCGGCTTTTTTATATGAGTAAATCTCGGGCCTCGTGCATGGTTAATAAAATTCGGCTACCATGGGATTTATTAATTTTCTACCTAATTAATTCGTATGTAACCGGAAAATGTTGAGTGAATGTGAACAGGAAATTCTTTGGAGCTTACAAAGAGGAGTAATGAGTGGTTGGGTCTTTGGTAATGCTTGATGAAAAGGAAGAGGAAAAGTTGGGCGGAGGAGAAAGATGGGGAGGGAGGTTATGGAAAAGGGAGTTGTGTTGGGAGATGAGCAGGAACGGATGGGAATATGGTTACTTTGAACTTTTGTAAGGAGGAGAAAATTATCAAAATGTTTCCGAAGGAGAAATTCGTAAAGGACTTTGAGTTAGATTAAACTTGTATATTCATATTGATTCTGCCATGAGGAATGAGGTAATTTACATTTTTGGATATTTAATGTAAATATTAGGATAAACATGAGAGAAGAGAGACAATCTAGAACTTTCTCCACAATTTTATTTTCCTTTGCCGGTTTCAGCGAGTAATCGTCATCATCAGGTGACAATATACTTTTTCCAAGCATATTTATTCAAATTAAGAGAAGAGAAAAGTAAATTTTTAAGGGTAAGTTATGGATTTAGAACATTGAGGTAACCGTTGCACGCAAATTGGTGGAATATTGTCAACGGAATGTTTCTGGTCATTGTGGGGTAAACCCAAAAATATTCCTCTGACGATATTGTACCAATATGTTTGCAACGGTTATATCAATGTTCCCCATCCATACCTTCCCCTTCCTCTGTTTAAATATGACTGGAAAAAAAAATTTTGCCCTCTGATGATGGTTTTCACTCGCTGAAACCGTAGTAGTGGAAAACAAAACTGTGGAAAAAGTAACAGTCGATCTCCTAACTTTAGCGATAGATTTCCACGCTTTCCTCCGTAGATTTTAGGATAACTATGTTTTGTTTATTAGGTATAAGAGTGAGGACGTGAGTAAACAATATGATTTAAAGGAAATTATAGGGAGAGGAAAAGAATTCGATAAAGAAAGATTTAGGTGCTAGATAAGTTTGTATAGGGTAAATCTATAAGCTCATTAATATTTCAATAGGGTAAGGGTATCGCTTTTAGACGCATCAAGAATGTGTGTAGTGGAAAATGTATATCAGTGGTCCTCGACCCGTATTTAATCTTATTTTTATTCCTTTACATTTCATTACTATTATTGGATTATTATTGTTATTACTATTATTATTATATCGATTTTAAAGCCTAAAATAATTAGCCTAGATTAACGTGCTATCTATATGAAACTCAACTTCCTATCAATATTGGAAATAAATAGACTTCGCGAGAAGTAGCTCATTCCTTTTGATGTTCTGTGTTCTTCCAAAGTTTGAGCAGCATTTGTATAAACATTCGCAGTATGGTATTTACATTGAATCGGTGCGGAGATAAAGGAACAGATCAACCGAGTTCATCGTATGCGAATTTAATTCCGTATGAGTGATCATTTCCACATCAACAATTTCCATTCTTACTGATGATCAATTTTTGAGTTGAAATTCTCGGTAAAAAAGATTGCGATGAGTTCGAAAACATTTATCATTGTTTAATGCCAAGAACCGCAAACAAAGCGTTATTCTTTCGAACCAAATAGGGAGTCTTTCAGGTTTTATATGAAATGCTATTTTTTGAATAATAGTTTGTTTGTATTTCCCTTCCTTTAAGGAAATGACCCCAATATATCGATAATGTGACTGTTATGTGGATGGCATAACTTTCAATATGAATTACGTAATTCGGAAAAGGTCGAAAAAGAAACGGATAAGGTTAAAAAAATACAGTAAATTTTAATTGCATAATCTCGCCAAGTATAATTAGTATCTACAGCTACATACAACGATTATCATTTGGAAAACTGATGTAACTGAAATCTGATAAATACCGAATGGTACTGAAGGTAAACCAATTACAAGTCTACAACCTAATCAATTATTTACTATTTTAGTTTATAGTAATATTGAGTAAAATATCTCAACTCTGACTGCTGCAACCATGAAATGAATGAATTAGTTTACTTTTTGGGAAAGAACCTTCCCTACGACAGTAATCCAAGCATTTATTTTACCTTTAACTTTCACCGACGTATATTTTTGTGTTGCAAAATTTTAAATCTTTCTCAGCAAGCAATTTTCAAAGATATATTTCCTTATATCGTTAGCTATTTTCCTCTTTAGAAGGTAGCAAGTAACGTTTTCAATGTAGATAAAGTTAGAGACATAAAAATAAGGAGCAATGGATAGCGTGTGATACATACATAATAAATAAAAATGACAATTTTAGTCGAATTCTAGTATGGCTTTTGAACTTAAATTATTTTCATAACAACTTCACTTTGCCTTTGTATAACCATACAGCGACTAATCTAGATTTGTTTAATCTTGGATAAGAATTAAGTAATTAGGCTGTAATGGGGAAAGCATGAAACTTACCAGAGGTAACCGAAGGCAGCCTACGCACTACACGAATTCTACTATCTAAACTAATTAAGGGACAAAACGTTTATTTTTTATATCGAAAATAAACAGCAGCGGCTTTAATTTTGAAATCCCTCTCATGCGAGATTCATTCCCTTTTATTTATTTGTTTTAAAACAACCCCGTGCGGTAGAGCCCAAAAACGTCGGAGGGAAAATTATTTCTCTCGCTTTTATTTTTAAAAGTTTCCTCTTCCTTCTTTTATCCTAATGGATCTACTTTGTAACTGTGTCGGAAGATAATTACTTTCCTTATTTTCTGTACCCTTGGAGGCCGTCTTATCTACACAAGCAATTCCCTCCGGACACAACAGCCCCTCTCTCCTTAACACTGTCAACCTAATGCTGATAACATTCTTCCAACGCGCTCCTATCTTTCAAAGTTATTTACGGCAGTCCGTGCTAAATTACGCTCAACCGATGTTTGCCAACCAATTGGATAGCGCCCGTTGTTGGAGGAGACTCATCCGTTCTAAGATACTAAAAGGCACCATAATTTGAAGGGAAATATTTTACGTGAAGCAGCTCACCCTTGAAGGCATGGATTTGGGTCGTTGATGGAGTTGAAGGTCTTATTGTTAGGTTGTGTATTTGAAGGTTAGTCAAAATCGAAAATTTTCTGATCTTTATAAATATATAAAAATCTTTATGTGGAAATTTTGGCAAAAAAGCCGAAAATAGTAGCCCCCATCTCACTGATGTTACATAAATAGCTTGCTAATTTTACCAAAGGATAACACATGGAAGGAATCATTATATAAAAGAATATGCCTATAAGAATAAAATAAAGGACCTATTTATTATTAACTCCACTACATTAAGGCCTCTATCATCCAATGTATCCTATATTATTTACAAAAATTATTAACATTATTAGATAAAAATTACCAAATATCTCCTTTTTATCTCTCAGGCACTCTAGAAATAAGTTTACTTAAACATTAAGGTTAAATATTTATATTTAAAAATTAAGCTCCAATTTTTAATTTTGAGTCGAAGATCAATCAGCACTTCAATAGGTTTAAGGGGTACGAAGGAAACCTATATTTATTTGCTCAAATTAGAGTAATACTACGAATAGCATTTGTTTTATCTACAATGATGAAGATAGATAGAAAAACTAAGGCATATTTTCACTTACTGAGGATTAATACTAATTAATCATATATACGTAAGAATTGTTATTGAAAAGCAAAATTTAGTTGAGATGGTAGGATACAGTGGCCGCACTTGGGTAAATGACCGCGTGCGGCTCAGGGCCACTGTCAAAGAACCCTTAGTTTAAATATTATTGACGTAATGCAATGCTTAGTAAATTTACAAGCGAAAGACTGAACGACCTGCTGAAATGAAAAAAATTAATTTATGGAAAATATACGTAAAATGTTTACCCTATAAAATTTCGATTATTTATATTTACTGTTATTTATGTTGAATAACTAGTGAATGAAAAATATTCGTTCTATGGAATTAAACATGTTTTCGAGTGGTGATTTTCTTTCCATTTATTCTTTTTATCATCGCCATAATAATCAATTCTGTCTAAAGTAAGCAAAAATTGAAATTGTGAAAGCCTAATTCACAGTTAATGAGTCTAAACGATGGGCATTTTCATCCTATTTATTTTAATATACCAAGGGTGATTAGGACGCGAGTAAAAACAGCGCATTTTCCGAAATTAATTCATTCGGATAATTCCCTTGGCAACGTTTCTCCCCGGCATTTGCAATGCCACTCTTCTGAACACCAATGCCGCCCCCTATTAGCACTTTTCCGAATAATGCCCAGGAAGTGGTTTCGGCCTGTTAGCTCCTCTACGGCTCCCCATTGTTACGTTGTCGTTAGTACAGGATTTGTCCGATAGGGCGGCGTCGTTGGGAGGAAGGGCGAAGGGACTGAAAGTGACTGAAGCAAAAAACCCCACGCTATCGCTCCCCTAAATATCTCGTCGGAGGAATTTCATTAATTAATATGAAAAGCCATGAAAATGATGATGAAATTAATTTAAGCTTGCTTTTTCGCTCCATTTACAAAATATTTCCAGTGCCGTTTTTCGGGTTTTTTTCTCCCGAAATTAATGCAAATTAAGGCCCCGATAGAGTTTCCATCAATCGGAACGTGGAGTTTTTTAAAGTGTGCTAGAAGTAAGTGCTAGAAGTTTCCGTTTTTAACGATTTTTGGGCTGCTAAAGAGAGAAAAGAAGGCATAAAGGAAGTTCACGATGAGTTTCTCAAAGCATAAATTCATGAGATGTTTCTTCGGTAATAAGAAACCCGCTTTCCGACGGAATTTTTTCCTTCCTTACAGAACCAACCGGAAAATTTGGCATCGCATCCTTTCGAACCGTTTTGGCCATTCGAAAACCATCCATCACCATCAGATGGATATCATTGCCCTTTAGTTTCCTCTTGAAATGCATTTCTATTACCAGTAGATAACCAGTAGATAACAAGTATTTTCTGTTTTTGTCCGCATACAGAGATAAAGTTCGTCATTTAATTTATTCGATATATTTTTACAACAGTAATTTGGAAGATCTTTCAGCGCCCTCTAGTTATGCAGTAAAATGTATCAACAATCTATCAGTTAATCATATAATCAATAACAACAGATTATTAAATAAATAATTACGCCAACTAATTACTTAATTTTAATAACAAAGCTTTCATAAATGAATCTAATTCAATCGTGATAGAAGCAGAATAGCATTATTCATGCATTTTAAATGTCACGTTGGCCATAATAATTAATTTATATAGATTAAGGATAAACTTACACCTGTAAGAGAGCTCTCAAACGCTCCTAAATGGGTAATTTAGATTTATTTCTATATTATTTAATATGTATTCAGTCACCAACGTCTCTTAAAATATTGTACCAGTATTTCTGTGAATAATCATCGCTATCTCCTGCCTGTTTTTTTATTTGTATTCCTGGTAAAAATCTTCGCTCCTTCAACTCTTATATATCTTATAACTGCCTAATATTCAACCCATTCTGTTTCTCTCTCAAATATTTCATCCGCACACTTCCCCCACCTCATATTTAGTTTTCCTTTTGCCTTAGATACTTCAGTTTAATATCCGTATGTGCATTTTATGCTTGTGATTACATTGCCATGGAATATAACAGTCATTTCCTCATTGGATTCCTCATGAATGTTCATTAACTGCTTCCTGAATTATCTCGTATTTGAGTATTCATTATTATCATGGTCAAACTTCCTCATCTTGTGGCATTTCCAATTTTGAGTAAGATACACTAATTACATATTTATCCTAAAATACGCATTCAAATCAATGAAGTAAAAGAAACGATTTAAGGGCTGTTCAAGGAATTTTCCTTAATCAATATTTAGAGTTGGGAATTATCTTCAGTTGAAAGATGACTTTAACCATCCTATTAAGTGAATGAAAATTCAATAGAAATTGGAAGCGCTTAGGGAATAATAAAGTTTCATCAATTTT
The DNA here is from genome assembly GCA_036926295.1 of Pachydiplax longipennis. NCBI lineage: Eukaryota > Metazoa > Arthropoda > Insecta > Odonata > Libellulidae > Pachydiplax > Pachydiplax longipennis. The sequence continues at coordinate 45,008,414 of JAVFKF010000003.1, forward strand.
ACAATTAGAGGACATTTCAAGTTCAGTTTTGGTACTCTGTATCATACGGTGACAAAGTTGGCGACAGTTTCAAACACTTCCCTTTCGTTGTTTTTATTTGCCTTCCCTGAATATCGCAATTTATGATCCCTCTGTATATATTTTTCTCGTAAATTGTCATTTACGTATTTTGAAATGTATTAATTGTATTACTCATGAATGTTAATTAACTGTTTTAAAGATAATTACGATTTAGGTTATTAACAATTATAATAGTTAAAATTCAACAGTTAGCATTCCCAACTGTGAGGAAGATTCACATATTATTCTAACATTTGTTGAAATTAATTAACCTACAGAGATAATTTTAGAAATAATTAAGGTAATTTTCCTTTGTACTACTTTGAATCATAGTTTATGATGTATATATCCTATGTGTACGAACATTAATACCTTTAATGTTTGATTTTGTCTCAAAAATGACGCTAAAGAAGAAATTTGATTGACGAAATCAGCTATTCTCAGATATCGTGAACCAAAGTTAATCAATCTTAGTGGATGAGATCTGTCTTCAATTAACAAACGACTTTGACTTCCCATTAAGAAAATGAAAATTCGTTGTAAACAATTATAGTAGTGCTTGAATAAAGTGATGTTTTATTAATGAAAATATATTCAGCAATTCATAACAAAATTATAATTATTCATAGAAGGTATTGATATGTATTAAATCAGTATTTATTTAAGTTACAGCTATATAATTTAATAGGAAAAAATATTCGTCAAGAAGAAAATATTAATTACTGTTCAATGTTGAATCAGTGCCTGATGATGTCTGTTATACGAAACTAGTTGCATTCAAAAAACATATTTGGAGTTTGCGTGTGTGAAAGAGTGTTTTTCTTTGCATGTTCAATGTAGTTATGTTGATTTTGTATTTATATGGTAAATTACTATGCAATATTTGAGCGAGGTTATCATTTACACATTCAGCTAAAATAAATAATTCTCGTAGTCCTCGTCTCGATCAATCCACTGGAATATTAATCAGTCGCAGTTACCCCGTTTATTTCACCTTTTCCTATTCATTCAGTCTTCCGTTGAATTCCCTCATCATTGCATAAACCCGATCTCAGATCAATCATCAATCGATCCAAAATGTTGCGATTTTTGAGAAATAAGCGGTAATCACCCTTAAGAGAGCGATTGGGTATTGCGAGATAAAGGGGCTTTTACACACGTAGGCGCAGATGTAATATAGCACCATCCTGAGTAGGGGCTAATTTGGAAAAGTCGGAAGGAAGAGGCTCACAGATGGCGCTCGGGTCAGAACGGGGTCGCTTCCGCCGCGACCTACGTAATGAAGCTCTGTCTGCCGAGGAGAGTTGTGAAGAGGTTCGAAAATGAAATGGCGAAGAAAGAAATTCGCAGATGTCGCACAATTCGATTTCGGCTAAACAGTGGCCTGGAAAAGAAGAGATACATAAATTTATATGTATAACTTCCATTCTTTAAATTATCGTATGTAACTGAGTATAAAAAAGGTCCTTTTTAGAAGAATAAAGGTTGAAAATTCAAGGTGCGCCGTACAGTAGTGTATAAATTGTCAATGGTATTTATTAAAAGAGATCAAGGATGCAGTTTCATAAGCCTTGCTGCGGATATATTATTATTTACGAAATAACGTACTATACTTGTAATATTGCTACTAATAATTTGTGTGGAAAAATCTCGTTTCAATTAATACTTCCTTGCACAGAATCCAAAAGTGGTACTTATGGATTGCCTTAATTCGTCTATGCTGAATATTGTTATTATTACTCCGAATTTTAACCTATTAGAAATACTGCTGGTTGACCCAAACTTTACTTGAGCATATGATATTACCAAAATTAAGTGATAAATATGAAACTTTCGATATTTTACTTAGCTTATTTGAATAATTTATTTTGATATGTGAGTTTCATCTAAGCCCCTATAAAATAATAACCGTTAACGAAGAATGGAACATTAACGTTTACGATTTAATTCATTCGCAATGAGTAAGATTTTGAATTTATGGTTAAAAAAATTTGTCACATGTCCAAGTCATAAAGACGCCTGTTACATTTCGATCTTTTTTCGTGGATGATATCGCCCATATCTGGAAATCTATTTCCAGAATTTAACAAATATTCACGTTAAAGAAGAAAACAAGTTAATTTAATGAAATTGTTCTGATAAGAATATCAAGTAGAAACACTCAGGTATTCAACTCAGGTATTCAGATCTTTGATTTTGACGAGACACGTTAGATGTCTCGTCTACCCTAATCTAAATAAAAAGATATCACCATTGCTCAGTTTTCTTTAACTACTAACAACCAGACAGTAAGCTGCACAAAATGGTCAAAGATTATAAACTGAATTCCCCATTTTAAGCTTCACCTGTTATTTTCTTTACTTCAGTTCAATCTGAGGTATTTGGCCAATTAACTCAAAACGATGGAAAGCTGAAATACTATGGACGAAAACGCTCTCCTAATCTCTAAGGATTATACGCTTCCCTAATAGTTTTGAACGTTTTATATTTTCCGTTATTCCCATGTTATTTCTTCCAGGTCGAGACATTAGTTTCGCGTCGAACCACGAGAATTCTTTGACAGCTGATTTTTTCCGAGAATCAATTCTTTGGGATAGCATTTTTTTCACCAACTACCTTCAAGTGTTTAAAAAAAGAGAGAGCTGTTTTTGTCTCTTTAATGGCAGCGCGTCCCTTGGGGCTACACCAAAGAGGTCTCATCTTCCATTCTTTTAACCAAACCCAACTCTCTTAAGCCAATACATAATTTTTCCTTGTTATGTACCTTTTAACCTTCTAGATCAACGGCTTTAAATTGCGGCTATGGTAACGTTCTGAACAAGCCCATCGACGTAATTCAAGTTAAATTGAGGAAAATTCCAAAATAAAATTGCTGACGGAAACTTCCTTGAAGTTGACGGAAACTTCCTTATAGATCATTATTTGGAAAATAGAAATATCTTTGGAATTCCTTCATCGGAGTACTGCAGTACAGTACGAGTGTTCAATTCAGCTGTATTTGTCCGCATATAGAAATATAGTTCATCACTTAATTTATTCGATATATTTTTGCCACAGTAAGTTGGGATATCTGTGATCTCCCTCTGGTTATACAGTAAAATTTACATACAACCTATCAGCTAATTTCATAATCAGCGACAACAGATTATTAAGTAAATAATTACGCCAACTAATTACTTAATTTCAGTGACAAAGCTTTCATAAATTAATTTAATTTGATCGTGATAGAAGCAGAGTAGCATTATTCATGCATTTTAAATGTCACATTGGCCATAATTATTAATTTAAATAGATTAAGCATAAACTTACACCTGTAAGAGAGCTCTCAAACACTCATACATGGGTAATTTAGATTAATTTTTTCATTATTTAATATCTATTTGGTCACCAACGTCTCTGAAAATATTGTGAATTTACGGGATCGGTCAGTACCCTTAGGGTCTTATATTTAATATTCAATATTCCTCGCCATGTAAAATAAAATAATTCATCTTGAAGGAATAACAGAAAGTATTTTGGTTTTCCAAAATCTTTATCAGCTTACGAACTACCCATTCGGTCAGAAGAGCGTCATCCTCAGGTATGATAAAGCTAATCAAAAACACATGTAAATGTTCTTGAAATAAAGGCGAGGAGAAAGGAGAAGTCATTGAAGTGAAAGGAGGAGTGGGGGTTGAAGGGGAGTTTGGTGGAGGAAATAACCAGAGAATATATTTCAAATAAGTGAATCTTCGCCATGTTGTAGCTACGATGTAAATGTAGGAGGATTTCAATAATTTCAACTTCACGTTTTAGAAAATAAGAATATCGATCACTTAATATCCGAGGAATAAATTTGTAAGGTATCTACATTTGTATAATATCTTGCATAATAGATGCATTTTCTTTTAACGACAGGAGGGATCTGATATAAATTTCCACCAACAAAAAACTATCACGGTAAGGTAAGATAGTATTTTAATTCCGTTATTTGAATTTCTGAATGTTCATCTTATTAAGTTGAACGCTTTTGCACATTGCTAATGCTTAGTAATTAAAACTATGACAATCATTTTCGTTCACCATATGATTTTCCTATCAAGATTTGGATTAATCCATTACTTTCGATATCGTATATGGAGAAAGAGTTCTTCAAGGCCCCTACGTCTGACATCTATTTTCCCAATTTCCAGTCATACATAATTAGCATTATGACGGGATAGACGCCTAACATCTACTACGTTATCTGAGAGCGTATTTGATGTCGGATTGTAAACAACACTAGGTCGTTTAACTAAAATAACAGGGCGTTTTAACTGATGAATGTTAATTTTAAGTAACTCGAAAGATTTACCCTAAGACAATCTGTGGCTATAATTATAATCAGGAAAAATAAATCTCAATTATTTTCTTATTCAAGGAAGTGTAACACCTGGGTTAACTGAAACACTCAAAGGAATGGAACAGAGAAAATTTTTCGCGGCATACATTTTACGAAGCCTTGCTAAGGAAAGCCGAAGAAGCTAACTAGCGAGTTTAAGGAACATTTCACTGAAAACTTGCATCAACAAGTATAGACGTAGCTGGCACATGCTAAGGATCGCCTTCCGTGTCACGAGATTCCGCGCAATGGAAAATGTCCGCTCGGAAAGCAAATCCGCATAATTTCGTCCGCCGGCCGCTGGAAAGCCGTCCTCGAGGAATCTTGAACGAACGGGGGACTATTTTCCGTGTAGAAAGTGCACGCAAGATGCAAAGAAGTGGTCGTTATTCGCACGTGAAGTGGAGTTCGCTCATTAGCACAACTCCTTCGGCGCTCTCCAGGGGTTCATTGGGGAGATGAGGGGGTCCCGCGATGACCTATACAGGGTGAACACGGCTGTTCCGTGGAAGACTCGAGGAATTCATGAAGAGAATTCCCGTGTTCGGCGAAGTTACCTCAAGCAGTAGAAATGGGATCGCTCAAACATGCACAGGTGTGTTTAAAATTCCCTCCTTGCCATACACTACTATCCGAACTCTATGGCATTGGTAGTTAACATTCTCAGCATCTACAACCGAGTTCTATTTCATGTTTTGGGTTGTGTTCTCGAATCTAATCGAACTTCAAAGTACGACATGGGTACAAAAATTCTTGTTGTGAACAAGATCGCTTCGTGAGTAAAGAAAATATTTATCGAAACATCTCCCCCATGCATCTAAATATGCATCATACAAGCAGGCGTATTGCAGTAGATGTAAAAAACTAGCCTCTAAAATTTATAGTAACTAATATACATTAAACAAACTAATCGAAGTTTTATCGCAGTATTCGATCGGCCTACGTAACAGGGAAGACTCATGACATCTATTTTTCTTTCCAGAAGTATCATATTCGATCTGATTATAAATATTGTGACCCCACAAAGTGATTCGCAATCATTAAAATGAAATCACGAGGGATCTTCTCAGTGATAAGAATGAAGGTATTGGCCAATCTTTAGAACAAAGTATGCTATGAGCACAGATATATTTTCCATCTTTGAAGACGTGCAAGATTACAATTAACGACTGGATTTTCTGGTAATAGCTTATTTAAAGATTGCATGAAATATTTTAGGTAACTAAAATAATAATCAGAAAGTGAATATAGACTTTTTTTCCACCTAAAGCTACTAAAAATAAATACACGCATACACAGAAGATAGGTCCAAATATTTACGTGGCAAGTGATTAAATTGAAAGTATAAGAAGATTGATCAGCATCAATATTAACATTCTTTGTAAAGAATCCGGCGCTTTCTATTTCATCCATTGGGAAATTAAAACCCATATCTATATTTGAAGACGGTCCTTATCTTATGGCCAAACAGTTCCGAAAAATAAATTCGTATATCGAGCAAAATTGAAAAAAAAGCGGTCAGTCAAAATTAGTCGAATGTTTTGATTTCATATTAAAGTTTGGTGCCTTGATTGAAATGGGGTATCAGTAGCGATTCAATAATTCTAAAAATTCTCAAGTGTTGGGGAGATTTAGCTTCTACTCCTCAGTTTTAACTTCCACATTTCTCGCGAGTCGCATGTGGAATGGAAAATTGACGATTTATTCATTATTTAATGAATAAAGCTATTTACACATTAATTTTTTCTTTTATATCGTTGTTTAGAATTTTATTTAAATTATAAGAAAAATTTGAACATTGTTTTATAATTTTTTAATTGAAAGACTTCATATAAAAAACCTTTGCTTCGGAGCAAAATTCTATTATATAGAGAATTTTCTTCAGCTCTTTTTACAAACTTTTTCCTCAAGAACTATTGTTATTATTATTATCATTGGACCCTTTATTAGGCGAGGTTAGGCCCGAGTGAGCCTCTCTTCCACCTAACCTCGTATGAAGATTTTACATAGTATCAAGATGTAAAATAATACTAAGAGAAAAAAAATTGTTCGGAAGAAGAAGAAATTCATTTCTAAATCGTTTTATAATTTCATGTTTTAAGTAACGTAGCAATAAGCAGAAAAGTGTCGAAGTCGAGTGCGATCAGAAAATTTTACGAATATTGAAGTCGACATTATTGTGACTTCAAGAGGGATTTGTAAAATAAAATTATGGTCACGTCAGTCTGGAATTTAGTGCAGTACTCAGGGTGTACCGTATGCGGAAATAGAGTTGTTTCTGAAATAACTGTGTGGGAAGTCAAAGCTTTCATTTGCTGGGAATTCACTCTAATATTAGGCTTGTGGTAGAATGATTTCCCTCCCGTTTTATTGAGTGCACAATATAATCCGATCAGCAATTTATCCATCACGTTGGGTATTTCACTTCCTCATTGCTTTTTCTCCATTTTCAAATAATGGCAACATGCTACCGTATGAAAAAAACTTGAAATGGAAAGGAATGGATTTTCGGTATTTTCCTGTGCAAAATTTTAATGTAGACTTAATCTGTTGCATGTTGATTTCGTGAGAACATGATTTAATACGAATAAATGGAATATAATAGGATGATTAAAGCGATGCATTATTATGAAGAAGGCAATGGTGTTCATTCCATGTAAGTAATAAAGTGTTATAAGAATTTGTGAGAATGTTTGGACTGCAAAGTAGCAAAACATTTGCGGAACGAAATATAATGAAGAAGTACTTCGCATAAACAAGGAATGTTGCTTTGCATAATCATAAGAACTTCGACATAAATTTTTCATAATTGATACATCTGATTTCAAGCAGTGAGAGAAGAAGAAAAAGACTCCTGACTTCATATTTAGAGAGATTTAATATCTCTCATAAACAAATTAGGAAGTATTTAATTGGATGCTAGGTAGGTTAATTAAATATTCCATTCCATGCATCAAGGAGAAGGCTGAACAAAGTCACGAGTACTTAAACTATGACAATATAGGACAGCTCACTAATTTTTGAAAAGCCGTTAATACATTAATTTCTTTCATCAAAGGAATATTGTTGAAGGCTACCAACCTACGCTTAAACATTTGCGGTACCTGTCAAACTACTACCTTGTGCTTCTCCCCTAACTTTTGCTTCCTAACCCATTATGCTATTCATCAAAGTGTGAGTAACTGAGGGTATCGCTCCCGTCCAAAACCCGATATAACTGTAATTAAGTGTCCCGGGAAAAAAAAATCCTTTGATCTTCGCACTGACAAGGATAATCGAATATCAGTTCCACTCCACTACACAATCTCAACTTCCCAAATGGGGATTCCTCACGAGGATTAGCGTTGTAGAAGTTATTCGGATTGGCCGTAATCAAGAGAAGTGGGCGGAGGTTGGGGATTGTGCGTATTCATATCGATGATCCCGAAATTAAAAAATCGGGACTGCGATTCCAGATTTAATTTAGGAGAATTCCCGCCCACATTGTGGTTTATCGTGTTTCCCCATTGCGTAAATTTGGAGGGTTCCTTACGTCACTACTGCGGGCTATTTATGTCTTGTACTTGAGGGATGATATTGTCAAGCCTCATTTTATTGTCATGATAATTGAGGGACCAAAATGAAGATGGTATTCATCGACAATCTCCTAGCCGATACTTTTCGACTCTATACCAAAGTTATCACGTTTTTTCTGTCTTCAATACCGGAAATTTCTACTTACAGGATCTGATTAATGTAATTATAATTCTCAAATTTCAGCCGATTACTGTTTCCATCCGAGAACCAGGCTGAGAGTATGAAAGTCTTTCATTACGTACAAAATAAAAAATGCAATTTTTTTTCTGTCCCTGTCAGCTTATAATACTTTTTAAAACCAGCTATTTTATGTCATTGTTTATATACTACTAACCAGTTTTATATTTCTCTAACAGCTTTCAGTTATGGAGTTTTTTCTTATAACCAAATATTTCCTTTTCCTTTTCCCTCCTCTGGCCTTTTTATAAATTTGATTTTATATGTTTTCACTTTATTACCTTGATGCAAGAACATAAAACGAGGTTAGGTGTAAAAGAAGTGCCCCGGGTTAACCTCGCCTAAAAAAAATTAAATAATAATAATTTGTAAATTAGATGGTTTGAATCCCTTAATTTATGTAACGCCATAACAAGGATGTAAAGAAAAAATTACTTTGTTAAGTCTAACTTTATTCTGCAATTCTACAACTGGAAAGCTCAGTGAAACGTTGCTATGTCATTTTATTTTTTATCCTTAATAATATTATGGCTGAAAGAAGACTCATAGTTAAATTTTTTAATGAATTTCCGTCGATTACTACATTCGTTTCAACAAACAAGCCATATTGATATTATAACAATAAAAAGCATCCTTACTCTAGTTTATTTAAAAAATATGATAAATATTATGTTCTAGAAAATAAGGAAAGGAAATTCTATGGGTAGTTAAACCGCATCCAATTTTCAATTAAGCCATGTTTAGCGGATATTTGACCATAAAGAGCAGAAGAATGGATATGAGAAACCTTAAGAATCACCGAAGGGTGTGTTTGTTAAAAAGGTTTTATCATCATCCTACTTTCCTGAAAGGTACAACTGCCTTTTCCATTCACGTTGCAGGGACGTTTTGCTGCACAATGAAGGGATAAAAATACATATTTTCTTTGGCTCTTAGCAAAGAAGGGAAAGAGGCATATGGAACATCAGCGCCTCTCCGATGAGAATCGGATTACCGCCCTAATAAGAGATACACATACAAGCGCCGTTCGCTTCTTCCCTCCAAATTTACATTCAAACTCTCCTTTTAATTTTTTTCACACGCGACGATGTTTTCGTTCCTGGCCTGTTATGCTAGGCCAAATCCTCCAAGTTAACTGGAAAGAATAGGACTTTTTCATTCTTTAGCTTCTTTACATGGCTGATCCATGCGATGGCTGTGTATGTTCTTTCTCCTCTAATTCAAGCAGATTGAGCCTCCTTAACAAAAGTGCCACTGGAGGGGTTTTTGTAGGCTATAGAAAGGCATTGGATTTCTAATGTGATCTTTAGGAGGATAAAACTAGGAGTGATTTTTCTCAAAGAAGTGAATTCTTAGAGTTGGAATACCTCATATTTTGAATTGCTATTTCATTAATTTTTCTGCTATAAGTTACTAGACGTATAATTACTAGAATTTTTAGGAGACACATATATTTTTATTGGTAGTTTACATTATTCAGTTTGATAAATACTTAATACACTCTCACAACTTTAAGTTTTATAGTTTACTCATTAAAATTATAAATTTTTATACGTTGATAAATTGATACTGTTTAATGAACAAGAAAGTTGAGAATTTAAGTTGTAATCCTGTGATAGTAATATCCCATTCCCGCTAACGAAACAATGATATGATAGGTTTATTAGTGCAAATCAGACTACGGAGTATGTGCATTACCACCTAAATATATCGCTTTTGTTTTTAAACCCTAGTCACACTAAATACATCCCTACGAGACTGAAAAACATGTTGTATTTTAGTGTTTCATTGACTTTGTATTTTTTCTAATGATTTAGGCTTTTCCCCTTCCTTCTTGATGCACACAAAGTTATAGACATTTACGTATTTCAGTCTTTTTCAGACCTTTTATCTATATTCTTTTATCATTTTTATTTTATCTTATACCTTTAAAATCTCAGGTAAAAAGTTAAATACCAGAGAATTGTATCAAAAGTGGTTGATGTTTATTGGAACGCCTTTACATATAGTTTCGGAGATACTAAGGTTCCAAATGGCGTAATTTGAATTAGATATTTTCTGGAATAGTCTGATAAAGTATTATTCTGAGCTCAAAATTTTTGAGCTCCAATTCTTCTCTTTATTAAACGATAGTTATTTAGCATCGTTCACTATAATGTTTTCTTGCAAAATTTCAATAATTCCTTAAAGTCATAATTTAAATTTGAAACAATCTTAATTAATAAAATGATATGAAACCAACAATGAAAGCACATTTTCTTGCTTCGCAACAAGGATTTGGTCGGCGCTTAATGAGTTACACTTTTAAGGGAAGTAAATGGCACGAATGTAGCTAAAGGTAGTCACATAGGAGTAGAATACCGTTTCACAGTTAAGACATACGATAACCTCTTCATTTACCGTATAATGACATCATGGAAAGAAAAGATTTTCTCCAAGATATTCAGGATATGTGGGAATAAATTACCTCAAGGAAGCAATAGCTTCAAACGTCAAGTTATCAAGGGTTATACGATTACGGGCTTTCCTCCAATTAAAATTGCACACATACCCTCAATGGAACGTTTATTGTTTAAATAAAATGCAACGCATAAACTTAAGAGCAAATTTCCAACAAGTTAAAGAATGTGATAAAGCAGCCAACAAATGCATTTTTATCGACGTGGTTTCTTTTATTTCAGTATAAGCTGCAGAACATAAAAAGAGCCAACACCATGCTTCCCTCATGCGTTTTACTATCATGAACTATTTCAGCGCTTGGTGGCATGATTTAGTGAGCAAGATAAGATTTTTATCCAACGAACGTCTGAGTAACGAAAAAGAAAGACATTCTTTACCAAGCTGTCCTTTGTAAATAGGCCTCTGTTTTCTCATAGTTCCCTTACATTTTTGTGTTCCAGAGAAATAAATCCCATGAAAACAAAATAACGGTTACTTGAGTAAGCAAGATTGCCTTGCGAAGTTAGGTAAAAATAAATGAGTCTGCTATGTTTGGGTAAACAAAAATTGTCGAATGAGATATTGGTTTAGTGCGGTAGCTCTGTCTATTTGAGCTACGAGGGTGGTTCAATAAGTCCGTGACCTTTTGTATTTCCCGCTCCTTAATCTGAAAAGTAATCCTACTCTAGTCAACAACTATCTTTAAACGGGTAACGATCAAAGTTTTAAATAGTTACGTTAATTTGTTTATATTTGGCAGCCATTGCAAGCAAACAACTTCGTGAAATTTCGATAATGGAAAAAAGTGAATTCCGAGTGCTCATTAAGCATTATTTTTTGCGGAAGAAAACCATCTCCGAAACCAAAGAAAAGCTAGTCAAATACTATGGGGATTCCGCACCATCAATTTCAATGATAAAAAAGTGGTTTTTTGAATTTCGTAGTGGTCGCACAAGCACGAGTGACGCCGAACGTTCAGGACGCCCAATTGAGGTCTCTACACCTGAAACCATCGAAAAAATCCACGATATGGTGCTGGCCGAAGATTGAAAGTGCGCGAGATCGCAGAGACAACAAACATATCAAACGGCTCAGTTTTTTCAATTTTGAATGATCATTTGGGCATGAGAAAGCTATCCGCAAGATGGGTGCCGCGCTTGCTCTCAATTGACCACAAAAGGGTGCGTGTGACAACTTCACAGGAGTGTTTGGCGTTGTTCAACAGAGATCCAAATGAGTTTTTACGCCGTTATGTGACTGTAGATGAAACATGGATCCACCACAACACACCGGAGACCAAGCAGCAGTCGAAGCAGTGGGTTTCTCAGGGAGAATCGGCGCCGAAGAAGGCCAAGGTGTGTCTGTCAGCCAACAAAATCATGGCGACAGTTTTCTGGGATGCACGTGGTATAATACATATTGATTACCTCCAAAAGGGAAGAGCGATCAATGGAGAATATTATGCCAACTTACTCGACCAGTTCAACCGAGATTTAATGAAAAAACGACCACATTTGGCCAAAAAGAAAGTGCTCTTCCACCAGGACAATGCAAGGGTCCACACGTGCGCAGTCGCTATGGGAAAAATAAGTAATTTGAGGTATCATCTACTACCACATCCGTCATATTCTCCGGATTTAGCTCCCAGCGACTATTTTCTTTTTCCAAATCTAAAGAAATGGCTCGGGGGAAAGAGATTTGCCTCCAATGATGAGGTAATAGCTCAAACAAATGCTTATTTTGAGGGCCTTGATAAATCATACTATTTGGAAGGAATTAAAAAACTAGAGAAACGTTGGACAAAGTGTGTCGAGCTAAAAGGGGACTATGTTGAAAAATAAAACGTTTTTTTGCCGAAAAACTTGCGTTTTCTTTGAGAGGTCACGGACTTATTGAACCACCCTCGTATTTATCAGAAAGTTAACCCATGCAAAACATTAAGATGAGAAAGAGCACTAAAAATTACAGATGAGTATTATCTTAGAGAGAATAATTCGAATCTGATTACCGTAGGAGAAATATAAGGATATTTATGTTTGGTATAAAGAATATTTATTCTTTCCTGGTTAGTAACATTTACCCACAAAAAATACGATGTTTAGTCACCGAAATCATATTTATTTACAAATGCTACTGGAAATACTACAAATCATATATTTTCCAGGTATATATTTTGGAGAAGAGTGGAACAGTTACAGTCTATATTGTGTATGTCAATGCATGGGCCCGTAGAGATGTACAGGACCTGATGTTTGCTTATATCAATATGGTTTGTAAGGAAATTAACCACTAATTCACTAACATTCGTGAATCAAATTTCTTTTCTTACATATTTCTTTGTTTAAAATTTCATTAGGTTATGGAAGTACTTAATGCAATAATTGTCTACAAATATACCTGACCGTACTTTTTGAGATTATTCCAAAATAAAGGTGGATACCAATTACTAATAATGGTTAATAATTTATGATAATTAACAATAAATCAATTCTATTCACTCTATAGCTAATAAAAAGCACGTAATTAAAATTCTTAAAAGAATCCAATCTGAGAGTTGAGAACAGTAGTCACCCATTTCCCAGACCCGAATATCATTAATTATTGTCGGGATTAGTCAATTATCTCGCGATATATTCCCTCTGTCCTACTTGTATTTTCATCTTTCTGCCTAATTCATATTCATACACCTCCGCTACCCATTCATTCATCTTTTCATAAAACTATTATTCCCGGTCCTCGGCGAACTGAAAACATAATTTCAGAGATCCGGAAAATTATTCCGCGTTCGATAAAATAAGGAAGTCGCCGACTTAATTAATGCGCATTCACAGATTCCTCCGCCGAAATTCCATATCCCTCGTTTACGGCACTAAATCAGCCATGCCACACCTTCATAATTCAATTGTATACCATCAAAATACACTCTCCCCGTTTGATTCAACACTTTCTCCCTCTTAATCTATCTCCGCTTCTCATTCGGGAGGCTATGTTCATTTAGCATCTTACGGAAGACATTAATTACATCTCGAGACTTAATTATACCCGCAGTGGCGTTGGAACGGAGTTTGGCTCGGCCGGACATCGAGAGCGAGGCGGACCCCGGAGTTGGCGTCGCAAACAGCGGTGGAAGTTGACGTTAGTATCCGTACAATGAGAGGGAGAAGGGGTGTTTTCGCCGGCGGACATTCTTTCGTATCTTAAGCAGTTTCCCTCCGCTAATTAGACAAGAAAAACGCGGGCGGAGAGGGAGTGGAAACGATAGGAATTCTGTCACTCTGGGGGAAGTAGGGTCGGGTGGAGATCTTTAAAAAGATGTTTGAGAGTGGGGAAAGCGAGGAAAGTTTAAGGGAGGAACTTCTCGAGGAGGGATTGAAGAGAGGGAAGGGGTGAAGATTGCGTGGGAGTTGAAATCTGAGGAATGAAAAGCTTTCCTCGAGATGTTTTTTTCGTGTGACTGAGGAAAGCGAGACGCAAATTACGAGGAATGGTTTCGGAGAACAAGGCTGTTTTGTTTTTAAACCTTTTTGATTTCGGTCTTGATAAATTCGGTGATGTATTGCTGTTGGCGCTGAAAAGAGACTCGATTTCTCTGTATTTAATTTCGAAAGAATATTCCTCGCTCGAATGCGCAAAGTCTTTGAAAAAGTTGGGTTTTGTGGCGGATTAATTACTTTCTTGTGCTCGCGACGAAGGTTGGAGTGATGGATTTTCTAATTATGCCCGATAAAATTATTTACACAGTAACGATCGTGACGGTTTGATACTTTTACTGCGGCTAAATTGTATTATGTCCTACGTCGACTCAAATAAAATAAATTATTTCTCAGGAAAAGGGTTTGGGGAGATATGGAATGTAAACGCCTTTACGCCTACGTAAAATTCCAAAGATTTCTCGCAAAAGCAGCATGTTGACTATGCTGGCTCGGTAGTTTAATTGGCTAAAGCATCAACCCGAAAAGTGGAAGATCTGGGTTCGATTCTCAGTCCTATTAGCCTTTTTTCATGTATTTTTTCCTAGGGAAATAATTTCTTCGTTTATAGGCATATCCAAAGTAGTAATTTCTTCTTGTCTTGCGACAAATCATTGCATTACTTAGATTAATACATAGACTAGTTAAGCAGCACTTCCATTAATTATTTTCTCATCGTTGGAATGCTGAGGATGTTGTTCACAAGTTGTTGTAAAAGTGAGTCATTAGGCCACGAAACGATTCAGAACTTTTCACTTGGTTACATTGTAATTTTATTCTTAACATTGTTCTAGTATTTTATCCCACTTCTTCATCCACTTGATCCTTTATTAAAAGCTTCTGTTGACTCAACAAAAGAACTCTGAAATATGAATACTGATTAATTAAAAATTCTAACCGAAGCGAACCAGTCATATGAATGGATGCTATTATGTTTTTATTTTCGTGCTAATGAGAACTTACGCTTTGCGATAATTAAAAGGCAGCGAAGCTTGAGTGTGAAGCATGAGTAACTTCTTACCGTTTTTAAATAAAAAGTTAGTCTTTTATCATAGTTAAATTTGCATTTGATACAAAGCTAACTGAAGTTACAAGCGATATTTACTACTATTAATTACAGTAAGAGAATCGTTTAAACAAATTAACATCTCCCTATTTCCTTCGAGTCATATTTTAAATGCCTTCAGCGTTCCTATGAAAGTTAGTTAAATCAACTTTTATATTGTACTGCTACATCTTGCAGTATTTTAAAGTAAAAAGTGTATTTTGGATCAAGGCGATTAATCTTCTCACACGGCTTCCTATAACTATAAAATTTCCTTCGATATATTAACGTAGCACCTCCTGATGAGCGGAAAGAGGAGGGAGTACTTTATTGAGAACCACCGTCTTAAACGGAGCAGAGAAATAAATGAAAGAAAGAAATCAACTTTTCATCATAAATATTTCAATTAAGTCCTTAAATCGTCCAACGGTAGGAAAAGATAGCTTCAAAGATCAAATACCTCTTTTAATACTAACTCTATGCTTGAGTGGACAGTATTTACTTAAGGAAAGAAAGGAAAGATTTTAACAACCAAAATATTTACCATAAAACAACCTTTTCGGTTCAGTTTTTTCATGGCTCTTCCCTATCTTTTTCTCCAAATATATAATTCAGTATATTGAAGATAAATCAAAAGATTTACGGAAACAGTAAAGTAGTCAGAGCTTCTTCGACTGTATCTTAGACATCAAGATAGTATGTCACTTCTACGTTTCAATCGCGACAAGGTACTAGCTTTTTCAAAACATCAATAAAAGTACTCGGGAACCCTTCCTACATTCCCGAATTGACGCCATAGTAATTCAATCAGCATTTTTCTTGATAATGTACAGTGTGTCTATATGTTTAGAATATATGGTTTTACGTCCTCTCTCTTTTTTCATTGCATATCAGAAAGCATTTACGTTTCTCCCACTCAGACTAACAAGCTGGCAGCATATTCCTTTCATATCAATATATAAGACGAAAGGGGAGATTTGTTAGCTTTGGTATCCCCTAAAATAAATATCTCATTCTTACTTTCCAATACTTTCAATCTCCTTTAGTCTCATTCAAACTCACTAGTTTCTTCCCCAGTTTCACGTATCAATTTAATTATATTTAAAAATTCCATTCGTTATCTTACATCTGTATTTTTATAGGTACACTTTTTATAGTTAGCTTCATAGTAGACTATTCAAATTCTCATCGTATACGGTCTTATAAAATTATCAATACCCAGTTAAAAGTTCTTATGTATCTCGTGAGTATCACCCAAAATCTTTTTTCGTACCACTTACATGAAGATCTTTTTCAATTCAGTCTTTTAATAATTTTATACATGAATTTCTTGTTTCCAACGTAAGGGATATTCACTCACCCGGTTCCATTCTTTATTTCTGCAAAAGATAATATGCACGGAAAGCAAATCCTCGTATGTTGCAGCAAGAATCCCCACTTCTAGAATCCTCCCACGTTTTACACTACGCCTCCGTCGTCGACAATGGTAAGAAGGCACTCCTTAATACAAAATCCGAGGGAATTCTCCAATAACATAAAAGAATCAGAAGACGCCCGTAATCGCTCCTTTCTTTTCCCATTTCCCCTCTTTATTTCAGCCTTTTTTATTTAATCTGTCGCGTGCTCAGTAGGTGTCACCCTTGAAGGATTTCCTCATTTCCCGGAGAACTCAGGAGTGAGTTCCCATGTTCCCACCTAAGTTGAGAGCAAGTTTGGGAGATGGTGAGGAAAATGGAACGCAGTGGGATGGGACGGGGATAAGGGGAGAGGACGGGAAAGGGAAGGACTGGGTGAAGCAAGGAGAGAAAGGGATGGGCGGACTCCGAACGGAGAGATGGGAATTTTTGCTGGAGAGGAATAGCGATTTGTATTTCGAGAGATCCCGAGTCGGCGGGGGGGGAAAGAGTGGGATGTTTCTGAATGAAATAATGTTTATCTTATGGATGAAACGGACCGGAACCTCGCGTCCGAGTCCTAATTTGTTTCCTTCCTCTCTCGGAGGAGACGGTCTGATATTTGCCGTTGTGGAATGGTAAACGAGGTAACTGATGCAATGACACGCTCTTTTTGAACCGTCCGGTGCTGTTAGGATGCGAATATTTACACTTTCGTTACTTTATTCTCTGGAAAAACTTTTAAAGGTGCATTTCTTGCAGGGTTACGAATACTTCTAAAAGTTAAACTATTAATAATTGGTGAAGTCCTTCGTATTTTCCTCAAGTTTTATTAAAAAACGACCGGGCTCGACTATACAGTCATCTTGTATAGTCAAAACCAGTTTTTTTTAATAAAATTTGTTGAAAATACGAAGGATTTCATCAATCATTTGTAATGGCGTTCCACAATGTTAGGCCTGAATACCTTGAGTTTATAAGATTTATTATTATATAGCAGTTGAGAAGACGAACAGGCTGAAGGATTTCAATGATAACTATGCTAAATTAAGATGTAATAAACTTAACACTGTTGTTAAGACAATAAACGTGGATATTAGATAAAATAATAGGCTGTAAATAACTTTTTTAAATTGTAGTCACTAAAATATGATAGCCTTGATGAGCACTAGAAAGAATGACAAGGAGAGATTCTCAGGTGGAATCGCGATTTCAAGACGAGACGTGTTTATTAGAATAGAGAATTGAATATAAACAATAACCGTTTTGTGTTAAGTGTTTCTCTTCACTGGTTCGCTAAATATACCTTCATAAGTAGCAGGTTACATGCCTGCTGGTAAGCTTCTTAGCAGATAACCAGTGATAGCAACGACGTCGCGGGAACTCGCCGTTCATTTGACTACTCGGGTTACTGCGATCGGGGTCTTTCAACGTATTATTTTTCTCTTCACTAGCAGGATAACCACACCATCACAGCGGCCAGAAAATTCGGTCACGGTCAACAAAACAGTCGAAACCCCCGGCATCCCAGGAATTCCTGATTATTCTAACAGTAAAAGTAAGACCTCCTTTCGTCACCCTTTATGACGTATTTCTGAAATTCAGGGTTCAAATTGGTCTACCATTTATGTCTTACAAGTAATGCGGTGGGTTATATATATGATACATTTTCAAAATGTAAATAGTTACCGAGACATCATCGCTGCCAGTGAGCAGCTTATATTATACAGTTATTTTTCATATTCAATTCTATATTACGCCGAACAGATCTCGTCTCAAAATCGCGATTCCACCTGTGAACCTTTCCTTGTAAGTGTAAGTCGAGTTTTCCAGTCAGTAATCCCTGGTATCATATGGCCTTTTCCTTCCCTAAGAGAGAAAGTTACTGGGATGCAGTGATTCAAACGAATGCAACCCGCAGTACGTTCAGGATATACATTAAGCATATGCTCTAGGATATTTTAAGGTCATTATATAAAGTAGACATGTAGACACATAGATCTCTTGTAAGTATAAATATCTGTGCAGTATGGTTGAGATGATGGTTAGTATCAAAGAGAAATAAATTCATTACCTTGAAAAGTTTTCATAAGAACATATCAATTAGTTAGCTACAAAAAGTTGAAAAACAAACGTTGCATAAGTGTAGTGTAAACGTTTCTTCGAGAAATTCAATTTTTCAAATAGAATTAGAATTTAATACAGTTCTTCAGAGCTCAGATACTAATGAATACATTTATTTGATACTGCAAATAAATTAACTTAGTAAAAAATTTCGGCTCTCATTGTTTTCTCTCAAAACTAAGTCTTTTTTCATTGCTTCTGGCATTATTTCAACTGAATTTTTATATTTTCACGTAGCAAATGAAATCTATCTCATCAAAGTTCATAGCATATGAATAATATTTGCAAAAAAATATCGTACTAATCTCAAAATATCATTTTGACAATTGACATAATTGACAATTAAATTATCAAATCAACAACGTTATCCTACAAAGTGTGTAGATAAATAACGTATAATATGCACGTGGATCTTTATAGTAATGGCGCGAATTTGACGAATGCGTTCTTACTTTATAATTATTCTTAAACTGTGTGAGTAAATAAGTATGTAAAGGTCTTAATTTCAGAGAGGTTAAGACTGTAACGTCTCCTTTGCTTAACTTGTCTCGTTTAATAAGGCATGAAGAATTTCGATTTAAGTGCGGATGGAAAGAAAGAAAGGAAATTTCGGAGGAAATCTTGGATAAAAAGAGCCTTATAGAATATACATAGGGTTCGCAGTAAAAAAAGGCGCTTGAGAAGAAGGGGGCCAGAAAATTGTGAGCAAGGTTGCAAAAAGTAAAGGTAGGTAAAACTTACGCAAAATCATTGATAATAACAACAAAGAGATAGTGAAAAATTATAAGAAAAAAGAAAAAAATTACAGAATTAAGAAGGGTACAAAATGTAGAACATAAAAAGGTGTATGAAACAGTGGACTCAAACCCATTGATAATAATAAGTAAGAGATAGGAAAATTATAAGAAAGAAAACGAAAAAAAAACAGAATTAAAAGGGTATAAAATATAACATTTTTGCAACAAACCAGCACTTCGAAGCATTGCAATCGTTAGCATTTCTTCTAATGTCGGCGAACGATGCGGAGGCACTCTGGACGTTAAGCAGCTAACGGCAGCAAGTTTGTCATACTAGTGATTCTCCTCATCTCGTTGTTTAATTATTGAGTGGAGGTCGACTTGATCTCCCTTAAGTCCTCTGCTTGCACGTCCATCGACGAGAGTACACGTTGCGTCAATCTCGGGCGCCTTCACATGTCTTATGGCCTTGCGTCTAAAGACATTTGTGCCCTTGGAAAGGATTTCCTGCGAAAGGTGGTTGCAGCTACTTGAGAGGGGATGGGAGGCAACGTGTGGAAGTGGGAGGAAGAGGGAATTTCCTTAAGAGCGTCGCTCAGACCACATGAAAGCGGAAGATAGTTTCGGCGGAAGCTGTGACGTCATAAAAAAGACGTTCACGAGGCGAGGATCCTCACGTGACAGAGGAAGCCTAGGTGCGCGGGTTATTTTGTGCCGGAGGCAGGGAATTAGGCTGGCTCTTAGGCCTTCTTTTATCGTCAGGGAAGTGATTAAACGGTCAGGAAATTTGCCATTAGACGCAATTTATGTTTCACCTTCTTGATAGAAATTGTGCCATCAAAGTGTGAGGAAGATTCTCCTTTACGTTCATCATTTCGGAGGGGCTTTGATACTTTTGAGGTTTTAAGCTTTCTAATGTGTAATTTTCGTGGCTTTACCGGATTTTACTGTACACAAATGTTAAAATTATTATCACCATAACTAGCTATGTATACATATATCTTTATATAGGATAAAATGAGGTTTAATGGTCCTGTCTTACAATAGCCCGTTACTAAGGAATTTAATAATAAAACAGAATACGACATTAAGCGAGTAAGATGGAGTTAATCAGTGAATAAGTACTGATACGTGTTGCTGTACTATGTTAATATGAAGAAACACTGAATTGCCATTTAAAATTTTATAAAAGAATATGCATATAAGATTGAATAAGGTAGGAAAAGAGAGAATTGGGTGGTTATTTTAATTACTCTACTGTAATTGGCAGAGAAAAGCTTTGGAAGCTATAAGCACAGCCTAAAGAACGCTAAACTATGCGACAATCTGATTTAAAGTTCTGATGATTTAATATATATAATATTCGATGATTATACAAAAGCTTTACGTTATATAGTTAACAGTAATTTTTATTAGGCTTTTATACAAAATAAATATTCGTAATTCATTAAAAGTGTGTATATAACTCATCGATTGTCATTTTTAAAGGTCTTTCGACGGTTGAGGTGATTTCACACATAGATCTCCTCTGGGGATCGAACTCAGGACTCCTTTCACCAAAGATGAGCGCGCTTTCCACTTGGCTGACCGGTAGCCCATTTTTCGATACGGTAAATTAAAGGAGATTATATAATTCCTTTTTAGATTCTAAAGTGCATTTACGAAATACAAAGGGGAATCCCAAATTTTATGAAATCAATCGGAGAGTAGAATAGAGAATTAATAACTTTCTGCAATCTCAGACAACTTATTGAATAATTTCTACATTCTTTTCAGTTAATTCTGGGGATTTTTAACTCCTCCACAGACAATACACTGCACTGCCTATCATCTCATGAAACTGCCTAAAATCTCATAAACTAAGAATTATTTAATGTAAGAGAGCAACAGCTGTTAGTTTCTACATTCCAATTATTTTAATGAATTAAAGATTCTTTTTAAGTCTTAAAATTGCATCACTTTCTACAAGTTTCTAAAATTTACTTTGATAAAATAATTCATCTATTCTAATGTTACTTGTACAATGAATTTCCTTTTCCTTTTCAATCAAATTTTGCCCGATCTCGAACCATTTAGTTTAAACCATGAAGTTTAATGCTACTCATAATATTTTTATATAGATATTGTAATTGGTATATTTAGTTTCATCATTTTCCTTTAATTTATCAAGAAAATTCTTAAATGTATATTTCCATCATAAATAGATGAGAGAATTTGAGCTAAAATCTCCTAATTTTACCTAAACAGAAAGGCTTGAAAAGATCGTATGACTACCAATAATCACTGGCTTCAGTAATGCCTGATTAGTTAATTGTAGGCGCAATCAAGCTCTTCGTAAAGTACCTGAGAATCTAAGGCTTAAATTTTCCCCTTCAATTAACCCCTCGCTTATTGAAATCAAGTTTGATGTTAGCTGAATCAACGGTTACTATCTTAATATTTAACTAGATGAGGATGGCCATGCTTTGCCTAAGTATGTATATGATAATTAGTTTTAGGCGGCGCATCTTGTGAGCAACTTTGTAAGCCTGGCGTCCGTCTTTTACCCAAGGAGGCCTGTGTTCATAGCTCGACCCATTATGCCTTGGGCGTTACCTTCGACCGGGCACCAGCAACACCTAAACTTTTCTCATTACCGGGAGTGGAGACCTCTGGGTTCTAGTTGCGAGGCTGCTTACGACGTCCTGAGGAAGGCATTTGAAGGGATTTGTTTTAGAGCCACTCTCTCTCTCTCGTGTCATTCTCCAAAGGATTAACTAAAACGCCGTTTTGGTCGTCGAACCAAGATATTAAAATGTTTCGGAAAACTTAGAGGAATTAAAAGGGATGATCCTTTCGACCGGGAAACTAAAGAATGTTTTTTCTTTTTTTTTTTTGAAAGCGGTGATGGAAGTTGGGACAGACAGCTGAGTGACCGCGGAAAATTAATAAGCTGTTTTATAAATTTCCCGGAGAGTTACCTGTTTTATTTAAAAACATCCTCTTCTTTTCCTAGAATTAGAATGTCTAGTTAAATTCGTCTGTATTTATTATTTTTCGCTAGAGAGACTTATGTTCAGGACAAAGAGTTAAATTCATATTTACTTTTAGCATCTCAGTGACGAGGAAAATTTAGTTACAGTAAAACGTATTTTTCCTTATGAAGGATTTAAGAATACCGAGTAATTACACACAGATGAAAATCACCGCAACGGTATGAATTAATTTAATTCTAGCATTTTTACGGTGTCTTTTTTGTAATCTGAATGAATATTCTTATTAAGTGTACCTTATCCCACCATATCCCACATACTGCAGGGGCAATATGGATTTTACTCGTTCTTATGTTTTAATTGGGGATTCGTAATTAAAATAGTGCACCTTAATGGCGAATATAATTATCATAGTCACTAAGAGACCTTCACAATACTATTGTTAAGTCTCTGAGATGTAATTGGAAAGGTTTATACCCCGATTTCCTCATTTTTCCTCCTGCTCACATACAACAACATTTTCCTCTATAAAGCATTTTATCCCCTTCCTAATGAAAGGTTACCTGAGTTATAGTTCAATTAGGGAATTAATAAGTGAACAATAGGAAAAATTCATTTTATTATTCAGCTAATGATATCTCCTTTCCCGAGGATATAAATTAATTTAACTACGAGCAAATGAATATTTCCTTGAAACCACAGGAATCAAGTTAATCTTTTTAGTACCTGAGTGATACGGTATGTAAACACCTTTATTCATACCCTTCGTTTTTATAAATATAAATTCAAGAGTGCGGTTGAGAACGATAACGAATGTTTTGTAATAATTGTTTATTGTTTACTTCCAACTATTTTGCATCTCTTCCGCTTCTGTTCCAGTCTCCATTATCTTCGCATGATATTTACTTTCCCTAAACGAGCTGGGTTTGGCCATTGGATTTCGTGCTTTTTAGGCACCTCAGCGTATTGAAATAACTCCTAGCTCTCTTTGACTCTGTTTTTTGCTCCAATGGTTACGGAGGTGGATGTTTAGTTTTTAAATCAAAATTTTCCTGGCATTTCCTCATCAAATCGTATTCATGAAATTCCGCTACCTGCGCCGATGGAAAACACACCCCGTTCTCTAACATTTGAAATATTTAATATGCCTTATCTTATTTTACTAATCTCATTAAATTGGAATGTAAATGTTTCATACAAAACACAGATATTATAAATATTAAATTTTGCGACATCTCCTAGAAAATTCAAAGTTATCACTTTCAAAAGAGATATTCGTATTCATGTGCTAATTAAATGACACTAATTTGCAGTTCTAACGAATGGCTATTTGGCGAGTTATAATGTAATTGAGAGTAATGAAAATTAGCATACTGACTTTCACATTCTAGATCAGGGGTCTATAATTTATTGCTTACAAAAGGTTTCAATAGAGACCGCGGTCAAACTGGATATCATATCGAATGATATCGAATTACGTTATGGCGAGAAACTTAATATTCCCACTTTGTTATTTTCGAACAATTCTGATATATTAAATT
Source organism: Pachydiplax longipennis (assembly GCA_036926295.1). Classification (NCBI taxonomy): domain Eukaryota; kingdom Metazoa; phylum Arthropoda; class Insecta; order Odonata; family Libellulidae; genus Pachydiplax; species Pachydiplax longipennis. The sequence goes on from JAVFKF010000003.1 coordinate 45,032,309, forward strand.
ATACCTATTTCACCTATAAAACTCACTTCGGTTATTGCCTATCAGGCACGATACGTATACGCACGATATGTATATTTGAGGACACAAAATAAATGACATTTAGATCCGACTTGTCTCTCTGTGAGCTTATGCAGACCAACTCTCAAAAATAGTTATAAGATCCCTGTTCTAGATGAATATCAAACCCTAATTATTCCATGTGAGTTAGAAAATCAGAGTATCTCCCATATATCGCCATAATGATGAATTCTGAGCGGGATTACCTTAACCAGAAGTGTATATTTTCAATTTCGAGTCTGTTTTAACACCCGGAACAACTAGTTATATCGCGAAATTTCGCCACACTTTTTCAAATTTAATCATCTAGTGGAAGTTGCCTCGGTGAAATTTGCCGGTGGAAAATCTCTGCTCTATTTGAATTTCAAATTTTGTCGCCTCTAATGAAACGCGTTTCAGTGCAGTGTTTTCAGTGAGATTGCGAGCAAACGATTCACTGTTTCACGTCCTTGCTTAATCTAATATCATCTCTAGAGAAAATCTTCTAACGAAGTAGAATGATTTAAATTCCGCAAAATATCAATGTTTTTATAGCATGGGCGCGAAATGAAACATACATACAACATTCAGAACGTAGCGCCTTGTTTTTTAAACATATTTATTCAACCGGTTTATTCCGAGTTTCAAATTCGAACAGGTACGAGGATGCATCAGGAAGTGAGCATACAAGCTCTCCCGAAGGGCTGATCACGGATGCACTGATGTTCCATACTTCAGAACGCAGAAGTAAAAAAATACTTTCTCTCATAATCATCGTGGTTGTACAAATGTTTCCCTTACGAAAACAGAAGCATCTCTACCAGAAAAGAAGAAACGAAACTCTAATTCTTGACGCCGCACAGTGGGCTAGAATCGAAAAAAGCTGGCCAAAAATACGAAAACGCTTTTTTTGAGTGAGGACTACGAAACTTCGCATGATTGATTTAGAATAAATTCTGCATACAACTATGGAGATCATTTAAGTAGGATCCTTCTCATTAAAATTATACAGGGGGTCAAAGTTGACCAATTTTTGCGAAAATTTCCAGTTTTCGATTTTTCACGAAATTCTTCAACTTCAAGTCAATTGTGAACACAAACTAGGAAAATCATCGAGTAAAATATGATGCCATTTTATAAATATGTTCTTTGTCCTTCATAAGACTTGGTTTCAATGAGCTCTGGTGAATATTTATGTACTTTACATGACAAAATGGCGGACCCTGATTTTGGAACAAATTTTTACCTAAAGCGAGAAAAAAAGTTGATTGAGACACCGTGTGACACGGAGTTATTTACACCACGATAAACTACAAACCTTCGTTAATGGGAATCTGAAATAAAATCTTGCCCCAATTTGCCCCAATAATATATAAGTCGACTTTTCGACAACGCTGCAAGGGCCGAATCCGCGCGGCGGAGCACCGTCCTCCGCTACGCTCTCGTGTTTTGGGAGGAACAACGAACCAATACGTTTCTGATTCGTTCTTTTTGTATATTTTGAGCATTATTATACTTTTGACATATCTTAGATAACTATGTTTGTGATTTTGATACTGAATGCTTCATCACTCTCACTCTCAACTATACTGAAAATTATCTTACAAAATCGATACAAAAAGCCACCACTTTGTGTAATTTCATAACAGTAATGAAATATAATTGTGATATTATGAAAATGGTGGCATGTAGCGTAGCATTTTCTTCAAATACAAAAATTGGCCACATCTGGAGTTGTTTTGGTGACCGTCGCAGTGCTCTGGAAAAGTTCGGCAAAGGGCTCGTTTTATGACAGACAGCTGCGCTTTTTCCGGATTAAAAGTACCCTAAGAATTGCATGTCCGTGACTTTTCCTTACAAGCTTAGGAATAGTACAGATCTATTTGAACATTGGATAAGAAGGTGTTGTGTTTTGTAGCTACGACAGTTCTGTGAAACAAGAAGTCTTCGACAATCTCCTGGTAGCATTCATCGAGTGAGGTTTTAGATATTTCATAGGAATTATATCTGGTGAGGTATGTTTTTTCATTATATATTCCCTTTTATTTAATGTATCAGAATACGGTGGTAAATATGATGTATTTTCTGATCGTGTTAAAATGTGCTCACGTTATTTGAGTGTTCTCTACTCCCTTTGTCCTGCATGTATTATAAAATGCTACATTTGCGGAGAGAAATTTTCGAATATGAACAATCTATCGGCGATTAGTAATCGAAAAGTGGACGCAGAAAATTTGTCCTATAGCATTTCTACGCTGCATGGTTGAATTAGAATTTTTTGAGTGTTTATTACATATCTTTCCGACTTACCTTTAGGCAACTGTAGGTGAGAGTACCATTGAACTTATCTTAATATTCTTAAGTAGGCTCGTGGTAATCACAAATTACTGTTTGAGGAGAGAAAATCTCATATTCAGAAAGAGTTTAGAAAAAAGATGGGACTGATTGTAGATGTACCTAAACCAGGATATGGCTCCGCAAATTATGGAAATACATCAAAGTGTTTCTTTAAAAGTCCGCTAGTTAAATCTAGCAGCTAAAATAGCAGGTGCGAGGTTGAATTTATTTTTATTAATGCGTAATCTTTTATTAAATGTAAAAAAGAGGACACTGAAATAGATAAAGAAGAAATTTTCACTCACAAAGATAAGAGTTCTGTATATGGTTTGTTTTATATTATTATTAATTTTTTTTCCTAAACTACCATCTCCCAATTATAATTTAATTATACATTTCCTAAAAACAATTGACTAAGATCTCATAAAAAGATTCGCCAATATCTTGAAGGTAATTTCAAGTGGTTTTCCACTAAATGAAATAGCGTTCAAAGATTATTGCTGTGCTACAGCAGAGATGTATGTCCGATTATATCCGTGGTACTATATGCCACCAACAGTACATAAAGTACTTATACACGGGGCTGAAATAGCAAAACAGGCAATCCTTCCGTTAGGGCAACTGACAGAAGAGGCAATGGAGGCCCGGAATAAAGACGCAAGGAAATACCGGGAGAGATACACAAGGAAACACTTCAGAGTGGCCACGAACGAAGATTTGTTCCGAAGATTACTTCTAACTTCTGATCCGCTAATTTCAATATCGGCACCAGTTAGAACAACGAAAGGATCGAGGAATATGAGCAAAGAGATTAAGGGGGTCCTAGTCATGAACAATGAGGAGGAATTGGCTTATGGGGATGAATATTCTTCAGACGAGGAATGCATTTAATAGAAAAGGTAATTTATAAAAACACCGTATACTTCATTATAAACTCACTTAAAACTTTGACTGCATGATTTAGTAGAAATTTAGCATTATCGCACAAAAGTAAACTAATATATGATATTAATATCGCTTACGTGGTCCCATGCTTTAAAGCATAACCCATTTCATTTTTTACAATCATCACCCTACAAGAAATGGTGACTTTGTAATAAATATTGATGTCTAAGATATGTACGAAGTATAATAATGCTCAAAATATACAAAAAGAACGAATCAGAAACGTATTGGTTCGTTGTTCCTCCCAAAACACGAGAGCGTAGCGGAGGACGGTGCTCCGCCGCGCGGATTCGGCCCTTGCAGCGTTGTCGAAAAGTCGACTTATATATTATTGGGGCAAATTGGGGCAAGATTTTATTTCAGATTCCCATTAACGAAGGTTTGTAGTTTATCGTGGTGTAAATATCTCCGTGTCACACGGTGTCTCAATCAACTTTTTTTCTCGCTTTAGGTAAAAATTTGTTCCAAAATCAGGGTCCGCCATTTTGTCATGTAAAGTACATAAATATTCACCAGAGCTCATTGAAACCAAGTCTTATGAAGGACAAAGAACATATTTATAAAATGGCATCATATTTTACTCGATGATTTTCCTAGTTTGTGTTCACAATTGACTTGAAGTTGAAGAATTTCGTGAAAAATCGAAAACTGGAAATTTTCGCAAAAATTGGTCAACTTTGACCCCCTGTGTAATTTTAATGAGAAGGATCCTACTTAAATGATCTCCATAGTTGTATGCAGAATTTATTCTAAATCAATCATGCGAAGTTTCGTAGTCCTCACTCAAAAAAAGCGTTTTCGTATTTTTGGCCAGCTTTTTTCGATTCTAGCCCACTGTGCGCCGCGCCAAGACGGCTTGCTGATAGTCAATCTTGGGTGTGAAATGCCTACCTCCCACAATCAAGGCTCCCAAGCGATAAAATCACCCTGACAGTTTCCCTGCTCTTAGAGTAAATGGTCCAGTGTATCCAATGGAAAGCACTTTGAAAGTTTAAGACTAAGAATCCATGTTAAGAAAAAACAAACACTTGGCACCCCATACTTGATAACTCCCACAGAAGTTTTTTAATATGATATATTTCGTTTTACCAGAAGATGTCAATGCGTTGACGAAACATTCCAAATTAAAAATTCGCTTCGCGTTTAGTCAAGTATTTTCCTTTCTAAGATGGCAATTGTTAAATTCCACAATTGAATATATTAATTTAAATGAAATGAAAAACAAGGCTTGACTGCACCCACTAAAAGTTTTGCATTTCATTTGATTTAAGCATGTTTAAGTTCCATCCCGTATCGCTGGATTTAGTTAACTATATTAATGTAATTTAAGCATAAGGCTGGATTTGCTTGATATTTCGTTGGAAATAAATATGCATTCAGCGCCCCCTGAGACTTCTATGCTTCCCTGCAACGTTGGAGCAGAGGAACCACACCAAAGATAGTTTTACTTACTTACTTTTACTTACTTTTGAATATTATGGTTAAGGAGTTCTTATTTTGAATATTGATATGTCGTTGTTCATCTTTTCATTGAATGAACCAAATTCAAACCCATTCACTGTCCTGAAGGTGGCTGCAGAGTTGGCGACCGAAACGTCGACGGCATGGAGAGACGGTACCAGATTGGAAACCCAAGAACACTTGCTACAAATTCAAGCCTGTTCTTGTGATTCGCCTTTACGAGGGATCAAAAATAAGTAGACGCGATCTTAGGACTCACACTCAATAGCCTACTGCGCAGGTGGGTCTAGTCCAACTCAGAATATAGGGGAGGCAGCAATTACTGGTAGGAGAGCCATGCGCGAACATCTTTCACGTGTTTAAATTAGAAATCGCTTATTACGTATGACATATAGCAGACCTTTTCCTCTCAAACGTTCCTCTCCCTTCTAAAATTATTTCCCTTCTAGTGAGACGTCATCGGCCACAGGATCACGACTGCATTATGTAGACTTAGAAGTTTTTAAAATCAAAGCATATGTATACCCTGCCGCATGCCGAGAGGTGGCTTGCAGAGCGCAAAGGTAGATGTAGATGGTGCTCATACGGATTTGATCAGGATATCGTATATGGTATCCTACTTTTTTATATGAAGTTCTGCTCATTATTTAATGATACGACGTCCAAGTATAAGAAAGGGTATAATACATTTGAGGTTTAAGCGGAGGAAGTCTTTGTCCAAATGGTTAGCAATAAGCTTAATTAATTATACTTTCCCAGAATGGCTACAAAAACGTTTTCAGATAGCTTTGTGTCAACCAACGTTTTTGTAATAGCTCAAATCCATTTTCTTTGATTTCCACTTTCAATCAGGTATTACGAGAATGATTATTTGAGATGGGATCCCGGAGAAGAGCGTTTAATTATCTAAATGGAAGGATCATACCCAGCAAAGCTCTTCTTCGGTATCTGCCACTAATTCGAAACATAAACGCCAATGGTCAATGATAAACTCCATTTGCGGCTTTAGCAAAGCTTTTGTGGTCGCTCACAGGTAAGTTAGCTCGTACCTTCTCAGTTGTCGAACGAAATCAAATTTGATAAGTAATTCTTCAGACGGAGACAGAGTAATTCAGAGAAAGGAGAATAGATTTATCAGAGAGGGAATATCATCCAAGAATAGCACTGGAGGTAGTATCGCTAGTACCGATATAAACTTAAAGTTGTCTTCAAGAAATATCAATCAGTAATATCACCCCCTTTCGCTCATAATTTATCTCATATGAAACTTTTACTTTAAATTTGTCATGTAATGTAAATGTAAAAGGGAAGAAATAACGAAACAATTTTTCCAAAATATATATAATATTCGGTTGGTTAGAGCGAAAAAATGGTTCGAACCGGTTCGACATTTGCAGGATCAAAACCAAATTTTGTTATATCCATTGAACCTGAATCATAAACGAAACGAAAAATACAACGGTCCTTAAGCCCAAAAGAATTTTTCAAAAGTTCAAGCAGGGTTTTAAGAATTTGTTGTACAAATCTCCATAGATTAACTTATCTGCATCTTTGAGATGCAAAACGGACTAGACATCCATCACATTTTCCCGAAAAAAGGACTTACGTTTTGGCATAAATGTTATGTTAAGTTATGTTAAGTTATCAAAATCATGATTGTAAGTTTTTGCCAATGGTAAAATTGTTTTGGAAAGAGAGAATTACTCTAACGAATAGCAAGAACACTACGTATATACACTATCTTTCATCATTTCGAGTTATTTTTTGTATTCTTTCACAAGTATAAGAAACACACTGGCAAGCGTTTTAAATATACTATGATGTGCGCTTTGCATTTTTTTCCTCAAGCTTCTATATTTTCTGGTCTAAGTACATCTTTCTTTTGCTATCTGGCTTAAGAAAAATGAAATTTAATGCATCTTTATTTCCATCTAACACAATATGTGACTTTTTTTCTAAAAGCATTGGTGCTCTTCTTTTATAGTAATTATCTTTCCCAACTGAAGAGTATTTTCCCCCGAAACACAATAAGGCTGAAGAAAATATTGGAAGAATATTTTCGAAATTTTCGGGAAAATTTTTTTCTCTCTTTCTTAGAAATGGATCATTACTGAAGTGCTACTTCCCATTATTACTACAAAAGTAACACAGATTTCATCTCTTATTACATAACCGTATTTTGGGTTCCTATTGAATAATGCTTCAATATATTCAACGAATTCCATAAGGGTTTGGTTCTAGGATTTAGTAGGCCTAGAGTCGATGCCGTAACATTACCATCAAAAGGCTGCAGGATTCAGAGGCGTGGGAATACCGTGCTTGGCCACTAGGCCGGCAATGCGTAGAGTGGAAAGATATGATATGAGCGGAAATTTGTAAAGAGGGAAGCCGAGGGAAAGTGGAAGGCAAGAGATGCGGGGCATTCAACAACGATAGCAACACCCAAACGCCTGCGGAATAATGATCAAAGAGTACGTGGGATACGGTAGTGTTTCTCCAGAAAACATAAATAATTCATTCGAAATATGCTAACGATTTCTCGGCCTTTCTTGGTGAAGGGTGAAGTGAATGATAGTCCGCACCTTGCTTTTCTTGGAAGGGATTCGCAAGCCGTGGTCTGAGGTGAACGCTTGATGGTGGCATTTAGATAAAAATTCAAGGCACAGATGGAACGATTCCATGTTTCGTAGAAATGCATCAGAGTGATGTTTACACTGAAGTTGGGAGTTTTATATTTCTCAGTTGCGGTAGAAAAAGACGGAAGAGACAGATTAGAATAGAAAAATATATTATTATTATTCGATTCTATATCAGGCGAGGTTAGGCCGGAGTGTCTTCCACCTAACCTCATATGACGATATTATAAGGTGATTAGTAAAACATTAAATATAATTAAGAAGGGAGAGGAGAAAAAACGGAAAAGGAAACATTTGGTTTGTGGGAAAGATCTCCAACAACTGAAGGTTAATAGAGAAAAAACCCATGATGCAGGAAAACTCCCATACAAGAAGGGTCGAATAAAACCCGCAAAAACATAGTCAGGAAAGAAAATGAATCAAATAAGATAGTTATTAAAAAATTCAAAAAACGATATAGAATAAAAGAAAATTATACATAAAAATAGCCCAACTCACGAACAATTTAAATTTTAAAATATTAAAGATGAAAAAATGTAATCAAAACATTAAGATTAAGCTTCTGATGCCTAATAATAGAAAAAATTAGGTTATATTTGGACGAAAGAGAATGGTGAACCACCTAAAAACAGGTGATTTTAGCGATATACGTTTTCTTAGTTCGGCAGCGGCAGTTATTGAGAATTTTTAAAGATGTCGATCTTTTGTTTCAGTCAATCTGCAATGTGACTCACCTGTGCTATTCTGTTATATTGATAATATTTGTATAAGCTTAACAGTGATGTGCGAATCGAATTGAATAAACACTTGGCTCGATTCTATACCATTAGTTTCACACCAGTTCAATAGAATTTCAACACATATTTTGCAGATACTAATAAAATTATGGTTATCTTTATGGTGGTTTCAGTACTTAAAAAATATAGAAGAAAACAGGTCTCTTCTCATCTCTAATGTTAACAGCAGCTGACCCGCAATGGACTGAAAATGATAAAGAGTAATGAATCAAAATTTAATCTTCGATAACTCTCAGCTTGTTTTCTTAACCTTTAAATTAATTAGTGGTTCGCAATTAATTCTAAACCAAAATTGTCGATCCCCGCAAACCTAATTCAATTTGCAAATTTAAAACCTTCCGATGCCTTCATAACGATATTTATCTTTGACCTCTATTTATACTCACACTTTAGCTTTATAATGCTGCGGGTGAGTGCCATACATAATTTATAAATTAATTTCTCGAGCGAGTCTAAGAACAGACTGAATATTCATTCAACTCGCTCCTTAATTAATATAAATTTCCGTTCGTTATTCCTATAGAAACACTCGGTTCATTTAATTTGCTAAGACGCGGCCTTAGAAAGGGGGGAAAGAGAATAAGATTGTTTCTCAGAGGGAAAGTTCCTAACATTTCATTAGGCTAAAGCTGCGGATATGGCTTGAGAAGTTAGGAGGCATTCGGTGGAGTTGAGGATTTATTTGCTGAGACCTTGAGACACAATTTCATCTGCTTCATCTCGTCGACCAAGTTTTTGTTCCTAAGTCTTCGTAAGGCAGCGGCGCCGTAGACCAAGTTTAAAATTGATACAGAACATTTGAACTGAGGTTTCTATCGCCGAGGCAAATATATAGAGCAAATATCCGTTTGGGTAAATAAGGAAGCTCGAAACCTAGAATTGTAATATGGAGCTTATCTGAATCTCCCTTGAAACATTGATCTTGGATTAAACGCGTATAACGAGTGATCATGTAGCGGATATGCAGCTGAATTAACGTGTCTCTACTCTCAACACTCACTGGTTTTCTTCTTATTCTTTTATCCATAGATTTACATTCAAACTACTTTAATTCTGGTTAAGTATAAATTATTCTTTTACGTAATTTGAATGGCATTAGGTAGATGAAACAAAATAAAATAAAAATACTTAGTTAATGTTCCAAAAACATTCTACAGTGACGGTTTATTCCATCAATACTATGGAATGATATATAAACTGCTATATTGATGAGCTATGATAGCGTGGGCTGGAAGACAAATATAAAAAGGAAATGCATATAGGAAATATTATAAGAGATATGTAGTCGTGATAAATAAATAATAAAGAAGTAATATTATATATATTTTTTTCAAGTGAGAAGGAATTAGAAAGAATAGTTTAGGTTATTCAAATAACGCTCTGAACCCCCACGAAGAAATGAGAAGCAAGTAATAAACGAATAGATTCACAATAGATCGATTTTGATAGAGAAAGGAAATTAGTATAAATATAAGCTATAGAACAATCATTGATACAATAAATAACGTATATTCATATTTAAGTGATTAGAGTATGGCATCACCATCAGAAGTGTTTGTAACGATCTCACAACAGAGGATTTTGTATTATTACTTAATTATTTATTACTAATTAATGTAATTCTTATTGATGTTAACAATATATCTGGTTTAAGTTTCCTCTTTTTATGTTAAAGACTTAGGATGAAGGACGTTGATAATGGAATGAATATAATAATTGTCGTTTTAATTAAAAGAACGATTGGCCATAAATTATTAGTATACATTATTTGATTACGAACTCCTCTGGGACATTTTTTTATATGTATCTACGTTAAATAGAATTCCCAATCAACTAGTCATTACTATCGCTCATATGTATCACTCTTACTTAATCATATTTAGTCTCCTATTAAGCGAAGTTTTCTGATATAGCATAACGAATACTTCGTGTAAGGAAAGACTTCATCGCTTTAGAATATCTTATTATCTCCATGAAGTCATGTCTAGACTGTCAATTAATCGAAAAATTAGAATCAACGTTACAGTGATTCTCGAAAAGCAGAAACTGCGATTGAAGTCACAATTAGATAGAGTACATTTCAGGTAGTACAATAGTAAAGCTTGATCGGCATTTGATCACGAAAGATAATGCTCAATTACTGAAGCCTATGCAAACATAAGAAAGAACTTTTCTGAATGACGAACACGGTTATTCTCTTGTGTGAAGAAGTCGGAAAGGAATCCCCCCATTATAGAATCGAAAGGGAAAACTTTCGTTGCTTCCTCATCCATTTTGTAACTAAGAATTTCCTCCTTTGGTCTTATTCCACCTCCCAAAGGTTAAATCAAAGGTGAAAGGTCATTGCCATGGGACTGTAAATAACGTGCAAGAAGCCTTTACCCAAGCTATGGAAACCCTAACAAAGGACACGGCCAGAGCAGTCCCTAGTAACTATAGACACGCTAAAACACGCGAGTATATCGGGAAGACATGGGAAAGTTTTCTTAAGTCTCGCTTTTCATTGGAATATATGAGGAATACAAGAACACAAGGAATCAATGAGGAGTGATGTTCATCCTTCTATACCGAAAGGGAAACCTGGTAGAACAAAGTATGATTTTGTATCACTGCACTATGCTTTATGAAATACACACGTACATACTTATGATGCCTGTAGTTCGGGTTTAATCGTCAAACTTGGCATTCCGGACTTAATTGGTGCCGTGACTAGCTTATAATATTACCATCCCAGCTAACAATACCATAGAATATTAAATCTAGTAGAAAAATGAAAACGAATATGAAAATAAGGTACAAAAATATCACGCAATACAAATATACAAAAAAGTGTCATTTAAAAACTTATGGAAAAATCAAGAAATATTAATGTAGTCTGTATTAAAAAAGAAGGAAAAATAAATAGTTTGCTAGAAAAATCGATGAACTGCTAAATAATAACCGCGAAAAGAAAGAGGGTGTAAAACAGGACAAATATTAAAAGAAATACGTAAATTATTCCGATATACTATACAAGAAGAATGATTTAAACGTATATTTGCTACGTTATAAACAAGTACGTCTGATTAACAGAAATTTTATTGGGAAATTTATTTTTTGGCTCAAGCATTTTAAGAAAATCTGAAAGTGATGAGAATACTTTGATGCAACATCAGATGGAATCGATTTAATTTACTAATGAAATGATTTTGCTTTTCTATTAATAAACGATATTCATGAAGGTAATATTTCATATAGGTATAACACAAAATATGCAAAATGAACGAGATTTTTCCTACTGTATTCCTAGGTAGGGTAATTTTATATCCTTTTTAGTGAAACTAATGGAATGAAACAGATAGATAAAACTAAGATATATTCTAACGCATTCTATTTACATCCATTAATTCAAACACCTAGCACCTGCGGGGGTACTTTGAGCATTAGAAATATAGATTAGAGGGATCAGAGGCTGTTATTAATTTATATGCTGCTATCCTTGCCTAAAACCAACTTTAATGCATATTCAGTAGCGTAGATAAGTTTAGGGAAGATTTACTTATGATAAATGTTTGGGAAGTTTGTAATTCAGTCTGTAAACCAACATGTCTATGCCCTAATTTTCGCATTGATCATCCTACATGGATAAGCTAGGATGAAGATTTTCTTCTGGTTGTTTGCTTATGGAAACAAGAAAAGAAGAACATAACATCTTGAACGAAAAATTAAGGTACAGGTTATATATGGCTTAAAATTTTGCTACCGTTATCGAATGCCAACTTTTTATGAATACTAACCTTTTATCATTCAGTATAAAATTTTTCAATGGCATTTTTTGATCGATTTCCAGATTATTCAAGGGTAATCCCAGGGCTCGTTATACGAATAGTATGCTCTCAAACAGCAAAAATTATTAGATTATTATTAAATTATAATTCTCATATGCAGGACAATGTTGAATTTCGCCTTCATTTTTCCGAATATGAATTCATTTATTTTCTATTAATTTAATCTTTATCAAGATTCACAAAAAGTGGTACAATTGGACCAATTGTGAAGCCTAGTAAGTGTTCTTCCAGGAATTGGAGAAGGAAAAGGACCGAAGAAGAATACTTATGAAAGAGGTTTGAAGAGAAGACAAACAAATGATGGATCCTGAAAATAAAAATCGTGAAAAAATTGTTTTAATCCTAAGTAATTTTTCTTTTTATATTAGGTTTGCAATGTGATACTTGAGAAAAGGCATTAGAAGATTGGAAACCTTTGGGACTGAGGTATAGAGTAGACCGGAAAGAAGGAGTTGTGCTGATAAAAACGGGGTGCTATTGAGAGAGAGATAAGAAAGGGTTTTAATTGGCGGAATAAAGGGAGTTAGATAAAGTGGTTGGGTCACGGGTCGAGAAGGAATGGATTGGGAAAGAAGCTGAAGATGAGGTAAGAAAAAAGACAGAGGAAGACAAAGAAAAGATATTAAACGATATTAAGAGTTATTATCCAGAGAATATTGATTAGTAATAACAATAAATTTTAAACCTTGGCTAAGAAAAGATAAAAAAGGGGGAAATCACTTGTTTGGGGGTTTCTGACTCTTCAAACTACATATCACTAATAAAAAATCAGTAGATATGAGGACTGACAGTAAAATTTAACTAAGATCAAGTGTCATTACAAGAATATAGAAAATATACAAAATGATAAGCTTACAAAATTACACATTGAAGGCATTCATGGCAATCTTCATCATTTAAAAGCAAAACTTTATTTTTTTAGCAAATTTAAATTCACGTTTAGCAGTGGTGATACATAAATACAAAATCTGAGTATATTTGGAACTTAAATATTGGACAGATTGTCTAAAAAGTTCATTATTAGGTATTTGAATTGCATTTTTATATGTTCTTAAGTTTTATACTGATGGTTTTCCCCGTTCATCTATACTATTATACAATAATCTTACAACCTTGCATAGAAATAGGTTACTGTAAGCAATGAGACCAATCCTATCACAAGATTATTGAAACCTAACTGAAAATCTAGATTGAATGAAATGAAACTTTTTTATAGTTGAAATCGATCTCACAGACTAACCTTTAACAGTAGAATTCTCACTTTTGTCGGAATTTATACAATTTTATGGACATATTTGCTCGACTCTTCCTCGAAAACACCATTTATTTTGCAGGAGATAAAAGATCACAAAGTTCCGGCTGTTTTCTTCCACTCAGCTCGGGAAACCTTCAAAGAAATTTTCCGATGGAGTCATATCCTCCTTTTGGCCTTTGAGGCTAACAGCAGAAGAATTATGTGTAGTCCCCTCAATGTTCCCAGTAAAGAAGTTCGAAAGAGATCATTGAAACAACCGAGGGCACCCACTTGTTTTTTACTTTCCTCCTCAAGAGATGTCTCTACGGCCTCTATATCTCCGCGAGATAAACGCGGCAGAGGCGCTTGGATGGAATTTTTATTGCAGATTAAGAAATGCCCGCCGTATATTTCTTTGCTAAATTGCCTCCGAATTCACCCGATGGTTTCCCTATGCTTGCTTCCAACTTTCAATCGTCTAATGCATGCGTTATTCACTTCAAGTCACCCATTTATTTTTATCAAAATTTTGAATTTGTGCACAAATTTTTAGTGTATCGAATAATTTTGGAATATATTCCGACCCTCTACTTTTTCTAGGCGGTTCTGATAAAAAGGAACATTTACCACCTGAATTTCAGTATTTCAACCGGTATTTTTGGGTCTTTTCTTGAGATCATAGAAGGGATGCCTATCATGACAGATTGTAAAAATATTCTGCTAGACCTGAATCAGCTGTAGAAAGAAGGATATTCTTTGAGCTATCTATCTTCATCAAGATCAAATCCATGATTTTACAAACATTCGTTATATTATGGATATAATTAGCTGCGATTTTTTTGATAATATTGTATGTAAGCATATATATGACAGTTTATCGTTCATGATCGTCGTTTAAACAATTTATTCGATTTTTAATTTTTAAACCTCTTAAACAGTTGCCTTTAACCTTTCAACGATTCTTCTCCGCTTACCTCATCTCTATATGATTCATATTTTCATCTTAGGATATTTTCATCTTAGGATACTTTCGCAGGCTAAGATTCAACTTTAACTGAGTTCTTTATTATTTTGTTACATTTTATTCTTATCAATTCTTTCATTTTACTGCTTTCATAGTATAGTTCTGATATATGTTTATATTTATTTGCTCTTTATTGTGAAATTTGTGTTTTTTATGCATATTTTGACTTTTTACTACTGTGGTTGAGTCGCTGTCAAATGTTTTAATTTATTGCCGTTTTTAATCTGTTATAAAAGCCTTGTGCCGTTCAAGGATTTTTTAGGAAATAAATATATAAAATATCAGCATAATAGAATGATATCGATTCCAAGCTATGATAATAAAAAAATATTTCCTTCACGATTGACTTGAACTTGGCCCAAAACATTTCTCAAACGGATATTTTTCTACATCCACGTACTATTTATACTCATTTTGAAAATTTTCGACATTTCGGAATTTTTTCAACGTCTTTTAAAAAATTTAATTTCATATTCAATTGAATAGAATGTAGTGATCTTAAATATTTTCCATTATTTAAATGATATTTATCTATAAAACAGTATCCGCTCCGAAACTGAATATTGGAAGTTTGAAATGATATTAAAATCGTTCCCGTAAAGTTATTCGCTATTCCACCGAGGAAAATCCCTCGATAAAAACCATCATCCAACTTTACTTCGCTTCCATTTCCCTAATTCATGAGAGCGATCGTTTCTCAGGGCGGAGGACGTGTTTGGAAAAACACCGCGAAATGCGTTTGAGGCCGTCGAAAATCGATGGAAGAAAGCCTTGCTCGTTTGTCGGAACAAATCTTTCACAACGGACTTATTCGGTGCGCTTCTATTCAATTTGTTTAAACCCCGCGTTCAATATTTTTACCCGCTTCGGAATCAATCCAATTTCCAAACTTTCTCGCACTGCTCACACACTTTCCATCCTCATTCAGTACCAAATCCCCACGCAGTTCCTTCGCCCTGTGGTTGTTTTCTAGGCAGGGTAGGGGGCGGTGGGTGGAGTCGTAAACCTTCCCTAGGTGCCCCTTGGGCTTTGGGGGCGGCATTTAGGGAGGGCCATGTGCTCCCGGCCGTGGCTGAAAGTTTCAACCTCCGGAGGCCATGGGAATACGCTGGGGAAGGTGAGGAGCGTGTGTCTTTAAGACATCTAGCTCGCTATATAAACTTTCACTAAAAATGAAATAAGGGACCGAAAGCGTATTTCAGACTGGGGTTGGATCTATTTCAGATTGTAATACAGTAGAGGTGTATTAGTCTTAAATGGAGCTCCTTTCGCAGAATTGTTTTTCAGTTTTTGAAAGCCGATGAGCGAAATAAATAGTGGACCGTAAATGCTTTTCTTATGAATAGAATTATCAACTATGAATATCTCCTTAAAATGCTGCACGATATTTTAAAAATCGATCCGATAAAAGTAGTCCACAATAAATATTTTCTAGTGATTAGATTCATCAATTCTTAAAATGGTACATAAAAATATATAAGTCGATATATATATATATATATATATATATATATATATATATATATATATATATATATATAACTATAGTACTCGATAATAAATATTTTCTAATGATTAGAATAGTCAATTATGAATTTCTTCTTACAAAATGGTCCATGAAACTGATAGGGGCTCACTATGATTTCACATTTTTTCTGTTGTCGTGTATTGAACTTCATGCATCAAATAATTATCATGGAATTAAGCATGCCGCATATATCCACGCACACATACAGAAAGTTTTCGCTGTTAGCTTTCGAAGTAAACCTACTCTAGTTTATTCAAATTACACCTACTCATTCACCATCATGGAATTTTCTCACTCTCTACCCATGTATTTTTTCACTTATGCCCATATAGTCCTCTCTATAGTTTCCATTTAATTACCTCACTCTGTAAATTTATGCATATTTATCGCATCTCTCTCTTTCATTCTGGTCACTTACAGACTGTGGTACCTTTGTCGATCTTCGTTTACCCATTATCTTCATGCATTGGAAAAAGAGAAAACACATTAAATCGCTAAATGGAAGTAAAAATCTTCCTCCAACGTTATTCAATGCAGTAGAAAAAGTAATAAAAAGAGAAGAGGAAAATCACATGAATAGTATTTTTAATCATATTATAAGTTAAATATTTGTAATGTACTAAAAACGTGGCAATATTCAAATTAATCTTCTGAAGTTAAAAGTAACTTGTATTTACTGTAAAGTTCCTCTTATTTTCATTGAAAAGTACAAATATCTATCTTTACTTTTTAGTTTTCGATAAATGGTTGGAAATAAATTTTTGTATGTATAGATCCCTTATTTTTAGGCGGGAATATAACAAAAAATATGATATATGAAAAGCACTTAAGATGCATGCATAATTATTTGTATGATATGCTATAAAGTATGTATCAAAGTATCTAATGAGAAGATTTGCACATGAGATCTTCCTTTTACATCTAAAAACAAAGTGTCGACTCGTAAATAGTAGGTAATATATTGATGACAAAATATGAAGTTAAATATTCATATTCTAGGTATTTATTGCCCTTCAATCGATTTCTACTTGTCTTTGATGCGTGGTCTGTAATAGATTTCCCTTTCACGTCTCTCAATCCCCAATTTTTTTACGCGGGTACTGAAATGCTTAATTACCCACGGATGCCTCAACTAAGCCTCGCCAGAGCAGTCGTCCTTTGTAAAACCCTTTACTTTCACCCAAGTTTCATTTGCATGCTCCGCCATAGCTATTGATCTCTCTCCATCTTTTTGCCCACGTTTATTGCCGTCCGCACATTTTCCTAGTCTCCCATTCTGTCACCTCCCCTTGCTTTTTCTTACCCCAATGATATTTTGAATTGCTTTTTATTTCCCAAACACGCCCATTAAAAGTCCCACATTTATCATAAAACTTTTCCCCTGGAAATTTCCCTCACGAAACATCCTGTTTTCGGCAAACTCAGGCGCTCCAACTCTTTAATAATCTTTAAGGTATCCTAAATTTGGCCAATCCTGGATTGTTTTCTTGCAGTTATGCCCCAAGCAATTTATCCTATTCTGTAACATATTTTAAAACAACTTTGTTTTGTTTTCCCTCGAAACTTCTAATGAAATTAATTTACATCTTTAATAATAAATATATAAATATTTGAACTTGATTTCAGGTAGAAAAGTCATGTTCTCGTGAATTTTTGCTTATACTTATTATTTGACATATCAATTTATGTACATATAATCTAAATACAGTGCTATAATAATAATATAATAGTAATACTACTACTAATTCACCTATAAATCATATAAAAATAACCATACCAGTTATAGAAAATAATCTTCAAAGGGAGCTCAGGAACTAGATCGGTTGATATCCAGAACATCCAGTTTTTTAGTATATTTTTTTTAATCCATAACCAAAATTAGCGTGCATAGGTGTTTGTGTAACTTAGTTTAATGCTGTAAATATCATTTATGAGAAGGCAGGATTACGATACCATACTTACGGAAAACATTTCCTCAGTTTTAAGAGCTGTCAAAATCTTCATGTGTAATCGGTGTACAATGTATTTAAACGTGACAAATTAATTAGGTGCTATTTGAACACTTCCATGTTCACCAATGTTAGGAGGTACCGCAGCAAAAGCTAAGTTGTGAAACACCGATAGGTCAATAATCAATTCTATGAATCTTCAACCAATGAATTTTTTAAGATGTGTAATGAATGTCCTATAAACCCAGAAAAAATTGAATATCCCAACAAAATTCGAATTTGAAAGTTTTAAAGAGATTTTACGTACAATGATATATGCAAGAATCTACGGAAAAACAGCTTTCTTACTATGCACGTCGAAGATTGCCTTAAAAGGAGCTGAAAAATTATAAATTCAAGAAAGGTATTTCTATGAGAGAAACGGAGATTTCCGGGCTTTTTAGTAGCTCGCTATACTCCAGATCTAGCATCATATTCCGTACCGGTAGTCGTAACATCTCCTTGCAAATAAACAGCCATTTAAATTTGAGATTGGGTGGTCGATATTACATCTGTGTGCCCAGCCAGAAAATGTATCGTTAGAGTACATTTTTAGCTGTTCACCCAAACATTTCTTCTATTATTGATCCAAAGCCAGGTCACTAATTGTAGAATAATTTCATCTGTCCTAAATTAATATTATCAAAGAATGAAGGGGACTCCACATCTTCGATTACAGAAAAAACGAGAAAATGAAGATATTTCGATCATCGACGGAAAGTTTAAAAACATTGTTGATTCACCATTAAGGTATCCTTATCCAAAGAAGTACTACGAACTATAAAATACGCAAGAAATCTCCATTCTCTGCAAGCTCTTTATTTCCCGCTGTTTTCATTCTGAGTAGAAGTTGCATCCTGCCGTCTATGCCACCAGGAAATCCACGATTTATCTGTGAATCTATCTGTGAATTCTTCCAGTGCCAAGGACTGTAGAAAATTTAACATTTTTAAACAAATAGTTTCTGAGAAAAAAAAATATGGGGCATTACTTATTGAACGACCCTTGTATATTTAAAAATTTCTGCTCTATTTTTATTTATTTTATAGCCAAGGCTTATTAAATACTGGTACTTGGAATCGAATCTATGAAATCGAAAATCGAATGCCTCTATTTCACTTTATTTGGAATGAATGCGCAGGAATCACGTTTTAGACTTTATTTTGTAATCCTTGTGCATGAGGATCAGGGATCAAAGTTCATAGGTCACTTCCCTGTGAGGATTTCTAGGAACTACAAAGCAAAACAAAGAGATAATCTGCAAATCTCTGTTATGAAAGATATCTGGACCCTATCCATCTGGATTTCTTGGGCTAAGCTGGAAGCTATTGTTCCTCCATATCCGTTGTTTTTCTATCGCTTTTTCTTTGATATGTAGTGGCCACGGAAAAGGTCATAGCACACTTCCGCAGTACGGAATGGTTTAAGATTTTGATAGAAACATAATGAAGGAGTGACAGATAGCTTTCTGAATGCCTATTACTCTCTTAAACTAGGCAATTAGACTGACTTCTCTTCTCCAAGTTCCTATACTTAGATTACCCCTTACGCAACGTTCCCTGCTATACAGACTTCCAAACTTCAGAACTCCCTGCCTCCCTCTGTAGACCCTTTCAGACTGTCGCAAGACGCGTTCTGAAAAGAATGTATTTATATAGATTCTTGTAAATAATTTCCTGCTTGGATCATACCTTGTGCATATTTATCTGTGATATTTTTTAAATGCATCTATTTTTATTTCGTGCAATAATGTATATTTACTGTAAATTTGTTTATTGCTTATATTATGTTTATTGTTTTTATTCAGTATAAAACGCATTCATGGCTGAATTTGAATTTTAACAGAGTAGATAAATATTATGATTAATGTTAACGATGCAGAATTCTAGTACATATATTTCTGAATTATATATTAATGCAGCTAGATAACTTATGTAGAGGTTGATGTATTGGGTTTTTCAGTTCTCTTCTAGATTTTGAAGCCATTTGAAAATCAATTGATTTGAGTTGACTGTTTAGAGCTGATCGACCTAGGAAATGGGATTTGGACAAAGCAGATGAATGATATTTAATAGTAAACGAAACCAATAATTGAACTTACGAAAATGGACTCCATGCAAGAATACGTCCACTCTGCAAGTGCCATGAGATTTGACGATATAATTACATTTGATAAGAAACGTATTAAGTATTCCTCTTAACTAATCAGAGGTCCATCTTTCTCATTAGTATCCCATCTACCCTTTGGCTGTCCTTCACTCTAAGCGGTGCACGTCTCGATGCTCAAGTCTTCTCCAAATCGTTTAATGGAATCAGCAGTCACTCTCAATGCCGGGTCAGTGATCCCAATGCTACAATCCTCGCCCACTTCCTGAGCAAGCTATTCCTCTCTAGGTCTGGTTAGGGTTCCTTGTCCCATTCAGAAGCATCGACTAATCCGCTCTGCCTTCTGCCCACTCTGCGGTTGTTGTCCCATCTTGCCGTGTCCTCGGGCTGACCGAGGTCACATACTCCTTTACCTGCCGTCTTTTACTTCGGCTTGAGGAATTCCGTATCTCTCTGGCCTGTCGATAAATCTTATATTCCGCTTCTTTAATGGCCATTATATAAAAGTAGATATTACTCTGGCATACACCGTTAGAGAATGAAAGTATAAATTGATTATCGGTTGTGCCCCCGGATAGCCAAGTGGGTTACGCGTTTGCTTTTCGTCCCGGGTTCGATTTCTGGTGGGGGTTCATGTCAAGAAAAATGTGCAAATCGACCTCAGCTGTCTTTATAAGAAGGTACTGATAGGGATTTTATACCGTTAATATTTCATTGCGTTTGCTTTCAAGCATAGTGCTAACTAATATTTTCATATTTGAATGTAAGTAGAAAAACAGTGGGTGATTACGTAGCAACGCCTTGATTGCTGATCCTAAAGATAAATTTAAAAATATGATTTTAATCAGTCAACTGGTGATGGAATCCCAATAGAAAATTTATGATGAGCAATATCTTGAAGAAAAATTTTGAAATGGTGCTGAAGTACTTCAAATTTCTCAAGAATAATTGGGCTCTTGATTATATAATCGGTTAGTCATCATTAAAAAAAAAAACTTATGGGGCTGCCCGTCTGCTTAGCATATAGGGAGCTCTACTTAGCGGAACGTTCCAGTAGTTTATTTGACGTAAAGAAGGGATGATTTGGTGAAAAGGCATTGTGATAAAAGCTTGCATTTTTTTCCGCACAAGATTTAACATTTGACCGGTTTAAAAAAGTGCTTGCATCGTTAGGAATGCTTACATCTCCACCTAAATATGTCATTTATAAACAGTTGTGTGTGAATATTCTGCTTTCCATAATTGCATTGTGGAGTTACGTTATTACACCCTTAATTCTGCTTATAGTCACTCACATAAAGAAATGTCTATGGAGGTACTGAAAAAATTACAGTAAAGATGAAACAATATAGCGAAAGGTGCCGCCTCTTTGAGACGTATTAGTTATCCCAAATGCTGTCTTCTTTGTCCAATCAAAGGAAGAAACGGCAACTACATGGTTATAAATCTGAGAAGATTGCGCGATTGAAAGAGTAGTCAAAAGGCTGATAGAACATGGAAGAGGAAGATGCAAGAACAGGTTTTAAAAACAGATGACCAAAGAAATGTGAAGAAAGTTGTAAGGCTTTATTGATAAGAGGGAAAAGAGGATTCATAAGCTTCATATGACTCAATGATCGGTAACGGCAATTTTGAATAGAAAGTTGTTAATGTCCATTAAATATTTGTTGCGACATTCATATGAATTCTCTCAAATAATAACTTTTGGATTCTGAGCTCCAAACGAGTAATTTTGACCAGTAATAAAGTCACGGAAGAAAGGCATAGGTTTGACGTAGAAAAAGTCGCAGTTAATTTACAGTGGCCAATAAGTAAGAATAAATACTAATAAAATCAAAGGAACATGCCGAAATAAGAGTCATAATTTCGGCTCGCAGATGTCAGCAGAGGTAAGTGAGTGTGCAAACATCATCATCACAATGGTTCACGCCTTGATGATCACGAAATGTCATTATTATTTGTTTTATGATTGAAGACATTTTCGTAGTATTTTAATCTTTTTATAAAATATTAGAGGTATGCACCACCCGGATCGGAGAATACAATATGGGAGATAGAGTTTTCCGAATGTAACATTGGGTAAAAAATGGCTTAAGTACACCTTGCTAATCACACGGATATGTGAAAATCGATTCTTTCATATAAATTACTCACTCGAAATGTGAGCATTCGTCAGGCACGACAATTTATCTCCAAGTGTTATGATATTGATTACCAAAAAAGTTCAAAATAGCTTCTCTTTGAATTCAACGCATTCGATAGTAAATTCTATTGTCTCAGAAAATTTTGCCATCGTTTTACGTAATGTCCGTGACTTTGTTTCAGTGACATTTTCCCAGTGACCTTTTCACCTGAATTCAAAGCCATACTACCCACATAATCCGAAAGCAACTTTTCAAGAAAGAATTGTGCAATATACAAGGTTATGTGTATTATATTTCAAGCTAGCACTTAATAAACTCAACTTCTCGCGATCTTGGGAGACAAACTTTTTATCATTGAAAAGACTACGAACAAATATTTCTTATATTTAAAGCATTATTACTAATTAAAGATTTATGATGCGCCTCAGACTAGCACTAATTCTTTGCCAGTTACCTCTTATTCTGTTACTTTTGGTCTTATCTTGTAGCAAAAAAGTTTTCTGTCTTTGATTTATTCATTATCGGTATTCTAATTAAAATCCTAGTCTCATTTTCTATCTTCATTTCCTCTTCTCAAAGGTCAATTACAATTGAATCACAATAAGGATACGAGTACAATTGAATGCTTGACATTTAGGAAAAATGACTTATGGAACCTTTCCGTAGATTTTATCTATTTGAGAAGGAATTCAAGCCAACTAATAAATTTTCCTCAATTTCTTTTGCTTGGATTATTCTTCGCCTAATTTTCTTTAAATTTCGTAGTGGTCGGTTGAATTACATTGACCATTTATGATCAAGATCAATAGCTTTAAGGTTTCCTTTATTCCATAATGAATTAACAGTTGAATTATCTGGACGTCAATATTTATAGTATGTCAACTAGAGTCAAGCTAACTTTTTTTTTCCTTGACTTGCTTTATGGAGAGAGCTGCAGTGTGTATTAATTTTTCTAGTCCATAATGATGGATTACCTGGGAATGAAATCCTACGTATTTTTCTCCGTACTAAGGGCATCATTCCAGTCGTCTCTATGTGGATTTTAAACATCTGTCAATTAAGTCACGATACATAGCATAGATTGGCATCAGAAGATTTATACTCTAGTTTTCAGGTACTAAACTAACCATGAAACTGGATCGCAGCAAATTATAATTACTTAAGTTCGAATTCTAAACTTATGCTGCCAATAACTGAACAGCAACTGAAGCTTGACAAAGAAAATTCAACGTTGCCGAGATACACCCAGATAGAAGGGGGATGGAACCAAATCTCGGTGAAAAAGTAAAAGAGCAATATATAATGTCATAGAGTGACACAGTTAATATAGCTAGCAGAGTAAAAATTAAAGAAAGGAAATTCCTATCAGAAAATTAAAAAACACAGAAAATGTAAGCTTAAAAGACACTTATAACTACAGCAAATAAAATCACTAATTTCCATATATATAACTACGGTAAGAAATATTGATCTAAGGAGAATGATTAAATCTTATAAATTATGACGAACTAATGACTATAAATCAGGAAATCAGAGAGAGATATTCTTTGAATCAATCATCACGTCAGAAGTCTTGGTCATAATTTTTCATCACAAGTTTACTTTCATATTTTTTAATTTCTCCAACACTTATCAGTGTCGTTGAGGGAAGATTATTTATTTTATTAATTTTATAGTCTTTGTAAAAATTATTATTTTAACTTAAATAGCATTAAACGACTCGTGTGGCAGGATCTACGCCAGCAAGCCACAACATAGATCCGTTTAAATTATCCCGAATTCGCTCTCCTTTATTCAGCCGCATTCTAAGAATACTGTATCTCTCTCTCGGAGCCCTCTCTAAGAAGCTGTATTTTCGGTTAGCTGCTTTTC
The DNA here is from genome assembly GCA_036926295.1 of Pachydiplax longipennis. Lineage (NCBI taxonomy): Eukaryota > Metazoa > Arthropoda > Insecta > Odonata > Libellulidae > Pachydiplax > Pachydiplax longipennis. Next base: position 45,056,244 of record JAVFKF010000003.1, read on the forward strand.
TCATTTGCCCTCTCCTCGGCCGAATTCGTTGTGTTCCGCAGCTAACACATAATTTCGTGGGGAATGGACTTTTCGCACCAGACCGATTCCCTTTGAAGGGGAGAATTTCCACCCCTCTGTTTGCCTTTCCTTTCTCATTCCGCTGATACTTTTTCTCTCCCCTTTATTTCCTTGCCTTTAAAATCCTTCGGCGCCCGGGATTTATCCCTTTAGCTACGTGTTGAGGTCAGTCGACCTTTGTAGGCCAAATCAACGGACGCCTTTTTCATCCGACACCCACTCTTTACCCTCTCCCACTTCCCCTCCCCTTCATCTTTACCCACCACTTCTCCTCCCCTTCATCCTTACCCTCCCATTCACCCCTCCCCCTCCTCTTTACCCTTCCCTTCTTCTTTACCTTCCCCTTCACCCCCTCCTTTTCATCTTTACCCTCCCCTTCACCCCTTACCGTTCCTATTTACCCTCCCCTTCACCCCCTCCCCTTCATACTTACTTTCCCCTTCAACCCTCCCCTTCATCTTTACCCTCCCCTTCACCATCCCCTTATTCTTTATCCTCCCCTTCATCTTTACCCTCCCCTTCACCCCTCTCCTTCATCTTTACCCTCCCATTCACCCTTCCCTTCACCCCCTGCCCTTCATCTTTACTTTTCCCTTCACCCCTCCCCTATTCTTTACCCTCCCCTTCACACCCTCCTCTTCTTTCCCCCCCTCTCTCCAACGCCCCCTTTCCCCCTCCTCCCGCCACGGCCTTAATTAAGCCCTCCAATTCAGTACTCTATACTTCAAGGCATCTTATGTAATCGCATTGTTATTCATATCTAATGCTCCGTTTGAAGGACCATTTACAATCGAGGGTTTTGGCGTGTGGGTGGGGCTTTTTATGCGGCTTTTATGCTCCTCTCATAAATATGCGAATGAAACGATGTGTTATCTCTCTCTCCTGCCGGAATTGCGTTGAAGGGGGCACGAGAATTTCCAGTTGCATTCGTTAAAGTCGTTAAGATTAATGAATCAATTTGCGGTATATTAATTTCCGCACGGTGGATCTGGGTGGTTATTTATACAGGTATAATTCTTGAGCTTCGTATATTTTTTTGAAGAACAAAGATCTGTATAAATTTCGAGGAAAACATGTAAACTGAAAAAATTTTGAAACCTCGGTGTGGGAATCTTAGTTATAATGCTATTTACGCTTAGTGCCAAAAAATACCTTCGAACCCCATCACATTATTAGACAGGTGTGGAAAGAAATACGTGTCATATTACAAGTATGGGTCTCCTAGATATGCACGTGGGTAATGAGTCCATCCTTGGTGAAATAGGCCCCAGGTTCGATTCCCGGTGAAGGTCCATTTGCCCGAAATAATATTAGTTGCCGACGTACTTTTAGCAATGTAAATACGCCTAAAATACAATTGCAAGCAATCAAGATTCCTACCATTGATTTAATTAAGAATGTATTTCTATATATTTATAACATTCTTACATTTTAAGAATCCGCCAAGTTTCCATTTAATAAGAAAAGAAGTCACCGTAACCTTCAAATACTAGTATTATTGCAGAAATGAAAATAATCAAACATTTCTAAAGGAGCTTTTGTCCACTATCGGTTTTGTGAACGTACTTATACCTTAAGGGCCTGTAAGTACGTTTTTCTGAAGTGCACGCTTTACGGATTTTTTTTATTTTTACAATGTCCTTCTTCAATGTAACGCATGCAAATATCGATGTCACTAATATTATTACTGAAAGAAATTCTTATTTGTTACTGATTCTGTATCCACTCCTACTTCAACGTAATGCCCATGACAGAAGCTAGCAAAATCGGATTTTATTATTTTCCTAAAAAAATAGAATTCATTGATCGTAGAGGATTTATTCAACTTTTCAAAGCCAATTTTGAAGCAGGGAAAATGGTAAAAACAAACGCATTTCGAAAGCTGCTTCATTCCCCGGAAAAATATTTTTCCTTTCCAACTTTAATACCTGTGTTCGCCGGTATTATTTCAGAAAGATACAGAGTTTGACATCGGAAATAAATTCCTTTACATCACATAAAGTCGTGAGCCAAACTTAAAAAGAAAGACTGTTTCTTTATCTCTCGCAGCTACTTACGCGAGCAGTTTTCTTTAATTTTTAAATTGGTCTGCATACACGGACGTCATGAGTCAGACGATGAGCATCATTCTTAGGAAAGCCAATTCCGAGCTCTCCGGATATTAAATTGAAAGCGCTCCTCGTGCATGGAAAAACACCGCCTTTTACGTCTATCGCACGTTTGCACATTCTAGTTCGAGAGTTTTCTTTTTTCAGGGAAACGAAACTTACAGCCGCAGACAGCAGGTTAGGTTTGATATTAACAATGGGAGCCTTAATTTGTAAGAGGAACGTTGCAAAGTTCCTTTGAGACTTTGAGATACCCGCATTTCAATTGCAAAGACGTTCTGCGATGAATTCACATAACTTAGATCCATTTAATTACCTGTCATGATTCAGTTTGTTTACGGGTAGTTGATGTTTTGTAAAATTTAAGATTTTTTACAGATTGCACCTTTATACATATCGACGCTTATCAAATAGCCGTGTATGTGACAGTCGGTGTAATTACATCAGCTTGCCTTACCCGACGACCTGTTATTTGTTTTAATTCCTCGTGCAGTAAGTCAACAAAAATAAATGTCCCTTAAGACTAGGATAACTCTGTAGAGCTTCCTTAACCGATTCCAAAGCATGCGATCTCTTCATACTAAAAAATCTGTCATGCATGTCGCTGGCGATATTCGCATTGAAAATTCTTCATTTCTTTATAAGTTATTGAAGTAATCAAGTATCAGTTATAGAATTATGAGTTACAGAGAGAAATTGATAACGAACACGGAACACATGAATCTGTCGATATTGCAATGAATTTGCGAAAGATATATAATTTTCACGCAATTATGCCAACTGTAAGTATATTGCATAATCTTGGGTGTTGACTAGCGAAAAATTGGTTTTATGAATTGAAAACGATGAATTGATGAGCTACACAAAGAAAAGACAAAGAATTGCAAAGAGTTCAACATCATGAAATCTAAATAAATTTGTTAAAGAGATTTTGTTTTCAAAACATTAAACGGTTGTGAGCATTCTGAAAAAATCAAGAAGTTTGCTAAAAAAGAAAAAAATGTAAAACTAATGGGGTAGAAAGATGCATAAAGAAGTCATTACCAATAAAAAAGCACTCAAGTTTTGAAAATATGAATGAATTTGCTAAAGAGATTCTACTTTCGGAACAATATACCGAATGTAAATATTCCGCAAAATCTCAGGAATTTTATAAAACCAAACGATCTATTTTAAGCAGTGAAAATACGAGATAAAATCTCGTAGTATAATCTATCCCTTATCCGAAAAATAGGATTGAATGCTTCACATCACATTGTTCCTATTTTACACGGCTGGAATAAAAGCGTAACCAGATCGCATAGCTACAGCATATTCTAGGTATCGCGGCCTATCTTCGGATTCGCAGCTTTCGAACTCCCCAAAAGCATTCCACGGAAATATTTCCTCCCAAGAAGAATATCCCTTTACATCTAAAAGGTGGAATACTGTTTTCGAGTTTGGGCTTCCATCGCGAAGAGATAAAAATCCTCGGGAAATAAAGTAAGACTCCCATCGGCTACTATAGCGCCATGGATCTGATGACGGAAGAAAGAGCTCCATAACTCCACAGTCATTCGCACGGGGGCGCCATTTTCCTCCGAGAAGCAGGGAATACTCAATCTCTTCTTGGAGAACCCTCCCCCCTCATACCTCATATAACACCCTTCCTGTTTCAACCTCCCTATCTCATCCGCTGCTACGCTTCCATCAAAAACCCTTTCCCCCCAAACCCTACCCGCCCACCTTGACCACAATCTCTTTCCCTCTCCTCAGGGTAAAACGAACGAGGGTCATCCGTCCACTGTTTTCTTAGGAGCTGCTCCCCGAGATGAGAAGATTGAGGAGATAGTCGAGGTTTGGCCGGTGCACAAATACATCCCCGAATTCCGCCCAATTACCAGCCGAGAGGAGAAACGGACGTTGCCCGCTTCCTTCACGTGCAGTTTTTACGTTAATTTTAATGAATACTGTGTTGGAGTTTAACCTCGGACTTCCTTCAGAAACGAGAATTTTCTTTGTTCTCGCGAATCGCCTTCCTAGCCTCCGCTTTGTTACGTAACCTTCCACACTTACTTTTTCTTTCCTCTTTTATGAACGATTCAGACACAAAAGGGAGATTCTTGACCGCTTCGGATTTATAATTAGCTGTCGAAGTTGTTTTCCGCGACGGAAACAACCTCCATAGTTGGATCTTATACTATGAAGCCCATTCATATTGGAAGAGCATCACTTCGTTGAGGGCTACTTATAGTCCATTAGCGATATATTCGGGCCTGAGACGAGGTGAAATATATCGTGATAGCTGCAAATATCGTGAACGGAAATTAGACCAGCCTCTTATATTCTCAGTATCAAGTAATACAGAATGAGAACCATAAGTCTTATAATAGTCAACATTAAATTCAAATTGAGGAGATTAAAAGCAATAGTTTTATGCTAGCATTTCATGCACATCCAATAATCTTTAGAGATACAGAAATATCAACTGAAATAAGCGGTAAAGTGATTATTGCCATCTTTTTCATTTGATTCAAACGCAAAATGCAAAGAGATGCGTACAATCCGGGTAGTACGTATTTTAGGCACTTCTTATATTGTTTTCCTTACGCTCCTGATTTGGTATGAACGGCTACTTATATGATTCGTGAAAATAAAGAATAAGGAGGATATGCGATTCTCCCATATCCTGAGTTATCGCAGCAGAATCCGCGGTACTTTTTATTGCATTAATATTTCTTCTTTTCATTACTAGATATCTGAAGCGTATACTTACAAAATTGGTGCTTTTATTCGCGAATATTCAATCCTATAATACAGTTAAAAATGAACTAAACAGTACTTCGTAACTTCCACCAAATTTTTCCCGTACGACCGATTTCGACCAAAGTACGGTCACCTTCAGGTATATTACACCAGAAAATCAGCGTATTTATAGCCAACTAAGGGCTTTTCCTACGAAGACAAGGACATTCGAGTATATCCGACGGGAGACTGCAGCCATCGCAGAAAGGCAGAAAAATGGAGTCTATGGTAACTATAGAAATAATTTTCACGAAGCACTTTGTAAACAATTCCGATTTCCCAAACCCTTCCTATCCTCTTAAAACTTAATCTTAATCTTATAAACTTTTTCTTCTCACAACTCTTCGTCTCTCTACCCATCCTAGTACTTAAAGACTCTTAGTTACAAAATCGTTGATTTTCCGGTATAAGGTTCCTATTCTCTTAAAAATGACCAAGAAACTCTTTGTTTCCCAATTCTCCGTCTACTAACACTTAAAAACCCTTAGTTGAGTATAAAAACGCTCATTTTCTTGTGCTAGGTTCCTGAAGATGGCAGTACTTTGGTCGAAACCGTCGTACAATAACACTTTTACGGAATTTACAAGGTACTGTTTAGTTTATTAGTTTATAGTTAGCCTTTTCTTTGCAATAATAGCATTCCACGATATCCGGCAAAGTCATATTGATTATATTCCATGTTACATGCCATAGTTCACTTATGCTGTGCCTGGTTTGCAGGCAGTGGGAGCATAAAGTATTCGGAGTAGATCCTTATTTCGATGCTATCAGTGCGGCAGTCTCATTAGCGATCCGTGAAAAAGAGGGCCACTCCCACGTAACCGCTGCCTTTATTTTTGCCGAATCGTCCATAATCCTATCTCCACATCTGCCTCTCGTTTTCTCCTAAGGCGCCCTGGGCTTCCTCTCCATTCTCCAGTGACCTCTCTCACCATCTCAGTGCGCTCGGCTGAATCTTGGTCAAGAGCCCATTTCCACTTGCCCACATCCGTCATCGCTAAAGGGCTCTCTTCCCCCGTGTACCTCCATTCTCACCACTTTCGATGCGTCGGGGATCATATTTTTATAATCTTTTTATTTTCCCCGATCTTTCTTGCGGACTTGCGAACATCGATTTTTTCGCACCAATATTTTCTATCCCGAGTGCATTTAAGGATAAGATAACTATTCAAGGGTTGGTTCCCGAGGATTTGAAAGTAATTCATACGTCGTGTTGTAATAATTACTCCCGAAGACACGGAAGAGTATGAAAATGTCCACTCGAGTTTATCTGAGGTGGGAATGACTTACCAGGAAATACACAGTCTAAGAATGACATAGAAGAAATTACAGTTAAGTGCAAATACGGCTCATTGAGATCAATTTTTATGTCATAATAATTTTGCGATGAAGATTATTGATGAAAAGTTATACAGTAGAAATTTTCCCCGGTTGTGAGGAATAAATATCAACGAGACGATGAAGTATAAAATAGGGAATCTAGAAATAATTCCTGATGCTCCATATTAAATAATTGTTTCAGAAATTCCAACTAAGGCGAAAATAAAGCTTGTTCACTTTTGAAGAAATTAAATTAACCAGAAATTGTTCATTATAACAAATTCCATGACTTCGAATAATCCCTACACCAATGTTGCAAAAACTACTACTCAAAGTAAGATCTAAGTGGAATCATTCAAGATTGCATTCAATCTTAAATTAATTTGAAATTAATTCGCCTAAGATATATACAAAGGGAAATCCTGGAGAATAAAATGGCTGTAAGCAATTTCTAATGAAATACAATATACCTGATGATCCTTACCGCAACACCGCAGGTGATATCAAGCTAATCTCAGTTTCAAAGCAAGAAACATTTTCGTCCTCGTCTATTTTATACACGAAAAATAAGGATTGATGATACAAAAGTTCTATAACATTATTAGAATGTAATTAATTACTTATAGTTAATAAATTAAGGATTTAGATGAAGTATAGAGATATTCTCGAAAAATTTTGATAACGAATATTAAAAAAAAACTTTTGATTTAGCCTGATGCAGAATTTTTTTCTGAATATTCGAATATCCTGTACCTATAGGGGCTTTTGCTTTATGACGCGATAAGTATTGTTCATGATGCGATGTCACTGTATTTACCATGTAAAGATATGATACATGAAAAAGAATTGACTGATAGTGGATACTTATTTATTATTTTTGGATAGTACTTAATTTTGAATACTATCTTTTATTATCTTGTTTAAGACATTTTTGTTTTCACAAGGTATACCTGAAAGTTACTGGGACAATCTGCATCTTGCGTTTGCATATGTATGTGCATGACATATCTTGCGAGAGCTAAAAATGTCCACTTTCACATTTGAGTTGAGTTTCAAGTTCATGAATACGAAAATATTTATCATTCATTCCAGTTTAAGGCGCACGCCTCCTCATGTAATGTTGACCACCTTTCCTTCATTCTCGTAAGACGTTAACCTCCAATTTCTTTCCTTCCAACTTTCTTCCTTATCATCATCCTTCCCATATTACCGTATTCTGGGAGCTTTCTCTTTTTCATAGCCACAATAACAAATTTAAAACAACAGAAAAACGCCGCCGGCTTCAGCACTCATTGTCCACGGGGCGAATTCTACTCACGTCTGCATTTCTATATTAAGGCTTAGGGAAATTAGACGCGGAGGCTTCTATCTCGGTGTGCAGAGGCCTTTTCGTCTTCCACCGTAAGTTCCTCTTTTCCTCGATGGACAATATGAGAACCCGCATGAGCGGCACGTGCGCTGGATGACGGCGATCCGTGCCTTATCTGCCCATCGAATGCACATCATCTTGGGGCCGGTCGAAGGGCCTCCAGCGGTACTAAGAGGGAACCGGCTATTGTTAGGATGACACACTTCTTTGCCCATATTCTTTTGAGAAGTTCGTCTTTACGGGAAATACGCAGTAAGTTAACGTATATGCATCGGGTTATCCAATCAGCATGATCGTAATAATATAAGAAAGTGGTTGTATTTTCTCGATTGTATTTTCTGGATTATATTTCGTATTTTGATGGTAGTTTATAACCCTGCAAATGAGTTTGTTGCAAAATTTTATTTGCTATACCCGTTATAAACATTATTTTAATGAAATTAGTATTTGTCTTTTGTATTCGCATCTCGATACATTACCGCATGGACACACTGATCTATGCGTAGACCTCAGTAAACAGAAGGGGTCATGTGACCCTCCTATGCTGTTTTATCTTTAAATGATTAATACTAAGTCATTGATCTATAGCATACTCTCGTAATTAATTTGAGGGGCATTACACCGTTACCGTTATCGTTCTGAAGTATAAGTAATATTTTGTTATCTGGAAAAATTTGTTTGTGTTTTGTATACTATATCCAACTATATCTGGTGCCTCTCGATAGCCAAGTGGGTAATGTGTTCGACTTTGATGAAAGCGGTCTCGGGTTAGATTACCGGTGGAGGTTCACCAGCAACCTTACCTTGGCTGTCGAAGCACTTTAAAAAATAAGCACTACATCTCCATGTTAATCGATGTATTCTTCAAATTTTTGATTGATTTTTGAAACCAATTTTTATTAAAAATTTTATAGCTTCAAACTACACTTTATTTTAAATACAAAAAAGTCCATGATTTAGTCGAGAAATGATTTGTAGAGCCAACAAAGGTGCTGTAAAATTGTAAAACTAGATCACTACTCTACTAGGCAATATCAATATCAGTATGCTAATTTTATATTCAGCAATCCCTCCGATGAACACAACCCACTTAATCTAGTGTCTGGCTGAATTTAAATTTACTCCAATTAAGCTTCTTTTAAGAAGGTATTGAAGAGGATGCAAGATAGATAAGAAATTTATGAGTACTAGAACTTAAGAGCTTTGTATGAAGAAACATTGTATTTTACCACTGAAATTTCTCCTTTTAATATATCATTCTTATATATATAATTACTTAAATAATTATTGTAATTTGTTAACACCGCATTAATTGCATACCTTTCGTTTCTCAAAATTAACGATATTATCAGATCATAAATGTAGTGCAAAATTATTTATATAAGTAAAAAATTGGCATATAAATATCTTAAATAGCTTATGTTTTATCAAAGGAAGTATATCGCCTGGGGTTATATCGACCCCACGAAACCAATCAAGGGTTAATAAGGATTAATTGCTTCTATGAAGTGGTGCTATGGTCTTACCGTAAAATTTAGCAGATATCTTAGTTTCTTCTTTCTATGATATTAGATAATTAAAACCCTTGCGAAGAACGAGTAATTTCATAGTTCTAAACGTATTTAAAATATGCCCGCGGCGAGTTGTCCCCGCGGCGAGTTGGGCCCGCGGCGAGTTGGCCCCGCGGCGAGTTGGGTCCGCGGCGAGTTGGGCGCGCGGCGAGTTGGGCCCGCGGCGAGTTGGCGGCGGCGAGTCGGCGGCGGCGAGCTGGCGGCGGCGAGTTGAGCCATTCCGTATAACATGGACCCTCAAACGGTCCACGGGCTAAATTCGGCCCGAAGAAAGTTTATACACCGTCGAATACTTATATAATATATTTAGCTGATTATTCAATATGAATATGCAATTGTATTTGCGAATATATTAAGTACCTATATCACTATTTTCTCAAGAATAGACAATTGTCTTCCAATCGTGTCCAATATTTGACAGTAGAATCTAAGTATAAATCCGGTGTGTCAGTCGTCTTAGATAATCTTTAGTATCACTTCTCTCAAGAATTTTTCCTTACCTTTACAAAGACCGTTGGAGTGTGACTTTAAGAGGGCATCAGTATAGGTTTAGATTTTAGTTATTAATAAAGATGTATTTCTTTTTTATTCAAAAGAAGCGGGACATCCAGCTTTAATAACGTGCAATTATCCAAATTTCTCAACTTACTGGAGCACTCGATTTTTAGTGGAACATACACAGCGACATTCAATATTATGATTTAGAATAGCCGTATCCCCTATCGGGATGCAAAATTTGATTAATAGAATACTAATTGCTGCTTAATATTCTCTCACGAAAACAATAGATTTCCTCAGTAAAAAATGAGACATTGAATTACGTTATTATATACTAAAAATGTATAGTACGCGGTAGCCGATGTGGGAAATAGAGTTGTGGTTCATGAACCCTTACAATATTACATTAGGTAATAAATAAAATTAACTAATAATTTGTTTTATGATTAGCCAATAATAAATGTATGATATCAATAATAAATTTGATGCATTAATTGACGTAAATAATGCATTTAAATTAACTAATATGGCATTAATTTACAAAAGCCGATAATACTTAAGAGCCTACACGTTCTTAAAGCGACCTCTTTCTAAAAGTCAACTCATACACTTCAGTTATTTCTCAAGGTTTTGCCTTTTACATATCGGCATCTGAATGTAAATCTCTCCTTTCCCTCTTAGAATGCAAGCTCTCCTCTGATCTCCCCAATAGGAGCATACATATGAGTGTGTGTATGCATTTGGAGGCACATTTCTCCCTCTCTCAGCGTGTATTGCAGACGCTTTGCTTATTGGCATCCCGCGCTGTTCACGATCCGTCTTTTCTCTCAAAGGAATCGGTTGCAATCTCAAGGAAAGCCTTTGAAGAGATGGTTTTCGAATTCCAACTAGGTGGGGTTTCACTTAGAGACTGGCGTAATTGATCGATCAGCTGCAAGGAGGCGCATCGCTATTGCACCTGCTTTCGAATTCACGCCGCTTCTTTGACAGCTTGCCGATATTCCTGTCTGATCTTGCTGACGTCTTACCGCTACTTTTACATGATCCTTTAATCATCCCTAAACCGTCCTCTCGTGTTTTATCTCAGGCTGCTGAAGTTTAAAAATCCATTTTCTCGGAGGTTTTTGCAATGTTTTTTGGATTAGTTCGTATGGGGCCAAAGCTGAAGTAGTTAATGTTTCTCTGAAGGAAATCGCGCAGTGGAATTCCATTAAGACTGACTGTTTAAAAGCAAATGAATTTATATAAAAATTCACTTACTACCTCTGTCAATTTTGGTGCATTTTCTGTTCAGTTCTTCCAATAAGTAATCCATACTCCAATGTGGGGTTGGTATCATAAAGTAAATGGCACAGAAAGGAGACAATATCTGAGGATTCGGCACTAACCTGAACTAGGACATTATTATTAGTAGATTGAAATATTTTCATGAGTAGATATTTATAAAGAAGGGTACCTCAGTACATTATTCATAAAATAAGAGTTGTTAAGGTTTCTTCACATTGAAGATACTTACTAGGATCCCGAATAGTTATAAATTAAATACCTATGATAAGCTGGGATTGTTGGTGGCATTGGACGTTACACGCTTTGCAATAATAAATTTTCTGCTACACTTTGCTTTACCTAAAAGACGCCTATTGATCGTCAACTCTACAGGACTGATATTTTTATAAAAAAAAGGAATGATTTAATCCCTATGCTTTCAATCAGTAACATAAATACTTGTGGGAGGGGGAAAGAAGAGCAGAGGAAAACAAATTTAATTTTTAATTGAAAGCGAACCTTAATTTAAAATTATTCTTTTCTCTATTTTAGCTCTCACATCTCGCACAAATTAATTGAACCGAAAAATCATCATCCATCTTCTGATAGCTTACTTTAAGATTCAGACAGCTCAGTTTTCTTAGAAAGAAACGAGTAGGATGTTTAACTTCTGTAAACGTTTTTTTTTAAGCTTCGATAGGCTTTGTGTCATCTTATATCCAAGAAACCTTCAGGAAAGCTTCTTTAGGGAAATGGAAGGATATTCATCGATGTGGAAGATGGTTATGGTGCCAATCGAAATTCAAGCCATGGATTAGGTAATCGATCCATAAAACACCGTCATTGCCTATGCAAGAGAATAGACGTTAACTACAGTATTTATTCAAAATGTGTTATCATTATAATTTATAACACATCTTTCCTAACTTTTTGTTTCGCCAAATAATTCATGTAAATTACATCTATGCAAAAAATTACGAACGTGAGGAAATTAAGCCATCCATGAGAAATTTATTGAAAATTATTATTTATGTTTTAACATTAATTATCACAATATGTTGTAAGGAAAAAGTATGAAATTTCAGGATTCATGAGAAGACATAAGTAGTTTTGAAAAGTGGTGCTTACTTTTATAAACATATCCTAGACTCCACTCATGACAGCTTGAAAATATTTTCTAACGAAACCCATGTAATGTTCCTTTATGACTTAAAAACTTCAATTCTTTTATATAGTTAAACTAAAAATATTGTTCATGCTCATGACATCGATATCGGTTTATAAGGAAGGAAAACTGAATAGAATTTTTTATTTTGGGCATGGAATATAATTTTTGACACGAATTTTCGAGAACTATTATAAAATAGACGAAAATGATTTAAAAATTTGAGGTTAATAACAACCAAATCAATTTTTAGAATCGATCTCATGCATATTCTAATAATTAATTGCATTATTCCAATATTGCATGAGAAATTCAGAGCCAAATCAGAGGAAACTATGTTCCTTTGATTTTTAGCGAGAGAATCCTATTAGCTATTGTAACATATTTCTGAGTTTGAACACGCATTGCGGTGATCAAATCGATTCATTTACTAAAGGGAAGAGGAAATTGTTCCGTCTTTGAGACGCTTTGTGCCGCTTTAAGGGAGTTTTCTGTAGTGCTGTGTCTGAGACAAAGTGAGAATTCTGGTAGGGATCCACTTAATCTTCCTAATCGCAGGAAATTGAGTTTGAAATAATAGTTTGAGATTCTCCAACGCCCAATCGGAAGTTCTGCCGGGAAGTCGATTATAATTGAAGAGCCTTTCATCCGCCATGGATTTTATCGCTATTGCATATTTCCTTCCCATCTCTTCGCATATTTTTCTTCGTTTTCGATAGAATCTTAAATTATGTCTACAATTGTGCGAGACAAATATCACCGGCGATTTCAATTTTGAACTATTTTTATTCTTGACCAGGATCGGTTCTAGCGGAAATAATACAGATACTAATGATTTTTTTATTTATTGCCGTGCGAAATTCAGTGAAGAAAGTCAAGTCATAATACTTACATTAATGTGACTTTTTTATAGCCTAAGTTATCTTGTTACCTACTTTTGAATAAATCGTGATCTAGTTAGCCTTTAAGACAATTTGCCATTCTTAAAATCGCAGTATATTTTGTTTTAATAGATTGTACGTTCTTGCTAATCTATAGTTATTGTCTATCATCATAAAACATATTTTTTCTTTTCATCTCCTTATTACTTCTGAGACTAAATAGGTCTAATAATGTATGTATGTTGCTTGAAGTTATTCTTTGCCTGAAGATATACTATATATACTAGCTATAGTATATACAGTACTATATATAGTACTACCTCTATATTATCTCGCTAGTAAAAGTTGCCGAAGAAAACCAGTCTGTAGACGTACATATAATCTTTCCGTATTCAATGTTAAAAGTAAATTTATCTAAAGCCATCGATGTGGGAATATTTTTTTAGAAGAATAATGAATTATTTCGCATGATTTTTGCTGGGTAGAAATGATTTACCTACATATAATGGTCCCATTGCGATAAGAAATAAAATGTAACGATATCATATCGTAGGTGTGATGTAGTAGTGGCTAGAGTAGAAAGCTTTTTTATTATTCATTCTATTTTTCTTAATTTTAAGATTTGAAAAATGAAACAATTATTCTGAATGCAAAATTTTGCCTTTTACTTCCTCATTACGAAATTTCAGTCTCACCATCGTTTTCACCGTATATTAAAATTAATTTGCGAGGAATCAAAGGATTGCATGGTATCAGAGCAATAAATGAAAGCTATCCACGGGGAAACGATTTATTCCTCCTCAGGGAGTAAAGAGTAATTACTTTGTTATTCCAAAATTAATTCTCCGGTCTTTATATTTTATTCTTTATTAAGTACTATCAAGGGAATGCATGAATTGCTATTTCTTTCTCCTTGGAAGTTCTTGAATTGCTATAATAATTCTTCAGAATGATACTTTCGGTAAGTTGCGTTAAAAGGGAAGTAAGGTTTTATCTAGAGGGTGTATTTTAAATTATTTCTTATGAATAATTACTTTACATTTACAGAATATTTATTCTAGTTTTTCTTTTATTCCAGTTCCAGTAGAAAACAATATGATGCTCTCAAAAGTGATATGTTCAACGTGACCTCAGTTATATCCTATTACTAAGGTGTATCTAATACTTCCTTAAACACGACTACAAGAAATGCATATTATTTTGCAATTGTGTTCTCCCGCAGTAATAGTAATACACTACAAGTACTCAAAACGCTTTTGGAGAGGTTTGGCGAAGTTTTAGTCATGTTCATAAATAAGAATAAACAATTATTTAAATGGAAACGTGTGGAGAGGAACGGAGATCAACCAAGTGCCGGAAAGCAATCAGTATCTTGTGTGTATATCACAAACGTCTCCTAAATATTTCAAAATTTACGTCGTAAGCAAATTAATTACATTTTTATTTGCCGAAAATTTCCGGGATGGCTAACATAAGGATGCCATCGACGTGTAAGCATTCTTGTCAAATATTTCTCCTCTCATCATGAATTAAAATCGCCAACTTTTTTTGAAGATTTCGTCGAAGCGCTCGGGGCCGACTTAAAAGCTGGAAACCAAAAAAATGTTGACTCCCCATAAGAGGATATAAAACACGGTTAAGTTACGAGCTTTGAAAATCAAATAAGGTAAAAGAAAGCGCTCCCTTGCCATTTTATTTTCCGGGTAAGTCGTAGGAAAAAAGGGAGCGATGGAATGGGTTCCTCGCAGATAAATATATATAAAGCACGGCTCTTCCGAGGAGAATTGATGGAAAAGGGAAAAGTTTCAAGCGGTCAGAGGAAGAAGAGGGATGGAGAAAGGGGGGGCGTAGGGGAAAGTGTGGGGGGGAGAGATTAGAAACGGCGTCATAATTCAGCTGTTTACCCCTCCAGGCCATCATTGGAGTGGGAGGAAAAGGAACCTGGGAGAAGCTGGGAAGATGGGAAGGGAGAGAGTTGGAAGATGTGGGGGAGATGGGGAAGATTGGAGGATGGGGAAAAGGGGAGAACATGGGGGGAAAAGAGGGGGAGAAGCAGGATGTAGATGAAAAGTAGGGGGAGAGTTGGGGGTAAATGAGGGGAAATGGGGGGAGAGTTTGGGGGAGATGAGGGGAAATGGGGAGGAGATGAAGGGGAGATGGGGGAGCGTCATAACTCAGGTGCGCCCCCCCCCCCCAGGCACACCGCTAGAGTGGGAGAAGTTGGCTCCAGTCTATCTGCCTCACCCACGGAGGCTTGGGTGGGGATAAATACGGTGAAGTGGGTAGAGTTAGGGATTTAAGGGTATGGGCAGGGTCGACTCAAATGACCCTTGAAAAAGAAGCCAGTATCAGCAGCAGTTGGAGTACTGAGGTGGGAGGAAGAAATAAAGGCGAAATGTCTTCCATCGCCTTGACGGTGTGAGGGCCCCGTTAAGGAGTGGGCCCTCCACAGTTTTGTTTCCAAACAGCGTCGACAGTGGGCTGCAAGCGATCGATCCATCGAATAGAATCGGGGGCGCGCCTCCCGATATTGGCAGAATTCCATCGCGGGTCATCAAAGACGAAGTTTTGGGACGGGAGATGCAATGAAGGTGAAAAGGCGAGGAAAATGGGGCTCGTCTACTCGCAGGAGTGCTTCGGAATCCCATTCGACTTTCTTCCGGGACCCAAGTATCGCAATAGCGCTATCCCATTTGACTTTCGTTCACTGCGGGGTGAAGTGAGGTAGTTCGGGGTGGGACTTTCGATTTCGTGTGAAAGTTGCGGAATAGCGGCCGTAAGCTCTGATCCGAGCGGCGTTAATTATCGTTCGGAACTTGAGTCATCTACCTGTTTGTTACATCTCCGCGCATCATTGCGATTACATTGCTTTCGGCGCCTTTGTGAACCTGTGCGTGTCGAACTGACGATGAAATTAAACTTGGGCGTTTGATTATTTTATGTGGATTCCATTTGCGAAGGGAAACAAACAACGCCAACTTTTATGTTCGAGCTTCCTGTTGTGTGTAACGATAGCTTAGTTTCCTGATCAGGAAATTACCCGTTCCGCCTTCCCCCCCAAGGGAAATATAGGATAATAAAATACTCGAGGGAGCATCTGGATAACAAAGGATGTAGCGTCTTCGTCTACGATGAAAGTGGTCCAGGGTTTGATTCCAGGTGGGAGTATTTAGGTGCAAAATGAACTTAGCAATCAAAGCACTTTTAAATATATCACTAGTTACGAATACTCGCCTATAAAATGGATGCTGGAAGGAGAGGAGAGATTTTAAGCCTTTACAGACTCATCAAAGTTATCTTACCTAATCACGAGGCTACAAACAGAAGAAAAAGACATCACCTTAATTTGATAACAATGAATTAACTTCTTTGTGAATAACACGAAATTCAACTTGGATGTTAATCTTATAATATTCGAAAACATATACGTTGTTGAAAAAAATATTTAATAATATACATATAATTAGAGATTTACGTGAATATTTACGAAAAGATAGTTGCATTAACTAATTGCTTTCGAGAAAATTGATATTATAATAGTTAAAATGTTATTTAGTTCTATATTTTGTTAGACTATCGTAACCTTTACCATCACAATCAAATACATATTGTAATGATGACTATGTTTGATTAATTTATATCGGAATTCGATATTAGCTGGAAGCTTCAATTGAGTGCAAGGTGCGGATAAATGATACCCCTTGCTAGTAGAAGAGGGTGCTTTAAGAATGAAATAATGTATTCTGACAATAACAAGCATATATTTAACGATAAAACTTGATATAATAAATATAGTATTAATGGTAAAGTTCAATGCCTCACAATAAGTTATCTTTAAATTTTTGCATTCAATTTTTTCAAAACGAGAGGAGAGAAAATTTTGTATTTTTTTTACCTAAAATTTCCTGAGAATGCTTCCGGGTGTTGGCTTTTATTCACACTTTGATTCGCTTTTGTATTTTTGAAAATTGGAATGCAACATAACAAACAATTCTTTGTCTCTTTCTGATTGATGGCCCCAAATCGAACGAGTGATTCTCTAGCACGTGAAGAACACATTTCGTTTGCCATATCTATTGTGTTCCTACTCCTGACAGGTGATGTAGACCGCATTGTTTCTTTGAGCCTTCCGTCATGACAGTTACCTGCTTTCGATATAATTGATGTGCCAGAAATTCGCATGATTGACCTGCCTTGGGCTATCCTGTTTGCAGCGCCGCGGTCCCAATATTTCCTCTGCAGCCCACGGAAACGAATAAACCTCGCGAATTTCATTCATTTGTACACTTTTCGACGAATTCCAATTTCCGGCGCGCTTTGCAGATGATTTTTTTCCTGATCCTCTGCTGTGAGTCTGGGGTTAGGGCGTCACCAGAGTGAGTGATTAGCAAAAAGAAAAAACAAGTAAAGGGAGAATAGAAAGAGTTTGTCAACACTCCGCGAGCAAAATTAAACACACCCTCTCGATGAGAATTTTTTATTAAATTTAATATGAATTTGCGATGTCTACTCTGCGAAGTGCAATGATGAATTGCTGTTGCATCGAAGCGTTTAATTTTTTTTGATTACGCATGAGATTTCTCTGTTAAAAATTGTCTCCTTAGGTAATGAATGGAATGTATGTATATTGACTATGAATGCAGAAGAAATTATTACATAAAGGCTAAAATTTCTGTTACATAACGATACGATATGTGTATCCAAAAACATAACAATACGGTTGTAGAAAATGATATTTCCTTTAATAATTCGTATCCTAATACTATGTATAGGATAGTCCTATCTATATGTATATAGATCTCTTCCTAACCTGAAATAACTTATTTAGACCAATGTAGAGCTTAGTTCTTGCTATAATAAGTTAACGATTGAGATTGTTTTTTGTATTATTTGGGAAATGGCCTTAATAATGAGTAAAATAATGAAGTATGTGTGGGTCTGAAAAATTCCATTTCGGTCACTCCTCACTCAAAGCCACGTAAAGTGCTACTCATAAAGATATTATGCTGAATTTTTTTATTTTTCCAGCAATAGTATCTTGACTTGGAGAAAAAGCTACAGGAAACTAATCCCTTCACAACATAACTCACTCCTCATCTTGTCTATAAAGCCCCAAAGCTTCTACAAAGCTATTACTAAGGGAGTAGGGATTCAAGATGTTTTATGAGATGATTAATATACAATTGTAGGTGGAAAATGTTCATCTTGATTATAATAATATATTCGATTTAAATTATTGCTCTTTGTTTTCTAAGAAAATGGACCGGTCTATGAAGAAAAAGTTCTTTCCTTTAAGTAGTTCCGACCCCTTTTATATCTATTCGCGAATCAAAATCCACTCCTTTAAGCATATCATCAACTAAATATTGATATTTTACGATAAATGCTATGGATATTTAAAAAGGTGTTTTGACAGGTTTCATTACGTTGAATTCGTTGAGCTACTTCGGTTCGTACCTGGTTATATAGTTTTCTGGAGCGAGGATCCCTGCTAGTGTCGACTTTGATGGAACAAACTTTTCTCCATTGTCCCATTTCCACTTAAGTAGCCCTCTCAACGACCGCATCTCTCTCAGACACGTAGAGTGCTTGATCTGAGAATCCAATCGTTTGAATTCTTTGTTTTAAAGTGGGGATTGCTTTGAGATGCGTCAAATCGATTTTAAGTGCGGTGCTTTGGGAACTGAGAGAGAATAAGGTGTTGGAATTGGCCCCGGAGTAACAACACCTGCGGTCCAAATCGGACTTGAAGCAGCTTCATTTCTCTCCCTTCTCTCAAAAAGACTTCTCGCTTTGTCACCCCGAACTTCCTTTTATCAAACGAGAAGAGAAACTTATTCGGCTTTAATTCCTTTTCCTTTGGCTGAGGGCCTTCTTAAAATTTGAAATTCACCCTTTTATGGAAGGTATCGGATTAAGCTTTTCTAGGTAGAAAGCCCTTGTGAATATTAGGAAATTTGTCGTTAAAGTAAAGGAATTGCAAACATTCACCGAATTTTCTGCACGAAAATAATGCGCTTTATTCTACATTTTTATTGTATAAGACTATTATAATCCGTTCATTGGACTAAAAATTCATTTATTTACGTTATATCGTTTTTATATAAAGTCTATCTATTTTTTGTTTAAATCAATGAAAGATTTCGCCAGTATTTTTAATGTTATTTAACATTTAAAATAAAAATTAATTCTCTTATCTGCCATAAAATTTTAAATCTTTCATATGAATTATGTCATATAAATTTAAAAATATAATTTAAAATAATTTACCATAAATTATTATTATTATTTAACAGGGGAAAATTCCATATTAATATATTCGAACTGCAGGTATAATATGTATTTTTCAACAGTTTGGCTATTATTCTTTTTGATTCCCGAACAGAGAGTAAGTTGGTAAACATTCTTCACTTCGATGATAGCTCCGAGCGCCGGTTGCTGAAGGTATTGGCACTGTTTCAATTTGGCATCATAGAGCGATTACATTTCCTACATAGTCTGAATGCTTCAGCTTATTATCTTGTTCATTCAACGGATGATTTATGAGCAATATTTCATACATTCTTTTCTAAATACTGGTGAGTGGAGCATTAACGCGAAGTGCACCGAAGAATGCTAATACTGCTACTATATAAAGAATAATAAAACGCCATCATCATTATCGAATTTGTAATGAAATTAGACATGTTGTTAATATGATTTGAGAGGCCAAATTGTATTTCATTATTGTGATTTCATTCTAATTCGATTGTCTACAAGTTATTTTCCATCCACGGTGCGGAAAACTTGAGTTTCTGAAAAAGCGAATTCTTTAATTCAGACGATTTTCAATTTCTTAAGACCAGAATATTTTCAGGTTTATCACTATATTACGGGTTTTTTTAAGCTTTACACGTAACTGCGACCATTTAAAATAAATATAAAATTTATTCATTTGTGAATTTGGTCTAGTAAAAAGTGGTAAAGTTAACATGAAGAATGTTTAATTGTTCTGAGACGCGAAATAAATATTTTGACATATATTATCAATCTGCTCTAGATTTACTTGGTGGAACGCCATAATGAAAGAATGAATAAGTAACACTTAGTAGTTTCCAGAGGACTTTCCTGTGGAAAATACTGTTACTTATTCATTCTTTCACTTTGACATACATAAATATATGTCGAGGTGACATATATAATATATGATAAATGACTACTTTAGAAAATATTAACAGTCAAGATATCATGAAAATCTGAGGCAACGTAAAATGAATTTTTAAAAAGGTTTATTAATCAAAAACATTTATGTTTCATTAACTGTGCATGATTATGGGTTGTTATTGAATGCTAATTATTGAATATTGAATATCGTACAACTTGCGCGTCACAGAGGAAATTTCCCTACCACAACCTCACAAGTTTTATTATTTACATACTGTAAAATATGGTTTATCTCTTACGGCAGACATTTCGATCATTTCGGATTTTTAGCCTAATATATTCTGTCAAATGATTTGTACTGTTTCTCTTGCAAAGTCGCTCATACCTCCCTTAAAAATCCAATATACGCTGGTGAGGAAAAGGGAAATTGCAGCCAGAAAGAAATCCCCTTCATTAGATTATAGTTCCACTGGTATGAATATTTTAGGGCAAAAACCTACCTATTCAAAATAACCATGGTTTATTTTGGAATACAGAATTCCATATTCGCCTGTGGAATCAACAGTCAGCCGCGGTACACACACCTTCATTCGCGTCCCTTCGAAATTCAACAACTTCCATAAGACGTGGGGTTATTAACCTGCCCTCCCCTTCCAATTCGGCAATTATAACCACCCTGCGAAGTGACCACGTTACAAATCATCTGAATTTGAAGGCCGTGAAATCCGCGGCAGAGATTGCTCATTTCACGCGAGACTAAATCAACCGAAGGAAAAGTAAATTACGATCATCCGTCGCATCGTCGAGTGGAATCCACTCCTAATCCACTCAGTTATTCCCTCCCTCCGCTCCTTCCGCCCCCATTGTCTCTGCTTAATTTCCTCTCCGCCTCTTTCCTACTGCGTCTGAACCATTTGTGGCTTAGCGGTCGACCTGAGGTTTCGGAAAGGCCTCATGCTGCACTCACTTCTTCCCTTACGTCACTCCTTCATTTCTCTTTTCCTTTGCACCTTCGCTCGCGTTTCAGCCTCAAGCGGTATTAAATCTAAGACTTTAAACGTTTTCAACTTACATACTCAGCGAACCGTCTCATAGTCATTTCCTTCGTGTCCGGTATTAATTTTTATGCGACTTTTATGGGTTTTTCAGAAATGTTTTGTGTTTTGTATTGGATTGAATGTTATGGATGTTTTTTTAGCTTTTTTGATCATTATTAAATGAAAATGGCATATCTCAAGAAAAGGTATAAGCTGTATGGTAACTGTAATTGTGGGATTAATATGAGTTGGAGAAGAGTGGATATCGGGGGATGATCTATGAATTGAGTCTAACAGTTTTTGTTTCGTTTTCTGCTACCTTTGTGATTAAGGTGATATTTTTTTAAACTTTGGTACTTATAGGTCTTCTTGTGTAAGAGATTGCGGAGTGTTTGTTTATATTATAAGTCTTACTTGACAATGTATAGAGGCTGCCACCTGACGGTAGTAGCCATCTGCAGCACATATGTACTAATAATACACCTATTCCCATACAATGGGTATCAAATACTGCTATTATTATTTTAATTATTAGCTATTTCTTTTATAAAGAACCATTTGATTCCTGTATTTCGTCTATGTTTCTAACCTCTAATACTTCAGACTTTGCATAGGATTGTCGATCTTGCCATCTTCATGTAGAGAGTTCTACGTTTCGATAAGTATGTGTGCTTTATAATATTCCCTACATTTTGCCTCTCCCTTTATTTGTCGATAACATACCCCGCACTGTATTTAATATAATATGTTCAGATTCCCTCTGTAAAGAAATTCTTACGTAAATAATCAAGTATGTATGTAAATAATCAAGTACTATCTAGAAATATAGCTTATAAATGAAAGGAAGTAACAGAGAAAGAAATTCGCTTAGAGGAAACGGACCTGAGCCAACTGCGATGTAATTGACAGCAATCGTGATGCAAGCAGAAATGCAAGTACAAAGTGATGCTACGATATCTCAAGAAGAGTATTCAAATCCTCTTTTTTCATTGGGTTTTGGTTTCTTTGCAGTCAGCAGACACTCCATCTCTTGTGTCTTTCTTTCGAATCATCTTCCATATTTCCATTTAAGCTCATCTTACGAAGCGTTTCCTCGGATATTGGCAGATGTCAATTATCTTGGCAGAACTGCTACTCACCGCAGATTCGAATGCTACCATCCCGTGAGCTGTTTCTTATCGAGCGATTCCTTCAGGTTTCTCTATCGGAACGAATCTCTCTTCGATAAAATGCGTTCCCCTATTGGGATAGATGATCTACGCCACCCATTATTCTCTCCAATATCGGGAGGGAACCATTTGTAAATGAGAGTGTTGAAATTGCTCGCGCAGACACAAAATGCTTCTTCATTTAAGATTACATGTCCCTAACATTGAACAACTGCTACGATTAAGAATGAGTTAGTTTTGAATATAATGTTTTGTTTTCAATTTTTCAACCACTTATTATTTATTTTCTTTATATATTGTATTCATTTGAATACTGTGCACACTTAATAGAATTGACCATTGCTTAGAAATTGAACTTATAATGTCTTGAACTGATAATGATGATTTGGTCCCGATAGATCTTTCATTGAAAGATAAAAATGCAGATGAAATATTGATACTTTATATTTAGAATTTAGTCCACGCACAAAGAGATAGTAAAATATTACGTGGAAGCAGTGCTTTTTCACATTTCACTCACATATTCACACAGATCTTGTACATTAAGACTTGGGTATTAGTATTCACGCTTGGGTGAATATCAAACTGGGATTTTATATCTCCTCAAAAATGGCTACCATCTATCCAATTACCTGTAAACGATTTACTTACATACAGATTCTTCTTACACATGTAATATAAGGATTCTTCAGTAAAATTCTCTTATCTATAACTTATGAATGTCGTAGTAGTTGTAGTAGTAGTAGTAGTATTGTTATAAGTGCTTCGACAGCTAAGGTGATTTCGCACATGGGCTCCCACCGGTAATCGAACCCGAGACCGCTTTCATTAAAGTCGAACGCGCTGCCCATACGGCTATCTGGGAGCCCATGAGTGTCGTTTTCATATGATACATTGCATAATATCCTTGAATAAGGTGATGCTTTTTCTTTATCGTACGTGAACGATACTTTATGGGGTTAGCATGAGTGTAAAAGAATGTACCGAGAATTAATTTCTACATTCAAGAACGAACCAAGAAACAAATTTTTAAACTTCATCTTGAATGAATGCCTAATATTAAATAAAGCATATTCTGCATTTACGAATCAAAACATTGCATTCAATCTGCTCGCCACGCATGGAAAGTAGAAAAGGTTCATTCATATTCCCTTAACTTTATCATCATATATTCTCAGCAGGAAAAGGCCTGCCTCCACTTTGTTCTTGTGGAGTATCCGATAATCTTAAAGTGCAAGGGAGATGTTCCACTGAAGTGGTTTTGCGGGCATAAATCCATTCGGTGCCTATTTCCTCCTTTCACCTTCATATCTCCTGGTTTGATGACGTTCCAACTTGGCATCAGTTTGAAACCCAGAAGAAACTTTCTTTTTTCCCTGTGGTCAGCAAAAAACGGAAATGAAACCCCTGAATGTGGTATGGACTCATTCCATGAGGTGGTAAACACATTTTCGAGCCAACGTGTGAAATTTGGCCCGTATGTTTTTAATCGATATAACTCGAAATGAATGGGCTTTCGTCGCTCAATGAATGGACGCATTTGAGTTGGAATTTCAATAATCAAAGCCACAGGGAAATGTAACGCCTCGAAAACGGAAATATTAAAACAAATTCAGCATTTCAAATGTCTGATACTAAAAATGTCGAGTGTTTATTTCCGTTATCGTTGTTTTCTTTCATTCACCTCTTAAATGGTTTATGGCAAAGCTATATGCTTCTCCAGATTGTTTGATGAAACAGTGCATAGAAGTAATAGACACTTTAATGATTAATAATAGTTTAACGTGACATATGAGTAAGGTTGTAAAAGAATACCTGTTAAACAATACTAAAAATTAATCAAGACTATAAGTGGCTATTTATTGGATATACTCGTAAGTAACTAAAATGAAATATTGAAAGCTCATTCATGATCGCTTCTCTATACACGTTATTCTTCATTATCATATTTCCTTATTTGAAATTCTTAGCTAATCATTGTCTTCTAGCTGTCAAGATTCGAGGTACATATGGAAAGATATCTCATCAGACAGAAAAAAACAGACTCGACATTAATCTTGGCTGCATTTATTGTTGATATAATTTACGAATTATCATCTCTTTTTTTTTGGTTTCTTTTCACAAGCTTCCTTGTATGAAAGATTTCCTGTATATTTGTTTCTAAGCCATTTAAAGTGCTTCTTCTCACCACCTATATTTCTCCTCATGTATGCTTTGAAATGTTTTTTTCCTTCTTTTAAATTAATTTTATTCACTAAAAACACTATATCCTAATATTAACTACAGCATAGTGATGGACTCTGGTATAGGATAGCTCTGATATCTAACCATACTGAAAGTTTGGAATGATTGCAATAAATATTGGGCCTAAAGTGGGTGAGAATAACAGCCACTTCAGGACATAGTTGTTATTCTAGCAGCTTGAATGAAGCATCAGAAAATTATAAGCTCTTCAAACAACGATACACAAAATTTTGAATCTGATTATCGAACTAGACAATCTAAAGAGTAAAAACATAATTCTCCTACTGTTGGATATGGATATGAGATATTCATCAGAAACTTAACTTACTAAAACTTGACCACCTGACGGAATGGCTGACGAGTTTGCATAATAGCGCCAAAGACCTATGATGACTGATAGGTATTTTTATTGTTTTTTTTTAGCAGGAGAATGTTCGTCCATGTCAAATACTAAATTGGTAGCAAATGCTACATCTAAGCCTCTGCTGGTAGATTATTCGATTACCTTTATTTATTTTGCTCGTTCTGGCAAAATAAATAAATAAGAATAATTAAAAAATCGAGTGCCAAATGCTCGATGAATCAAATATTGCGTTACGTAATAACAATCCAAGTCGAAATTATCGAAATATTAGTAATTTATGAAAAGCCGTCACGAAAATGTATCACATGAATGAATGAATGCCGTCACACAAGTGAGACAAATACAAAGAACATTGCGAAAGAGCTATTCTAATTATTATTTTTATCTATAATTACCTCCGGCTCATATATTTCAACAATTAATCATCCCCGACTCGTCAGTTTCATTTCCTTTCCCTCCGTCCCATAGATCCCTTCATTTGTAACCCACTCCCCTTGTTTTGCCAATATCATTTTTATCATGTTCCCTCTATTCGAATAAATCAAAGAACCGATGTACTTTAAGCCCCTCATTACACCCCGAGCTTAAGTTCTCTCCCCGCACAATGGCAGCGAAGTCAGTCCCCGATAAATCGATGCCAGCGACATCAATCGGTTCTCTTTTCTGCGCGAACCCTCCTTAATTGCTGCTTAGCCATTCCAATTACGCCTTATTTCAGTTCCTTTGTTTCGAATCCTAATGGAGTCTCCTTCCCGTTTCCCTTCCTTACCCCTGGGAAAGTAAAAAAGAGAAAGCAAAAGAGCGATTTATCGAATGTCCTTTCGGAGGAAGGGATTATGGTCCTAAGGGTTCGCCGAAACCCTTTTTCACGCCAAAGTTCCGGTCAAAAGGGATCAAAAGAAAAGTCGCCATTGAGAGAAGCACAAAGCGCGCTCCCCCCTCCCGCCCACTCTCTCTAATAAATCTCCGCTAAATTATTTACTTTGAAAATAATGGCCTCTCTTTCTTTTTATATGGCATTCATCAGAGGATTTCCCTCTTCTGATTGGACCCGCTGGAATGGAAATCATTACGGGATTCCTTCCGTGAAATGTAAATTATCAAATCCGGCGGAAATTATTGTGATGATCTGCGTAATATCAACGTTTAGGTGGGGGCTTTCCGGCGTTGTGGGACGTGATGAAATTCTTCCTTTCCTTTGAAATGATGTGAGACGTGAATCTTGGAAAAAAACGTTTAAGGACTAAATCGTGGAGGAAAGATGATTTTCGTTTGAACAATGAGGTTAATTCATACTAGCTGATGTACCAAAGGGTTTTATTACGATAGATTTTTAAGAATCAACTTCTCCAATAATTCATTAAACGAGAAAAATAAATCAAGAAATTAGAACACACCCAAATTCTCAGAGAAACATATTTTGAATACGGTTTCACAGATATAAACACAAAGATTCAAAATTCACCTTGAAGTGCTCAGAAATTGCGTAGCAGGAGAGTAACGGAAAACTTACATATATTAAAAGCTTTTAATCCATACATATAGGAACTTATTTAATGATAAACACTAAGAAAATGCACAAAACGTGAGCGCGACACAAATTGGGGTCAAATCATCATTAGAACGGTTTCACTTTGATGCTGATCATCCTTGGTTTAATTAATCATGAAAGAACTGACGTTTAGTGTTTTCTTCCTTGAGTTCAACTTAAGCACATATTGATAGGAAAAAGAATAATTTTAAGAGGCTTGGAGATAGATGAAGGGAAGAAATACAGAAAAAAACCGACGCACTTTAAGGGGAAATTGAAAAATGAGGTTTATCATTTTTGCAATAGATTAGCTACGATTTGGTATAACTACTCCAAGGTGGTGGAGCTGTAGACAATGGTTTAGCCAAGGGCGATTTATGGGGTTTTAATTGCCCTGTGAGCAATGAAGAGTTCAACAATACAAGAGGAGGCATGACTTCTTGACAAAGAAACATATAAACAATTATATTATGCATAACTTTCATAAATTAACTACTGCAAGACCTAAGATCTCAACTTCTGTGAAGGAGTAATATAAACTATTCTTACGCGAGTATAAGAAATGGATAATATAATCATCCATCTGTTTGCATACTAATCAAATTTGCCAATTTTAAATTTCATATTTTCAATTAATTTGCAAATTTGGTTATTTTGCCTCGCTCCTAGATAGACAGGCAAATATTTGTTTTCTTAATCACCTAAAACCCCTTCCATAGCCAAATCCTGGCTACCGCCCTGGTTACAGATATCATCTTTCCTTTTAGTCCCAGACATATCTACCGATTATATCGCTGACGAAAAACTTTATGGCCGGGCATATGAAATATTGCCATTGCGCCTCATGAAATCTTTATTCCTAAGATATGAACCTTTCTGATTGGCAGCCGTCATTTAAAGAAACAATCTTGCGCCGCATTTACATGCGATCAGGCTTCAACACATCACTATACGAAGGCGCTTTTCTCTCTTTATTAAGGTAAATGACGATCTTAGATTGCAATCCGCAGTAGAATCAACATTATACGCCCAGCCATAACAACGGCGCATGCTATATCACCGCGTTTGTGCCATAAACCAAATCCTACTATAAATCCGTCACTACATGCTTCATACCTGATGTGACGAGAGTCCAGCCTTTTCTGACAATCAACCCCTCACCAATGTACCTGCCGTAACACGTACGACCCATTTCTACACTTCCACCATATAACCGAGTAATATAACCACCGCCTAACGCGATTTCCCCGTCATATCTTTACTCAGACGCCCGTGTTGAACATGCTTCTCTAACAGGACCCACTCACCAGACCCTTCAACATGCATCACTTTCTTGTTTTCCTTCCGCAGCGACTCTTACCCGACTCCACAGAAAATTCATATACAGCGAGAAATAACAAAGCGTTAAACGCCCGAAGACTTGCTCATAGAACGGCCCAAAAGATAAAAGTTGACATTCCTTTTAAGATTATCTTTCCTTAGTGACGCTGGGTTTGGAATAGCAACAGCTCAAGAATAGTGAAGTAGAACTTGAGTTTAAGAGACTATCTTTGGCGTAACATGGAGTAACTTTTTCCTTATAATACTGAAAAACTCCCTCAGAGCAACACAGTGAATTTGAAGATTAATTACCTGATGATGTCTTACGGTAATGAATCCCGGTTCAACAAAAGTTCATGTGAAATTTACGAAGTGTTACATCTTCAAATGTTCAATAGAGCTTGAAAATTTGCAGAGATTTCGCTTTCGCGATTTCTGTGTAGTGATTATCAACACTTCCAGGAAGTAAGCTACGAAAAGGAGCACTGAACTGAATAAAGATAACGAGATATAAAAATAGCTTTTCTTCAAAGATGCTCTAGCTCTATTGAACTTAAAAAAATTCTTATCTTAAAGGTTCCCTTCGTTTAAATGTAACACTGTCATTCATAAATATCTACACAAATACTCTATCATGAGAGATTTTTTTTACAAACTCTAATAGAAATCACAACTTAAATTATTATACTACCTCAAATTTCAAGTTAAATTTTACCTCATTCTCAATTTGATTTTGGTTTCAATCACATCAATTTGCTACAATTCACTCTTTCTGCTAAGTCTGGTAGGATATTTATCCTTACTGTCCTAAGCCATCAAAAGCTTTCTAGGGTGAATGAAGATGAAAACTATGCGAAATAAGAAATTTGGTCATTTCTGCTCGTTCTGTATCGGAAGAAATAGCCTCCAAGATGTTGTACTATGACCCTGCGAATCATACTTTTCATGAGATTCCAAACGGAGTGACCTAGGTGAAGGTTGTAATTCATGCCTCAGTAGTTTCATATTATAACAGCCATGATGAAGACTAAGGCAAATGTCATTTTTGAAAAAAAAACTTTTTCTCAATATCATACCAAACGAAAATTCTATACGAATTATTCCATTCATGTAACAATGTCCTATTGTAAAGATTAAAGAAAAATCTCAAATCTTAGCAATAAAAATAGCCCGTTACGCATATTTCGTTAGCAGAGGGAAGAAACGCAAATGAAAGAAAACGCTCAAAAATCTGAAGCATTCGTAGACATTGTCTTCCGTCACAGGGCGTTAATTAACTAATTCCATCCCGAAACAGATTTATCTCCCGCGTCGGCGAACTAATGGAGGAATGCGTTCTGTAACGAAATCAATGCTGGTGTAAAAGCGTTATTTGGGAGCTTAAGAAAAGGATCTTTGGAACGCAGAATCTTTCCCTCGCATTCCACGCTTTTCAGCTTTTAGCGAGGAAGGCCCCCAAAATGCGCTTAGTCGGAATGCCTCCTTTACATATTACGGCCCCACTTCCACTCCTTTTCCCTCTATCTGTTATTCTTTGAGAGTACTCTCATTTCGACACCTTCATAACTTAGGAATGCAAAGAAAGGTGTTTCCTTTGAAGTGGCCATTCCTCGGATTTAACTGACGGAAAAGATAAGAGACTTTCTTCTTCGCTGAAGAACTCCGTCGCGTCCTTCCTTTCACCTCTCACGCACAATCTCTATCCCCACGGAACTGCGTAGCTCTCCTATTTCAGACTATTCGAAACCCCACATTCCTCACGAATGACGGAAGGGTCGGGTTTTTTCTAAGCTTTATGAATGGTACTCGGCGATTGTCTTCAAGGTTTATTTCCACATTATATTCTGAGGGATTCGGGATAAAGGAAAGCTGTCTTTTTTCGGGAAAAGAAAAGAAAAATTAATAAGGGGTAATTAGGTTGCGTTGTCTTAAGGGACGATAAAAGCTGAGTGCCCTCGTTTTGCCTAGCGGCGACAAGGGCTATATTAGTGGGCTTTTTCGGCCATTCGGTCCTCATACAGTTTAGTGTTGTATTAAAGCTGAACTGGCGACCGTAATGAAAGTGTGAGTGCTTTTGGGAATGAACAAGTAACATTACACAATGTAATAGTTTAGGATAGAGTACTATCATGAGGTTGAGGTACCAATTTATGGTAGCGCATGTAATGGTAGGCTTTTTTAAATGAGCAGCACGCATTTTATGCCCTTAAAAGAGAGGAAAATGTGAGTGGGTGTTTAAAAAAGACTTAGAAGAGAACTACCAAAAGAGAACTTTCACTGAATTGACTTCGTTTTATCGTCTACAAGTTCTCTTCGATTCTCAAAGTTATAAAACAAACTCTCATTTATTTTGGAGGAGAATTACGTGGGAAACTAGATTCTTCGTCAACATTTACCATTCACCCGATGATCATCCACTAAAGAATTTTTTCCTTGTCGCACACCCACACTTTTGTTTCTGAATAATTTACATTATATTGTATACTCCTTCAACATTATCCATTTTAATTAGGTTTCAAGGTCTCTCTGACTCTCCCCTGGGGCAGCAATGTCGTACGCATATCTTACGTTTCTTCCTTCATCACGCATTAATACAACCGTCTCTGATTCTTCCTTGTCTTTGAACAAAAGCACTTGTTTGACTTACTTAACATGAAAACATAATTTAAAAAACGTCAATCTTTTACCTGATGATTTACCACGATTAGTTGCGAAATTTTATTCACTATAGAGATTATTTTAGTATACTATTAATATGAGTAATATTTAGTGTATTTCATAATTTCGTACATACTTATAGTGCGTATGGTATGAATAATGCACGCACGATAATTACGCATATCATGTGATATTACTCCGATTTATCACAAACTATAAATATGTATGAATATGTAAAATATTAATATTGCAAAAATATATGAAAATATACGCTCATTAAATGGAAACAGAACATATCAACAAAAAGAAATACACGAAGGTAATGAAGTATCAGTCCAATTATTCCAATAATCGTTTAATTTTCTTTCGACAATTTCTACGAAACACTATATTCCTGAAAAACGAATTTTTCCAAAATTAGCGATGGGCCTACATCGAATAAATTTCTGCGAAAACTACAGCGACCCATTCGGTTTTGTTTACTCCAGATGCAACACCCACAAATAGGACACATATATGAGGAGAGATTCCATCCGCGGACCGGACTCCAATTCCATTCGAAATGCGAATTCGATTCGACCTCTTTATACGTCCAAATAAGCCAAGACGCATTCCCATTTCCGCACTCTTTCCCCATAAATTCGTGTTCTCCTAAGTGCGCCACTTTGCCTCCAACACAATTTCTCGGTGGCTACCCCGTGTCGCCTCGGGATCCTATATTGATAAAACTGCCATCTATGGACAAAACTTGGGAGCCTCGATACGCGAGATTGATGACTTACTCTGAAGCGACGACATCTTCCGAAATAGCTAAAAGGTCCTTTCCCTCCGCCCTTTCCTCAAATCCTGCCCTCTATCTTTATGTCGAGGAACTATCGGACGTTTCTGAAAGTTTTTAGTGACTTTGCATCAGCACCCGTGTCCCAATAGCGTTGCATCGATCGACGCTTTTTATTCGAGACATGGCGCCTTACGAGGCGATTTCCTGCGAATTCTATTAGAGATCCTAGAGTCCCATCCATTCAACAAGGATAACTTGAAATTAAGGACACAAATCACATTATGTAAGACGTTCGAGGTGATTATCAACTCTTCTCTCCGGACAGGGAAACGAAATTTTTTTATTTATTTTTTAATTATTTTTATTGACTACTAAACTCTCTCGCCAACGATGACAGAACTTTGAATATATAAGACCGCTGATGACATAGAATGATATATTCAAGAACACCGTTAACATCAAATATTAATTTTTTCTGAAAGTCACCAAGTTTTTGACTGTTTAATGCTGTTTTGGTATATATCATGACAGAATTTAATTTAACTTTTTTTATATATAATGGCGGTATATCAGAAAATTGCCTTCTCTTCATCAAGTCTACCGTTAATTCCTATCGTTCATTTTAAATCATTCATGCGCCTAGATTCCCTGTGTAGTGGTCTGAAAAATAGCATGAGCACGATTTCAGCAATGCCTTAGTTCTCAAGGAATGGGGTTGTTTATCACAAACAAATTCGTTTTTTTAATCAAAATTCTCACAATGTCTAGTCAAAAAGCGTAGAGTAGAACTAAAATAAAATCTTCACACAATCATCTTTCTTTTGGAACTGCTCTCGTTTTCCTAGGACAATTATTTCTGATTCAATACCTTTAAAGAAGCGATTTCTTTAAGAGGTGAAAACAAAACTTTAAGCACGTTTCTTATGGAAGCCGTTCCCAATGTTTTGAGGTCGAACCGACTCTCTTGCTATATGAAACTTCAGCAGCCTCTTGAAATACTTAGTTGAATTCGATGGAAAGGTGTTAGAGGAGGACTCCATAAATGTAAATTTGCTGACACACCGATGACAGAATGACTGACGCGCTATAGAAAATATAAAGTGTTTTTTTGACTAAATTCCATTAGAGGAAAGAGGAAATTTCGATTTCAAAAGGTTCCGAAAGTTTAAAAAATCTTCGCTCAAAACTTTACTGCATTTTCAAAATAATTCATTGAAATTCAGTTAGAAAATCCAATTTCACCTTAAGTTTGGAGTATTTGATTACGGTATTAAAATAGCCCGCTCTATACCTATTAATACAAATATTTAAATTACTAATCTATAATGTCTTCTAGTTAGTTAATGAAGGTGATGGAATTCTTGAATATTTTAATGTTTATATTCTATAAAAATATCATGGAAATTGTTTATTACATTCTATAAGTAACGTATACCACTATTTACGCAATTTATTTCAGTGAATCCGCAATTTAAGAAATACACCATATTCTCTTAAATGACAGTCTTATTTTTGTTGAATATATTATATATTTATATATTTGCGCACCTTAAATTGATATATCATATTGGTCGAATTGTAACATATCAACATCAGATTTTTGATTCTTTATTTAATTTCGGCTACAATATTTACCTAAATAAATGTTGCACTAGTATGCTAAATCGCTTTACTGATCATATTTTTGCAATGATAGTGGCTGGTAGGCATATTTACCCTTACCCTTAAGTTATCTTCGGAAAGCAGAATCTTAATTCTACAAATCCCCTACAACACGACGCATCGGCTGAACATATCGTATGCCTGCATTTTACGAATTATTGCACACCATGATAATCCTTCTCGTATGGAAGCAACCTTACCGAAGGGAGAGAAATATTTGATGCCGTTAACCGCTAAAGATTTCCTTTAACAGGAGCAGTCTCATATCACGTGTACACAATTTTTCAAAGCTTATCCCGTGCACATTCGCTCATGAGGAAGGAAGATTCCTTATGTAAAGTAGAAAAGGCGTATTCCAATTTCACGAGATCCTACTTTTCAGAGGCTGCGAAGCGTTGCGTTTCCCAATTTTGTTCCGCGAATTTATTCATTGAAATGCGATGTTTTTCAACAAGACGCTCTATTGCTCTCCAAACTTCTCTCATAATTTTTCCGTTATCAGAGGTCTCTAAGATACGGTTGCTCATGGAAACGGATTGCTCCTTCAATTTTAAACGTGTAGCGTGTCTCATTGTAAGATTCTCAGCTCGCAAGGTTTCGAAAACGCTCTCCAAAATATCATAAGGACTCATCTTAATATTTCTGTAAGGTTAATGCTCTAGAATATTATGATAATTTAATTTTTCAGTATCAATTTTTGAAGGTGTGACTTGGTGGAGATTCTGCATTTTGAAGCTCCAAATCTAGCGAGTATACTTATTTTAAATCCCTGACATCTCTGTATCTCATTGTGTGAGGGGTTGACGTCTCTTGAATAAACCAAGGCCATAGGGAAGGCGTGGAAGAGTAAGAATCATTATAATTCTGATAAATTATGAGGTTTACCTGTATTATACTGCATTGATGTCTTTCTTCCATTCAACAAAAAAAATGTTACAGATGTTAGGGCGTTGACATTCCCCAAAATAAGGAAAGGAAATAACTTTCATCTCGTTGATTAGGCTAAGGTAATACGAAGGAAGAAATTGAGACGTATTGTGAATAAATGAGTATAATACCTGAAGAAAAAAATTGAGAGAAAGAAGGTTCGAATCATCACTTGATTGATTCGAGTTTCTGGCTGGTGAAGGTAGAGCTCTACCCAGTTTGGCTACCATACTAATATTTTGTTAAATTTGAAATAATTTTAATAAAAATTAATATATTAAGTTTAAATAATCCTGCACAAAATATCCACCATAGAGAATGATGCAGTTACGACTCACCTAAGGCATTAACTTCTAACTTAAATTTTTAAAGTTTACTGAAACTTCTTTATTTTATCTTTTGTTATTCAAAAATTCTTTTGCCTGATGGGAAGCAGTTGATAAACTGTAATTTGTAATAACTTAAGAATGGTTATCGTGTGCAGTTTTGAAGAGACAGGTTTTTCTTCCTGCACTAACTCGAAATCACTCTTCAGTAGAGTTATCGTGATCTCAAGAGAATTCAACGGTCTGTCCATGGTTCCAGTCTATAGTAATTCTGAGCTGATTCTATTATTCTAAGAGAATAGGAGGGTAATGAAAGAAAGATAATATCTAATATCTAATCTAATAGAATATAATATATAATAATATATTATATAAAAATATATGTAAAAAGTTTTGTTTTATGTATGTTTTTAAACTGATAGAGCATTTTGCATTAAAAATTTGCTAGAAAAATCCATTCTGAGTGGTGCAGTTGTTATACTGAAAAATGTACAAAATCGTACTCAACGAATAAAATTCGCCTCACACTTGTGGTCTCAAAAGTGGTCACGTTTTATTCCATTTGCAAATAATTTCCAATATCTCAATATTCTCAAAATTCGATGTTCCAATAAAATCATCGTAAATATAGAATCATCCCTGTATTACGCTCTCGAGCTTCCAATCACACTTGTATTAAATAATAACTTTACAAATAGCATAAATCTTCCTCTCACTTTCTGATTTTGCGGTTTACGATAACGACCGCTTTAAAATTTGAGTACAGACATTTTTGCCGCAAAAATGTTTACAGAGCAATTTTTCAGTATGCTTTATTTTTTATAAAATATCGTTTCAAGAATTTTTTGCTATTTTATTTCATTGCGTAGACTGTCTACTTTTTATCAATTTGCTAAAAATGATTTTCCTGCCAATTCGTATATATTTCCCTAAATATATTCCATTGCAAAAAATTGATGCAAAATTTTCGTTGCAGTTACAAACATACTGTGCCAAACACAAACACTTTCATCATTGGCATTAATGCCCATTAATTAACAGAAATGTTTTAGTAGTAATAACTTCATTCAATCGACGCAAGTTAATTAAATTTATAGGTAAATGTAATGTCAATTAATTAACAGGAAATTTCGGCTGAATAGTAACGAATATTTAACAAGATAAAAGAAATTTTAATGTGCCGTAGAGAAATCATATATTTAATCATCCTGGTTATAATTACAGCGTATTTGATTTATTACGAAATTGTATATAAATGATATAATGGGACTTTTAAATTAACATCTCTGATACGCAGAAGAAGCCTTCTAAGGGAGCGAGACAATTTCCTTATGAACTCATCTCCAAATCTACTTTTAAAATGCCATTTTGGATCAATAAATTATCGGGTGGAAAAGTGACTGTGGAAAAATTCACAGTCCGATTTAAATCCAAGCTTCTTGTCAGATTCTAGAAAAATTGCCATATTTTTTCATCCTATTAGATAGGATATTATGAATTTTATCCCATATGTCCTATGTGTATCCTGGTCGTTATAAAGAAACAGTATGAAAAAATACGAAGCGTCCAATTTCAATAGATTATTTGGTCATCGTCTAAATTAAAGATACAATCCAGATTAAAGATTGAAGATATATAATAAAGATTCTTCTAAATATGTGTAAATAAAAGATTTACATTGATAAATATATCAAGGCACCCTGTAAGCTTCCACACAGACTGCAGCTAAAATCAAAATCTATCTATAATGAGCATAGTAGATAAAAACATGTTACCCCAAATGCCAGACAATAAGAACGATTATAATATTTAATTTAATACACGATATAAGATTTTGGGCACTATGTAGAGAAATTATATATTTTCAACCCTAAAAAATAATAATCTCGTCATGTTTCTCCTAACACTAACTCTATTTTCCGGAATGGGATTTGGGATTATGTAGGAAATATACTGTAACATAACATTCCGCGGGGAACTTCCTCAGGGTAAGCTTCTACGGGAATAGAGAGAAGCAAGCTGAATGAACCAGGAAGCAGACTCATTCATCTGAAGCAATCCAAATATTACCTTAGCGACCCGAAATGGAGATTTGCCGAAATCCCCTCCATCCAATTGCACTAGTCGAAGCAGCGCAGAAAGTTACGAGGAAAAACTGCGCTTTAAGCAGCGACTGACGTGCGCGAAGCAATTCCACCGAATCCCACTTTCGGAAAAGGAAGCGTGCGAATCAATCGGCAATTGGACACCGCGGTCCATTAACGAGCGGCCCATTCATTCCCTCTTCTCATTCCCTTGAATGAGGCTCAATCGCCAGCCTCTTCTTCTTCGAAATTAATAACTGGGCTCGGTGACGAATGCGAAAAATGGAAAATGCCCGCTGAAGAACCGGCAGCTGCATCGATTCTCCGGAATGGGCCCGAGGGACATAGGAAAGGGAGGTAAAACCGAACATTGCTTCGACTATCTGACGGGTGCTGAATATTCATCTATGAAAAGCCATACAAGGGAAATGTATCGCGAAGTTAACGAAGAAAAAGCGAGTTTGTTGCTTCTGTAGCATCGAAGTAAAATCTAGGAAGTCTTCCTTGGTGATTGGTTTAAAATTAGACCGTTTTCTCCGATATATTAAATAATATAATTTTACGGATACGATAAACAATATGTGGCGCATAACTTTGAGGAAGAATTTTTTCGAATAACTAATGCACACTACTTAGTGTTCAAATTTATGTTAAAATAATATATTACATTTATATGGTGAGAAAAGAATTAATTGATAATTGCACTGGTAATATCTCCAAATATTGTACATTTTATCGATTGCAAAATCCTTCACAGACGAATTCTCATATCGAAGAATAAAAATAGCCTTCATTAAATTTTAATTTATCTTTTATTTGTAATTATTAATGCTATATATAAAAATTAAATGAAACTGAATAGAAGGGGAATTTTCAAAATATATATCATTTATCCTTTATCTTGTACATTTTTTCAAGATCATATATCTGGCATATTTTAATTTGTTAATATTATTACAATTTGTTTATTTCAATTTTTACATGGCATTTGTGGGTTTAGTATATTTATTCTTTACTATTAATTTATTTTTGTATACTAGAAAATTGAGTTATAAAATACTATAGCTGGTGACATATTTTATTGGGTGCGTTATTGTAGCATAAATTGTCTTCGCCATCTATCATAATTGGTAACTTCGGCAGTATTGTACATGATAATAATTATTTTATAGTTTTAATCTGTATTTTTCCAACAGAAATGTCCCTCTTACTATAACATTGAAAATATTGGTTTGCTGTAACTTCTTTCGACGAATTAAAGCTCCTAATTTCGGAGGAAGCTAAAAAAGTGTCAGTGTCATTTAGTGTCTTCGGGTTTCCTTTTTTAAACAGGAAAAAATCGAGAATGAATTAACCTTGCATCTGGTGTTCAGAAGCCATGCGTTTTCACTAGCAATAAACTACCATTAACATCAAGTGCCTTTCATGAAAAAATCTCTCCTCATATTTTGGCCAAACGACCCAGGATATCAATTTTCAACGTTGATCATTATTTTGAATTTGATAACAAAATTTCATCGTGAACATTTTGGGAATTAAAAGTTCACTTTTTATAATTTCTCGCTCATATTTTTGCAGATGGTGCCGTTCGGACGAGGGTGTCAGTTTGTAGGGATTACGACAGAAACCTGAACAGAGAAGGCGATTTATTTTCCATCGCTCCTTTGCATTTCATTCCATTCATTAAATGGCACCTCGAATTTTTAAAACGATGTTTTTAATGTGCGGCAAAATTTTGGCTGCTCTCTCCAGACTATGATTTATTTTTCCCAGCGGTAAATTAAGTCCAATTGATCGAAATGTGTATCATGAGTGGAATTTATTGCATCAAAATTTCCAATTCTCAAAAAATTGGGAGCGGAATACTTTTTATTAATACAGTTGGGGGATTAATAGTATTTTTTGCGAACAGGTGTAAAATTAGAGAGTCACATTTGCTTGCGTTGAAGTTCATCTTAGTGAAAATCAAAATCGATTCCCTCATTCACTGTTATTTATTATCATTTATTATTCAGCATATCAATTAGATGTTTGTTTGTTAAATTTTCGCAATATTTATTGTTCTGTTTGTTTTCAAGAGAGTTATGGAAATAATAGTTTTTAGACTTTAAAATGTTTCGTTCTCCTCATACCTGCACTCACATAAGGGCTTTGAGATATTTCCTTATTATCGAAAGTGCATTGATGCATTAAGTATTTTAATAAATTATAAGGAATGGTATTATTGAATCATAAGAATATATGCCAATCACGAATTACAGTGAAAGTTGACAATTTAAGAATAATTTTGCCCATAACTTCACTTCAAAAATTTCATCTATTTATTCATCATTTAACGTTCGGATTATGTATGTACCTCTTCCAGGTTATTATTGGCGAAGAATGTCTTGGAAAATATTTCAGATTTTGCTTGGATAAAATATGAAAAATCTGAAATTCTGACAGTATCCATAGTTATATGATATATTAATTAACGCAAAAAAATTAGAGATTAAACTTCTGACCACAATTAGAAGAGCTACGGATATAATTTTAGAGCTGTAGCGTCTCATTCCGAAAATATTGCGTATAGAATGGACACTTTATTTTTAAATCATTCATTTTTCTCCCTTATAAGTAAATAGCACTCATAAAAAATAAAAAAAATTGATTCTATACTAAAGCATATTACTTCTATCTATGCCACCTCTATTGAAGTAAAATATGATTACGCTAAGAGAATTGTTCCTTTTACGCTAGGTTCGTGCAGCTAACTCCATGGAATTTCGGGGGTTACATTGAAGGAGCCCACGCAGAGATCTTCCTGTCTGTCCTTGATGCATTCCATGGCGCTGATTCATCCTCGTCATGTATTCAATACTGGAGGGCGTCATCTGTCAGAAGACGAACCGTGGCCAAATGATTTATTCTTTCTTATTGAAATGAGGCAGTGAAGAGTATGTAGGTCAATCTTCCCTTCACTTCAATGAAAATTTCGGCGACATTCATAAATGCGGTTACGGGTGCTGGTTCTATAGGTAGAGGCTCTGTCGAAACCTCACGCTGGGTGCAGATCTAGTGAAATAGGAAAGAGGAGTTCGTGAGGTGGATGTGTGGTGAATAGTGCGCCTTTACGGAGGTATTTCTGGGCTAAGGGGGCCTTTGGAAACGGCCTTCGCTTGAGAATTTCTAATCAGTGAAATTTGCGGTGATTTAAAAATTTTCTTTACGAAAAAACTTCATTGATTCATTTGATCCTCTCTTGGTTATTTATTTTTATACAGTATTCAAGTAGTGAAGTGTGTTATTTTATTCAAAGTGATAATTGTTGTTAATACTTAGTACCCGTCATATTGAATGGATAATTTACTTTCCAACAGCAAAATAATACTCTGCAGTCGACTTTTGGAAAGAACAATTATGAAAAAAAGTAAAATATTTTATATGTTAAAAATAGGTGTCGTTGGTGCCCGGTACATCTTTAGCTAAATCTCAAATTGTTATTTTCTTCAATGTGATTGAAAATATAATTGAAGTAGCTCAAAGAAATAACAATGTTGCATGAGACTGCAGCAATGACGTGGTGGTGGGTAAGTATTAAAGCAATGCTTTGTCTCTCAGAGTATCTGATTCACTTCATTTCAAGTGATTAGTTGAATGTCGATTGAAGCTCAAATTAAATCTACAAGGATTTATGGGAGTATTTGAAACGTATCAAACGTGTTCCTAATAAATTTGCAGTACGTCAGATTCTTCCGATAGCTATAAATTTTCAGGATGTTTTCCTTTTTGAACGCTAATTTTAAACTTCAGTTGTTAATGAAAGCTTTCGTACTTCACAGGCTCTGAAAATTATTCAAGCCTCTTCCTTAACGATTTCCCATTTCTTATTGGTAAATGGAAATTCAAATAATCATATCAATAAGATTCTAAAACAAACATTTCATTCATGATTATATTCTTAATAATAGTGTCTGCATATCATGAGCATTGCGAAAAAAATTTATATTTAAAACTCTGGAAGTCATATGAAGCATCTATCAGTTTTACGCTCTCAGATAGATGAGTTTTCAAAACCTCTCTACTTTCACAAATGAAAAACTTTGAGGCGTAAGGTGGTAGAGCTTTTCCACAGTGGAAATGTAAGTAAACATTTGGGGAACCTCCAACTTTCTTATTATGACCTGGATAACGCCCGAAAGTGCTGCGGGGGGGATTATCTAGGCCGTAATAATGAAGTTTCGAGTGTATTATTTCGTTTTGCACACACTCGAGGCATCGCTTTGGAATGTAAAGATGATAATTTTCAGCCCAAATTACGTAATATACTCCGAGCCGAGCTAAATTTTAACTCATGAAAACGGGTATCCAGTGGAGTGAGTAATTCTCACATGAGCATCATCTATAATATCCAAGATATGGAACGAATATTTTCTTGAAATATTTTAGGAATTGAGGTTAATATTCTGCTCCCATTCACTCAATTTTTAAACCGTATTCAATCGAGATATATTCCTCTGTGTGAGCGTTTAGTTTAAAGAGAAGATACGCAAACTGTTTTCAATATGCAAGGGTTTAATTTGAAAAAGATATTGCCTGCTTTCCATTCCTTTCCTCATCTGACACTGCGATGAGAATAATGTATTGTAAATTTATATTTTAATTTATTCTAGAACAATGTATTGTAAATTTATGTTTTAATTTAATCTATGTTCATTACGTTTTCACAACATTTGTGAGTTACCTTGACTTTAATTAAAATTAAAACGGTTGAAATTTATAATTATTGTTTTTTTTCTTTTTGTCGTGTTACCTCCATGACAGTTTCTGCCTGTGAGAGAAGTAAATTTATTGCTTATTTTTTTTATTCACTGCTATAGTATTTTCCGTAAGTATAATATTTTTTCCTTATTTCATTAACCTATTTAAAATATCTTACTTCTGACCAAGTAGAACAGGAACAGCAAGAAGGCAATTATATTAGGGCATCTGGTTGGATCACCGAATCCAACCATTCTTCTAATGGCTTAGTTTGATCATACCCGCTGCCTTTTAATTTATATGGCTACCCATATTCTTGGTATACACTGATAAATTCGACACACACTTGAAATCGAACCTGGGACTGCTCTAAGCAAAGGAATGGAGTATTTAATGTAATATTTATTTATT
Organism: Pachydiplax longipennis; assembly: GCA_036926295.1. Taxonomy (NCBI): domain Eukaryota; kingdom Metazoa; phylum Arthropoda; class Insecta; order Odonata; family Libellulidae; genus Pachydiplax; species Pachydiplax longipennis. The sequence goes on from JAVFKF010000003.1 coordinate 45,097,663, forward strand.
TAACATAGTTATTTTATTAATAAAACTACTAATTCTCTTATTTCTTACTTCAGCATTTCATTAAATTAATTTAATACGATATAAATATAACTAATTTAAATGTAACTAACTGTAATTTTATTTAATACATTTGAGGTTACAACTGCAAACTACCCTCGTGAATAATTAAATTTATTAGTTCACACACTCCATATTCTTTTGGAGTACGTATAAAGAAGTACGCTACTTCAGTTTCTACATGTTATAAAATTCATATTTAATTCGGCGTGTAGATAAATGTAGTAACTTTCTTACTTAATTAGAATAACTTTAATTTTAATTAATTTCAAAATGATTTCATTAAATATTTTAGCTTAGTAAATTTTGAGAATTCCAAAGGGAACACATATACAGGTTTTAATGTCATTAACGATATGGCCCGCTGTTTCTTAAGAGGCTTGGATGCATGTCATATCCGCTATGACGGTAATCCTAACCAGTACCTTAATTAAAGGATGAATCTAGGTGCGCTTTAGGAATCGGCTGTTTGTATCTCCATAACTCCTCCGGGAAAGAGTCCTCCTCCTTGCAGGACATCCCTAATGGAGGGCCTAATTCTAGACTACGGCGACAGCACGTAATTCGACAGAAGAACCGTGCACTCCGAAGTCACGCTTAGTTAGGGTCTGATTCTCATCGCAGCTCTACATTTTCGCCCGCGCATTCCTTAGTTGAGGGTCCCGAGTTCGGCGGTCACCCGCGACGACGTCTGTAATTGCCCAAGGACTTGGCCATTTCATTAGGGGGAACTAAATTCTCTCCCTTAGCAACTCGCAGGGAAATAAACAACCGAGAGTTGCTAACCGTCGAAGGGCTCCTGAAGTGATACCGAATCTGGCGCTCTCACATATTCTCCGAACCGTTGTTTTTCGCCTAATCGGAGAAGTTCACTCTCACAATGACGTCGCTAATGAATGGAGAGGGAATGCAGATGGGTTTAAAAGAAAGGAGAGGAAGAGGGAGAAGAGGAAGAGAAATGGGGAGAGAATGGAGAATTGATGTCGAGGGAGGCTAAACCGATATCAGGAACATGTGCACGGTCCGGACAGAATAGCAAGTGGTGCACAGCGTCCCTGCGTTAGCCCATCGAGATATTGCACCGACGAATCTAAGGATTGTGGCCCCGGAATCCCATACCCTGAGAACAGAATGTCTATCCCGAAATCCTGGAACTAGATTCTAGGAAATCCTGAGATTTTGGGATTGGCGTTTCGACTAACAGGTGGCGTGAAGGACCGCTCTCCTTTCGTTTCTTTGCGAAATGACGGGATTCGATATTAATTAACACGAGGGAATTTATCTAAACTTGTTCCGTAATAAATGTCGGTGATGGTTCAGAAAAACCAAATCCGTTAAGGATTCTAAATAAATAATAAAATCTACTTTCATTAAAGAATCTATTCATTTCCTCAGAAATACATATATTCAAAAATACCTGCGCCATTTTACTATTGCCATTCTTGAAAAACACTGCAGAGGTTTTGGTTATAAATGCGGAATTTTTTCTTCGTAAAATTCAGTTATGTAATTGTATAATTTCCTCAAAATTTGGAACAAAGTTTGGAACATAAGCTTTGATAGATCTCAGCACGTAATTATACTCAGCTAATTATCGTCCTAAATAGGTAAATTCATTATTTCATATACTCCAACTCTTTTACATACTTTTCATATATTCACGAGCTGAATTTTTACTTCTTGTGAAGTATGCATTCAGAACCATTCAACTTCAGCTTCAACACCTTGCCTCATTCACATTGTATTTCCACCAGTGAAATAATATACAATGTTCCTTTCTTTTTTCTCCATGGATGGGTTTCATATTTTTACTAAAATTAATTAAAAAGCAAGGGACTCTTATGGTTCACCATATTGGTTGAATATTCTAGCGTTGAAATGTTCCTTTCCAGCTTAATTTTTATTGTCACTTATTCAAAATTCAAATTTCTTTCAAATGGAATCACATTATAGCTCATGGAGAAAGGAAGAGTTGTATAGCCATATTTTGAGTTAAAATAAATCTTTCTTTTCAATAATTTAAACTGATATAAAAGGTATTGCACAAGTCTAGAGGAACATTATACAAGCTTTTGTGCATTTAAAATAGAGTAAAATCTGAAATCAGTACTGTTCAAACAACCACAGGAGGCCCTTAATCCGTAGAGTATTTACCATTTGAGTGCAAATTACTTTCTCCAAACTTCAGGGAATTTAACTAGTTTAGGAATCCATTGACTTTCCTTTAGAAAGCCTATGATTTTCTAGACCTCTTATTCGTAAACAGTATTCTACCCTAAACCCCTGTACATTTAATCCGATTCCTTTCTAGAGTGACACCCGTTCTCTAGCAAGGTAAATGAAATATATATGTTCTTAAATACTCTCAACGGTCGAATATCGGTAATTAAGAATTTATCTTCGGTTATATTTTAAGAAGGAATGAATTACAATCAAGGACAACATTCTGGTAATAAACAGCTTTCTAGAAAATATTTTTCTTGAACTTCAAGTTGATAAACATTAATGATTATTGAGGTGTCTCTCTTAAGAGTAATTTCAATGTTTAATGGACCCTTAGTATAGAATTTAATTCGCTTTTAAGTCTTTAATATTGTTTATCGGTAATTTTTTCTTACTGTAATGACTGTTAAATACCATTTTCTCCCTCAAGTAGTGCTTAAATTGATGTAAGAAAAACGTATTTATATTCTAAATATAGACTTTCGGTTTATATATTGGTAGCTCGTGGATAAATCCTCAAACGTGCTTTCTAACTCATCGTAGACTGACTACTGCGTTCATGGTATTTAGGAAGTATATGTAACTCTTAGGGAATAACTAACTTTAAATACACTGAGAGAAGTAAGTTTCTAAATGATTTAAATCAGCTTACACCTATTAAGAAGTGTCTATAGACTGCATTAACGTTCCTCAATAACGCCCATATGAATGAGTCCAAACGAAACACACGTGAGAACCGTATTTACTAAGGCGCCGACGGTAAAAGGATGCTGATGCAGATCTCTTATGAACCGCCGAATCATTTCGGAAATTTTATCATTCTCGCGGATTATTTTTGAGCAAATGTGGAGCTCTTAAATCTCCTTAGGAATAGCTCCCGCTCTCCGATGAGATTAGTGAATAAATCAGCGCTCGTAGTAACTTTTCATCCCGAGATTACTCTAATTGGCGCGTTCTTTCTCCCCCGTCATCTGCCATTAAATTTCCCGCGGGATTAAGGGAGGAATAATTCATGGCTGTGTGCACCCGGCTCAGAGAGCTAATGGTAATCGCGGGCACGTAACCAGCGGTAACGAGTAGTCTGAAGAGATAGGCCGCGCTCCACACTTGAGCACGCTTTGCTGAAAAACACGTCGCACCACTTACTCGGGCTAAGACGCGATGTGTTAGTAGAAGCACTTTTCCCTTGGATAAATATTGCGGAAACAAAACCAACAAACTTTGCTCATACCGATTCAGGACAGTGAGTTTAAGGTCCATGAAGCTCGGGAATTTTATTTGACCAAGTCACTCTTGTTCTCCGAGATGGAAAAACGCGTAACACTTAGGAGTGGATCAGGGATGTGAAACTTGACGTCGTCCGAATACAAATTATCTTAATGGTAGTAGTATTGTTTCAGCTGCTTCGACAGCTGTCATTTCGCAAACGAGATCCTACCGGGAATCGAACCAGGTACCGCTTTCATCGGAGGCGACCGCACTTCCCACTTGGATATCCTCTAGTGATGCTAATCTATGGGTGACTATGGGTATCTATGGGTGACTGATAATTTTATACTGTAGTAAGGGTTGTAAATCGGACTGTGTTGACTGAATATGTTTAAATATCTGATTTTATATTTTATATTTTCTATAATAACATAGATATTTTTGTTTGTACTATGGGTGACTGATAATTTTATATTGAAGTAAGAGTTTTAAATCGGACTGTGTTGACTGAATATGTTTAAATATCTGATTTTATATTTTCTATATATTTTTTATCAGTTGCCACCGGACAGTTGTCCACTTGTAACTCCACATCGTAAATAAATAAATTATCACTCGCTCTTAAAAAGTTTCCTTATTTCCAAAATCATAAAAATAATTTTAGAAATTAAATTTTTCTAGTCATACTGTGGTAAATCGAAACTCTACGTTAATCCTTTCTCCCAACTGGAGTCAGAAAGCGAGAATGACTAATTATATGAGCTCTAAGGAGAAACAGATATGAAACTTTATCGGCATGATTGGGACTTGAACCCAGGAACCCCTGTTATGTGAATTAAATGATATTAGATGTCAAAGTACTTTTATCAGCATAACTACGCATACGATATTTAATAATGATTCACTATCTCCATCGTTGTTTTCATGCAATGACGATCTTTGAACGTATGCCTCTTTAATTATATATTCTTCTTAATTTCAACTGCTCTATTTTATTCCGTTCTCTCTCGTTCTTTATAATTCTATTCATACTACACCTCCCATATGACAGCTATTCTTGCTCAGGGCTCTTTTTATCACTTTCCTTAACACAATTTTCTCTCATCTCACGAAATGGTTACCTCATTACCTCCCTTCTACTCTTCCACGCATGTTCTTACTATAGTTGAAAAGATAATTTTCTCAAAAATCTGTGACATTTTGTTCTAGCTTAGTCATGCGTACTTGATCATCGTAAGACCTATCGTTACCTTCTCTATTTAAAAATGATGAATAATTAATGAAAGTTATACCTTTTATTTTTATACAATAAATGAAAGGTTATACCTATTTACCTTTTATTAGATCAGTATTGAGTTCATAGAAAAAATAATGACATATTTCTCATCCTAATAGAGTAGCGTTTACTAAGTTTAAAAGATCCCTTTCTCTTTTCCTCTTTGAAGAACTTCCTTCAAATGCTTCCTTTTACTGAATATCCAGCCTGATGCTTGGATCCGTCAACTTTCCCGTCTCTTTTTAAGCCTTTAAAAATATCCTTCATCAATACCTTATTTAAAAGTTTGCTATATCTCAGAAAGGTATTCATTTCATCGCAAAAATAGCTTAATATTATAAGTACGAGTTTTCTGAGAATTTAAAAGGGCAAATTCGCTGGAAAAAATTTCTGTCGCCAATTTCATGCCTAAAAGAGCAAACGGTATGCGTTACGCAGATAAAAGGAAGCGCCTTTTCTTTTTTTTCTGACTTAAAGTTTAATCAGGTTCATTTGGCCCTTTTATGAGGCGATGCAAGCTACAATTTAGTCGTATGGAGGAGGGGTATCATATGAGCCACTAATTTTGGTAGACAGTGTGAGAGGAAATTTATAACAGCGTTTTAAATTAAGATGGAGATTCATAAAGAGGTGAAAGGAGAATTAATTGGTATATTTACTTAAAACCATTAACTTCCAGCTCCATCATTTACATCAACATTTCCAGCACTACCTACTGCTATTAATAACATTTCAAAAGGAACCTATTTATCAAAACAAAATTATAATTCACATTAAAGAAAATTGAGTTGCAAATTGGAAAATAAAAGTCATCTTGCCTGTCTGAATGTGTCATATCGAGGTCTGTCTCCAATGAGACGAAATGTGACCGGTGTATGTTTGGTAATGAAGCCTGCCCAAAGTAATTATAATAATTTCCTTTGAGTCTTTCACTCAACGAGCTCATAAACGTGCAATCTTTGAGTGAATATTATCATATTTGTTCACAGGCCTTTCGGCTTATATATGAATGGAAAAAGGTACTAACATAAACAGCCCCAATAAGGACGGACATCTTCGAAGGCATATTACAATAATTATCAACGTAGTTTTATATTTATTCACTCATTAAATTACTTACAATGACTCATCTGATGTCAGTAACATCCATAAGAATTACGAACGAAGTTGAGTTTTCGTTTGTTTTAGAGCTGTATTCTTAGGCATTTTTAATTAAAAAATAATGAAATAAATCGGAGTAGATTCCACTAGAAATAAAAGGTTATAGATATTCTTATTTTTTTCGAGTGCAGTTTTCGTTCGAAGTTATCGAGCTATTTGAAGAAAGATAACGATTTTTGCAAAGTATAGGAGACAAATGTCTTTAGAGTAGACAAATTTACTTTTTGCATGACTATAAAAAAAATTTCGATCGCGGTAACAGTAAATCACTGCAACCAATTGACAGTGAAACTTCGATGCTGAAACTATTTCAGATTTTATTCATATCAGTCACAACTTCCGTTACTAAAGTTGGCTGTATTTATTCCTAGGGATTTATACAATGTTCAAATCTAGCTTAGTTTCGTATACAAATAATGTTGCTGTCTTCTTCAACGTTATAGCTAGTAAAAGTATAATAACCTCCTTCGCGTCTTGCATCAGCAGGGTCATACTAAAGCAATATTCTGTTTCAAAATACCTAACTTGCCTATAAAACTTTAATTACACCCAACAAATGATAACAAATATAACTAATATATGAAATACATTTCTTAATTTCAAGAAATAATTAAGTATGAGAATAAAAGGAAAGGATGTTAGTTATTCGCCAGTAAAATAGGTGAAAAAACTTTAACCATTCTATATATTTAAAAACGATATCACGACCGGTTTCGGCTTCTGTATGGCCATCCTCAGCTGATATAAATAGGACACCATCTTGAAGATGGCCGAATAAGCCAAAGCTGGTCTTATTGGGTTTTTAAACTTAAATTTACGGATGAGCGTGGAAAGTTTTTTCATATATTTTTATTTTTAATTATGAACAATAAAGCTAACCTTCATTCAAAACGAGATTCGGTACAATAAAGTCTGATTTTTTTAGATGAACTATATGAATAAACGCCTTGATTTAAATGAGAACATCATCATACGTGGATTTATATTTAGAAGCATAAGACAGCGGCAGAATTGCCAGAAGAATAGGCGAAATAGGAGTTTAATTTTTGGAAAGAATTTCTTAAAAAAAAGACTAGTCTGTCATCAGTATGGCGTCATCATTCCATAGCGTTAGGTAGGCCTCTTCCTTTGGCATAATCGCGGGTGTGACGAAGTTAAAACAACAAAAGAGTCTTAAACTATGAACGGCAAAGTTGCTTATTGAAGGAGCGCTAAGAAGAGGCGAAACTCGAGCGGGCAGAAGAGCAACAGCTTCCTCGAAATACACTCTACGTAAACTAATAAAAAGTTTGCGTCGCATAAAGCCAGCGGAAAATTCATTTTTCTCGCTGGAGTTTATGGAGGGAGTTCCTGAAGAAGTTAATTGTTCATCACTTCCTTCTTCTCTCGGGGCGATCCATTTAAAAGTAAGATCATTACAACCAAGTCTCTCACCTTCAGGACTGAATTTCGTAAATGATTTACGCAGGGAAAAGGAGAGTTGCTAAAATTACGTTTCCGTCCGAGCTGAATTACTGTTGAAAATATACAGCGCTGTAGAGAGAGCCAACTTGTATAGTGCTGAATGACGAATCTGTTGTTTTCATTTAAAATGGTACATATATCTCCCTCCCGCCCCCAGCGATGTATGTGTGTTTTGATATCATTTTATGTTGATAATTTTCAATTTCTCTATCATTAAGTATTGGTGTTTTTTACCCTGTTTTCTCACGAATTTTCGCTCCTTTTCTAGTGTTGACGTTTCCCCATGGCAAATTTTTCTATGTAAAAGATGGGTTTTTCTTCGCGACTTAAATCTTTCCGTGTTTTTTTTATTTGCATCGTTTATATTTTGAAATACACATGTTAATTTTATTAATTTTTTGTTGAGTTATCCAAAATTTTATTACGTCATCTCCTCACAGGATTAGTATTATCTTTGTGTAAATTAGTATTTGGACTCGAACCCAGGACCCCCTTTGAACGAAATTATATCAGCAGTTAAAGTACTCTTAGCAGCATGCATGTGTATGTTTTATCATAAATTTATTATTTCATCTCCTCACAGGATTAGTATTATGTCTGTGTAACGTAGCATTTTACCTAACTCCGTCGGGAAAGTAAATTTATAATTATGACTGACTCAAAGAATGATTCAAAGTTGGATAGCTGAAGGATTTCAATGTGTTACTTATTGCTATTATTAGTATAACTGTAATATATAAGGGTAGTCAATAAACAACCTTAAATAATTTTTATCTATAGTAAAAATACATATAAATGAAAACCAAATAGAAATACGTATACATTGCAAGGTTACAGTACAATTGATTTCTGTTCCCCTAAGAATATAAATTTCTGAAATGGAACCTTCACAGACACAGGAAAGCGTTAGTATTAATTTAGTAGCTGACAGAGTTTGCCTAATTCTTTATATGAAGTGTAGATCTCAGTTTTTTTATTTCCTTAGCCATTCATGTAGTTACTGTAAAAACATTTTACTATAATGCTTCGGTACTTCTTTTTGTTTATCACCTGTTTTCACCCTCCACTTCTAAGAAATGGGATGCTACCTCGCTTATCTTCTTAAAGCGTGCATCCATGGGAAACAGGATTTTTGTCTAGTTCTCCTGAGATCATACGGCAAGTATGATATCGACTAATAAAAACTAAATGGTATTACTCTGCATATGTGAGCACAGGGTGTCTCCAAGCCATTGAGGATCAAAACCCGATGTAAAATATTATGGACCATATGAAGTTAACCTATTTACTCAGCTCACACATTCCGTAATATTAGACACAAGTGGTTTTATCTTACACCTTACTTCTAAAATCAAATTTAATGCTATTAAAATTGCAATATAGTGTTATAGTACCTTATTTGGCAATGTCGAGTAGAAGGAAAGGGTTCTTCACTTAAGGTTGCAGTACCGCGCATATTCAGTATTGCTATTCCATCCTACATTGATAATTTGAGATATATTGAAAATCGAATTTATGAAAAATCACGTTCATTATTAGGTGTCATACGTAGAAGTTATGCCCTTAAATCGTCACGTAGCACCATCTATCAGCCAGATGAGGAACTTTTTAGGGAAACTCAGTCTTCGAAACGATTGCGAGGGAGGCGGTCCTGAGGAGGAAAGATTCGATGAAGACCAAAACAGAAAAAAGACTTTTGCCGAAATTACATTTAAAATGTGATCTTTATTTATCTGTGATGTGATGATTATGTTAAGGATTTGGACTATCAACTTGCAATTTCTATAGAATCAAATATTATTCGCACAGGAATCGATCTTCGACAAAAATTCATTTCAAGTATTGTATGAGTTTTCAGGACCAAGTAGGAATGATTTAACATCCGAAACCTGCTTTTCCTTGGATAGAGTAGAGATACATCCTTCATGAAGTAGCCTAATGATTTAGATAAAGCAGAAACTATAATAAGCATTGAGTTAAGGCATAAAACAATAGCCATTGTTTAAACAGTATGAGAACTTAAAAATCGAAACACTATAATCTAGCTAAGCATCATAAAGTACTTTTGAACGTAAAATTATCCAATACGGTAATTTTACATTTCCTAATTAGTATTTATTCTTTAGAGTTATCTCTTCGATACGGAATAACCATTATTGTAGATAAGGCCAGCTGTAGCTATAGCCAACCCAGTTAGTTTTTCAGCCTACGGATATACTAATCAACGGTAATTTTATAATGTTAATTATATACATGCAACTGTCCTAAAAAAGTATCCTTTAGTGAAGCGAATAGTAAATTATATCTCTTGACGTTCCTTTAGGTGCGACATAAAGATATTACTATTAAAGGTGGAGGATTGTAATAAATTGGACAATGACCCATATAGTAGCTAGTGTACGAGGGTGGTCTGAAAAGTTTCCGAGCCCAGATTTTTCAGAAATCTTCAGAAAATTTTCAGAAAACACGTCGAGAAATGGCGAAATGTTGGAAACTTTTCAGACTACCCATGAATTTTTTGCATGTACACCAGCTTAATGTAAACTCATACAAAAATGCCATTAATGAAAAAATTTCATGCAATGATTAATGCATAACTTTTAAAAAGTAATGTATGCCACATTGATTTAATCAGATTTTATTTATTGATTTATTTCAGAAATCTTCCAAAAACATCCATTCCCCAATCAACCGTTAAAGTGAGAGCGTAATTACTGAACACAAGCTTCCATTCCTCACCTAGCAAATACCAATTAGACAGAACTCGAATCTAGGATCTTATATGCCAGTTAGCATGATTTTCATTCCCTCGTAGAGGCAGAAAGCTGATTTTACATTTCGAATAGTATCTAACAGAAAACAGTTATCGATATGCCTGTGCTGGGAGAAGGATACGAGACATTTTATTCTGCCACTGTCATTTACGACAAGTGCTTATCTTATCTTCGTTATCGAATCCGTAATTTGAACATCGTGGACTTATATATACAAATGATGGGTTGGGTTATATAAATAATCATGAATATATAATCATGTTTTATGTCTCGTAATACTTTGATCGATTCGAAGTTTTATGCTTAAATTTATGTTATCCTCAGGTGAAAATTACGCTTGGATGTTTGGAAGAAAAAAAAACAGCGTTTGAAGAGGCTAAGATGATTTGGAAAAAGAAATCATTCAGCTTTTTTACCAGGAGAGTTAACATATCGAAGGAAAATATGACAGAACATGAAACGAGTTCCGTCAGGGGTAATCATTCCTGTGTGGGAGACCTATAAAAAAATTATTCCAAAAGGTATATTTACGATCGTAAGAAAATGGGTTCTTAAAATTTGGAGGAGATTTTGGTATTCCAGATTCGATATCATCTAACGTCCTCAACACCGTAGATTCCGATGCGACAATCACCTGTGATGCATAGCGAATGCATTTAGATTGATGAATACACTGCGCATTTAGGGGATGATCTGATACGGTCGTTTACCTCGATGGAAGATTCATTGGATGATTAGGAATAGTATATCTCCTGCATAAAAATTAAAGACTGAATCTGACTTCAGAAGGAAGACAGTTCCTAACTTAATGGGAGTAAAAATTAAGAATCAATCTTCAGTGATGTGGAAAGATACATCAAGGTTATCTTCCTGTGACGATATCTTCAGGGAACGGTTATTTTTTCTCATGCTATCTTTATCAACAAGAAGCGCTCATTAATCACGACCGCTAATGTGTCATCCTGACCTCCTCTATCTCTAGGCAAATTCGATTACTACTGCGCTTATCTAGTCTGGATACGTAGTTTCGTTACTTCACACTCCACTTCAGTGAAGGGAAATTATGAAGGAAGGGATTTGCATGAAAAAGTAATTAGTGCTGGGTTTTATATGAAATAATCATTATAAGGACTATTTTAGGGGAATTTTAAATAGTGTAAGATGCAATAAATTATGGAAAATTAACACTGTCGACGTCATCATTTTCAGCTGTTATTTCTGCAACACATGTAAATGTTTGTAAAATGGTTGTCTCAGCACAGGTTTAACTTAAGAGGTAAACTAAAGCAATATTTTTTCCTTTTTGTGTAATACTTTAAAAAATACTTCAATACTTTGAAATAATTCTAAAACCAACACAAAACCATCAATTGTTAAATTGGATGTAAGATGAAATTATGGATTTATATAAGATAAGAAAATATGGTTTTATAATTGATAAGTATTCATCTCAATCTCTTGAAAATACATTTGGAATTAAAGAAAAAAGAAAGGGCAACTTATTACAAAATAATACTAAAGATAAAAATACTCATGGAAATATCAAATATTATTCCTGACTTAACGAAATACACAGCATATAAAACAAGAGATGATAATTAATGCAGATGATAAAGTCACGGATACCCATGAGGGTAATGCTGAATAAAGAGGCTTTGGAGCGGTGCTGACATTGGCCCCATTACAGGCATAAAAATCACTTCGATAAATAACTATCCGTGCGCCATAAAGATTTACTTAAATTTGAGAAATGTCGACGGGATTATTATTTGGAACGTCGACGAAAAATAATCCACTTTGGTCCTTGAAGGTCGAACCCTAGTATCTTGTTAAAAATTCCTGACGTCAGTCGTCCTGCTCCATCCCTCCCTTGTCTTCCATCCCACGCCATCTCGATTGACCCTTCGATCATATCCCATCATGCCTCTCTCTCTTCCCATTTCCGTTATTCAGATCAACTTCATCTCCCATTTCCTTCCTTCCCGTTATCATCCCGAACTTAATTTCACTCTTTGTTTTCCCATTCGAAACTCACAGCGACGCACTCATTTTATTATTACGGTATATCCACCGTGGTTTGACTATGCATCAGGTTGCACCACCATCAATTTGCCATTAGTTACATACGGATATTTACAGATGCGTCATTATTGGCCGAAGATATATCAATAAATCAGTATATACCGTTGTTGAAAGATAAAAAAAAATTTCATCGTGTTTTTATTTAACAAAATTTTTAAAAATCACATGCAAGTTTCAATAAATTTATGCAAATATTTACCTTACACATTTACTATAGAGTTACTCATACATGAATATTTACATTCTAAAGGAAATATATTAGAATACCCGTTGAAGTGAATGCAAAATGATTGCACATGAAACATACATATTAATATGACGCATAATGCATGCATGATGAATATTTGATTATTGAAAATAATTACACAATTTGATAACTTAGGTAACTATTTATAGTATATTATAATCATCAGCAGCCATTTTTAATCCAACATCCGATATAGGCTTCCTCAAGCGCTTTCCTATTCTCTCTCTTCTGAGCTTCTCTCTCTTACTATATATTATCTCTGTTCCATCGGTTTTTTGGTCTCCTTCTTGATCTCTTCACATCTCTTTGTGTCCAGTTAAGAACTGCTGTTTTCGTTTCTTCTTGCCACTTGCCCTCCTCAGATTCATTTAAATCATCTTTACTTTATCTACGATGGACGTGTGTCATCATCATCACCCAGGCATTGCGTTCCTCATCTCTTCTTGTGATCCCAAGGATACATATTTCCGTACTTCTTTGCGTTGTCTGAAGTCGCTGGTTTATTGGTGCGTTTAACATCAAGGCTTATCTTCCATATATCAACAGTGATAAAATGCACTGATTGAAGTCTTTTCCCTTCAATTCCATTGGCATTTTTGTCTTTAGGATGAGGATTCCTTCTAAAGGCACTCTAGCTAGTTTAATTTTTATATTCACTTCATTAATTCTTTATAATTATAATTTGGAATATTATTTTACACAAACGATTATACGAAAGTAGATACTTCCATTGAGCTAGAAATATTCACAGAAAGGAAGCGATTGCATTTCTTATTAGATTTAAACTGGGTAGATTTCTTCCTTATCTCGAAGGATAACTTCTGCACACGCTTAGAAAGACATTCACAAAGGGTTTTAATCAAGGCATTCATAAAAGGTGCGCTTAACACAAACATGAGTAGGATTAATCCAGTTTTGCTCAAAAGTGTCCAAATATTCCAAACACGCACGAAAGATTCCGTACAATAATTTCACCATGCGATTAGAATTCTAAGCGCTTAATATCTGCAAAGTATTTATTTCCGAAAAAAAAATTATACCAGTGACTTGATTTACTTTGCATATTGGAGATATAATTTGGGATTTGTATTTTTTATATCCTCCGAAAGAATGTACAGTAATTAATTTCCTTCGCAACGTTAGGTTCTGAATTTTAATGTGGCTCCAGCGATTTTTCAGCGCCGCATTATTTAATTGCTTTCCATCAAGTTTTTGGGAATTACGTGATTCTCAAAATAAATACAAGGACTGGGATAACTTTGTGCTGATATGCATATTTAGGATTTGTTAAAAGATGTGAGCGATTTTGTCACAAGATATGTGTTTAAAGGATTATATAGGCGTTATTGATGTAAAGAAATGGATCATTAAAGTATTAACTTTTTATTTATAGCTATTATTTAAAAATTAACGATTGAAATATTCTTTTGCATGAATCTTCACGATGAGGCACCGGAGTACAGCCACATTTATTCTCTTCCCATGCTGATTTCCTCACTAAATATGACTAAGTTTTCGCAAGTTACATGAGTGAGCTTTCTCCTCCAAAGAAGTAAGCTAAATAATGTCACCGTTAAGACAATATACATTATTTACACTTAGCTTCATTTAACATTTACATTTTACATTTAGTATTGTAAAGTCACTGAAAACTACACATAGCTATCGATTCATCTTTATATTTAACCAACTACTTCGACTTTATCATGGACAACAAGTTTTTCGCTGTAATATACCAAGCAAGTTTCATTTAATACCAAGAAATTACAATGTTTACTTATCTATTGTAATAGGAAGGTTAGTAATATTATTAATTGCTATATCATGCTGATAATTTTCAGAAATATAAGGTGGATACCCAGATGCCACGACATAATATGCTGATGAAACATGTTGTAGAATAAGAGTTACAGTATGAGAGTTACATAAACTTTTTGTGCGTACTTAACATGTCAATATCGATTTTCATCTTCGATTCGGGATGAAGTCTAATTATACCGAGGTCATAGATATAGACTGCATTATGGGAGTGGAATTACCGTGGTCAACTTAGGATTAGGACGATTAAACATAATTAGACCCACCCGATTTCATTTCCGCAAAACGCTGAAGCCAACACACAACGGAGAAACCAAGAAAGGTCACGATGCGCCAAAGTTGTGTAAAACCGCAAACGTGCAGAAATATAGCTCGCGATCCGCAGCTATGACACGCGCATGTAAATCAAGACGTGTCACCCAAACGTCATAAGCGAACAAATTCAATTCAATACTCGGTTCGGAATAATCCCCAAATGTGGAGTATCGGTTTACCCAGTGTGTTTAATGGGCAGAGGAGACTTCCGTTAGGAATCGTAATCCGCGTTGAAAACACGTACACTCGTTATTGTGTTGGGCGAATGAGGCGTGGCGATGCACGCATTCGAATGTGCGGAATCGGAGTCGTTTGGTTGAGTTAGGGCCAAACAGGTGGGGATTTATGAAAGGTGCGGTGGGAATATCTGAAAGAGACAAAAGCGACGGTAATGGAAATATAACAAGGGGATATTGAAAGTCGAGGGATGATTTAAGGTATTGAGAGACATTACTTGTCTATGAAGTATTCAGTTGGTCGGATTGAAACCCCTTCAATTAGCTAACCCTAAATGTTCATAATCCTTCCTCCAAGTGAGGGAATGAGGAAAGATGAGGAGTGAAGTAGTTTGTCCTTGCTTTCTTTACTAACTCAGAATATTACAAGGGGAAATATTCCATGTAAGGCCATATGAATAATGTAGTTAAGATCAAACAGGTTAATGAATGATATAGCGGAAATACCTGGAATGGTTAAAAATCAGTGAAAGTAGAAATTTAACCATGAGAAATAAGTAATTTAAGAGGAAATTGTATAATATTGAAATAAGAGAGGAAATTACTACGAATGAGTATATGGAATATTTCTGTTTTGTTTAATATTCAGCTCAAACATCGATTTGAACTTTATACCCTCAATCATTAATTATAACAATTCCAAGAGAGGAAATGAGGCTTTAATGTAATGATGTGTTTGCTTTAAAAAAGAGTTATTCAAAAAAATTATCAAATTAAAAAAAGGTTTCTTCAAATAGCAATCACAGAATGAACCAGTCAACAGAAGGAGAGAGAAATAATCTTTGTTATATTTTTTGTAGAGTAGTAATTTTTTCCCCGATTATTTGAAAACATTGATAATATCGAAAAAATATTGCTCGGCATTATTAATTTATTATTTTATTATTTCACCATCATGTGCATTAAGTTGATGACATCAACTTTCTAAAAATATTTTTCTACAGCTTTGTTCTAAGGTCCAACATATATGACGAAAGTGATACAAAAAACATATATGAGAAATACGTAAAAGATTAACCCCCAAAAACCTGCATGAATATCATCGCCAGAATCATTAGCTACTAATAATATCGGAGAGGGAATGAGGCTTAATAGACAAGATGAGGGAGTTTGCCTTTGCTCTCCTACCTGAGTCAGAATACTATATGAGTGTAGAACATCCTAATACCGGACAACCTAATCACTCCTTCTTCAACACTTTTCATGGAAAAATGAAAGATAATCTTAAGCCTCATTCATATGAAACACGAATGATACATATGTTAATTTTAATATACAGCGGTCTTTGGAATATCATTAGCATTATCAAGGATAATGTATGTTGGTGAAGAACGAAGTTAGAAGAAGATATTTATAACCATAAACATTGGTGGAGAAAATTAAATTTTCTCGATACTGTGGAAAATAGTAAAGCGGAAAATATCCCGTCCAACGAGACATGGTTGCAGGTATGTGAGGCATTCCACTTAAAGGAAAATTCCAAAAGTGAAAATTTGAGTGATGGGCTACTAAATAAGGAATAAAAGATATATGGAGTTGTAAGGACTGGGATATGGAACGGGATTTATAGAGACAAAATTAGAAAGGTTGAGAGGGGGAGAAAGGGCTCGGATTCAGTCTTTTAATGCCCTCACAAAGGAATCTTCTGATCCGGACGCTGGGGGTATTTAAGCTCTGATAAATTGGTCGAAGATAAAAGTGGACGTTATGTACTTAAAATGTAACCGAAGAGGATTACATTCTGAAATTCATCAAATTTTAATGAAGAATAACCCATTAAAATTCCGCTTTGCTCGCAATGTTGGAGAGGAAATATCGTCAATGAGAGTAATTTTCTGAACGTTTATCCAATCTGATGGAATATGGAAAGCGTTAAATTTAATATCATGAGGGAGGAAGTTGAGATTCATTCTCAAGCCAATATATCCACGTGTGGAAGTGTGTGAAAAGGTAGCTCTTCCTCCATATTATTGGGATTGAATCTGCGCTGTGCATTCATGCTCGTGTAGAATTCGGATCTCACAAAATATACACTTGAGAGATAATATACTACTCTACTACTACTCTAGTCTACTCATTTCATACGGAAGTAATATTACTTCCGTTTGAAATGAGTAGACTTCACTTTTAATAGGTTAAAATGAGGAAATTATTTCGGTCACAGCTTACTGATAAGTATATTTCGTTTTCTATATTTGATTTTTCTTTACGAAAAGATTAAAGATAGAGATTTTAATATTGATTACATTCGTGAAACTAAATTTCATGAGAAATTTCAATTGTACTTGCTGTATGATCTAAGATAAATTCTATTACATGAATTCTACGATCTATTTGATAACAATTTACTTATATTTAGGATAAACTCCAATCAAAAGCATTTCCAGTTTTTAATTGTTTTCATTGAATTCGAAATTTTTCTAAGATTATTTTTAATGCTTCAACAAATCATGCGATGCGATTCCAATGAGAAAGTACATGTTGCTGTATTGGTAATAAAGGTTTAAAATTAGAAAATTTTGGACAATGTAACAGATTATCATTATTAAAATTGATGTATAATTATCCTGGTTAAATTTTCCTAGAGTTCTTAAAACTCAGAGAATTTCCATTTACACTTAAATGCGGTAAAATGTTTTAAGGAGAAAGTAGAAATTACTAGATAGAACATAATCAAAGCCTTTTTCCATAAAATCCATTGCTGATAATTTTGTTCTAACACAATGATTTATGAATGAATAAGATATTAATGCCATTCTTGATTAATAAGTTCAATAAATATTAACATGAAGTCGGATATCAATAATTGCAATTTTATAGCCACTGCGGCGATTATCAATAATTTATTAGCTCATGAACCATCGCGATTAGAGATTAAAGGAGTTAAAATTAACATATAATAATTTTATCTCAAGGGAGATAATTTAATTGAATTATCTATAAGGTTGCTCATTTTCTCAGTGAATATTCATTACGGCTATGTTTAGTGTATTTAAGAAGTAAACAATTTTTTGTGATCTGCAAGAATTACCTTGTTGTGATTATTCAAGATTAATACTGGAAAATGAAAATTTTCAAGCTTTTATATTTTTCGTCGTGACAAAAAGTTTTTCTTTAAATGTTAATTCTTTCCGCTTCTTTTTAGGATACCAACTAAATTTCATTTTCCATAAATTTTAAAATTAAAACATAAAACAGAGTTCTGACATGTGCCCCTAAGAAAAGCTAAGCATTCAAAACTTATATGCGCTCGTGAAATAAGACATTCTTTTTTCAGAATGATAAAATATTACGCTAGAGCTAAACATATGTCCATGTTGGATCTAGGAAACAGTAGTCAACTTAACAAAAACGAAATGATATATTGAGCCTTCTTTAAGCTTTTTATTTTCAGCTTTTCAAAATGTTATTCCTTAAAGCGATCATAACCTTATTGTTTATTTATTCATTTAAGTGTATTATTATTCAGTTATTCATTGTTTCCCTACGCATTATGTACTCTAGCAGTGATTTAATATCGTTATCGTTAGTTATAATATCGTATAATATATATTATAAATTAATTATATATAGTTAACTACATTACAAATGTAGTCGCATACATTTCATTCCATTTCAACGTTCAGGGCGCATGAGCTCGTTATTTTCAGCGGGGTTTTTGATTTTCACCGTTTAAGAAAAAAATAATCATTCCCTCAGACCTCCTTTGTAAGCGGATTCATTCCTTTCGGGATAAAAAATTTAACCTTGGGATAGTTCGGAGGTATTTCTGTTCGTGAGCGCATAACATATTCAAAGCCGAAGATAGGAAGGATTCCGGTGATGTATCGTAAAGGAATTTCTCACAGCGTCCGACGTGTATTGGGAAGGAATGGAAAGAAGGGGTGTGTTTGGGAAGGGTCGGGTTGCGTCTGAGGGGTCGATAGGAAAAACGATCAGGTGAGTCACGGGTTGTCGTGGCGGAATATAGAAGTCCGCATTTCTCGTGAAGTTATGGGCTGGCGCGCATTTCTATAAAGAGCGAGATAGGGGAGTGTGTATGGAATGGATGGGAAAACGGTTGAAAGGGGGCTCAAATACGGAGGTAGGGATTTATTTAGGCTATCGATAAAACCGAGCGTATTCTTCCAATGTCTCGCGAATTCTTGACGGAAAGAATAAGTAGCATGCAGAAATGGGCGCTCTGATCTTGGATTTAAAATTCCGACGACGATATCTTCCTCCTTTGACTCAACTGGGGCATAAAAAGGGCATTTATTTACTCCCGATATACCAGGCTGCATTCGCAATGCGGGAGATGCCGGCGCGGTTTAGATTCCTCGATATCGTCTATCCGATATTCATGAGAATTATCATTCACTTAGCTTCTGCTGTTTGTTCACTTAGCTTTTTATTGATTGCGTGTTTTCATCAACCCTGCGCATGTCTTATTTTCAGCAGAATCTTCAATAAAAACCTGTGTTTAATATAAAATCAATTACAAATGAGAAGCAACACCCCAAATTCGCTAATTAACTGAAAAATACAACTTTTATGGTATCCACAATTGAAAATTGGCATTATTACAAAACAAATTAATAAATTACTAAGTTTATTAATTTATTATGGCTTTCCATAAAGTTGCGCCTGAGCATATTTATTTTACACAAATTAATACTCCCAAGAGAAAGCGGTTTAGAAAAAGAAAAGTCTTCGAACGCCTATCTTTAAGATTCTTAGGAGATGCTTTAGCCTGAAAAGCTCCCCAGTCAAAACATTAGAGTAGCCGTTTTGGGAAATTTTGTTTGTGGAAGTTGAGGAGTAGCGACGTTCAGGTCCTGTCAGACTTTTCAGAGTAAGTTCATGTCAGACTCTTTTCCTTGGGAATATTACTAGATGCATGTCTTTAGGTGAAAATTTACCTGCAGCCCTTTTCAAATAAATAAATAGCAAATGTAATAAATTATAAAATGACATATATAACCACAGTTAATCTTGTTTGGTACCACGTTCATATTATGAAATACGTAAAGGATACTTAACATCCTTTATTTGCCGAGCTAACCACTGAAATGATTCCGGGTTATTCATTATTCTTTATCATTTAGTGATGAATCGGTGTACTAAACAATTATTCTGTAATTAAAAAATCAGGAATGATCAGATTATAAAATATGTGCTCTATTACTCTCGCGTGGAACAATCGCTTAAACGTTGAGAAATAAAGCTTGGTTGAATACACAAAGATAATTATATTGTATGTTGTACTTAGGTGGTCACAGTGGTTTTGCATGGAAGTGAAGTGTGGACATCAATAGAAGTAACAGTAATTAATAACTGATGAAATGAAATTTCTTAGATATCGAGGCGACGATGATAAGAAAACAGTTTACCAGCTCCTATCTATTATCATTCATTTTATTGGCAAAGTAATGGCAAGAAATAAATTTTTCTCCATTTGCATTGGCTTGAAGAGACTAGAAATCAAACCTAAATTTAAAGTCTAAGAGGTATAATTTTGATCGAGCTTGTTATTGCCAGTTTTCCAGAAAAGGCCTCAGTTGAGCAACAAGTTCTTGCGGCAATTCATGAAAATTAAATGACGATACAATTTTTTCAAAGAAAAAAGCGCATCAAAGAAAAAAGTGTAATATATTGGACTAGGATGTACGATCATCTGCCTGATTTCTCTTCTATCCAAACAACTTAAAATTTTCTTGAATCTTTCTTTTAAGTGATAATTTCATACTCTTCTTCAGTGTTCAGCAAAATAAGTTGAATGTCGAATTTCAATTCAGCAAACAATACAAAATTAAAATTTTTATAAATCGGGGTCATCAAGTACTTTTATATATGATATAAGAATGTACCCTTGCAAAACACATGGTATCATGCTAATAAAAATTTGTATTTCTATTAAAATTTATGTATAATATTCCTTATTCGTTTACTATGAATACTGTGGATAACAAGCGCCAACATACGGTACAAAAATATATTTTCTCAAGCATCTGGGAAGGATGTATTTTCGGCTCTAACATACAGTACTGCAGAAACAAATTAAGTTATAATATCGGCAGGTAAATATAGACATAGACGCTCTGAATATACTAATATCAGCAAGGGAATGGAATCTTGCCGATCCATTCAATAAGTTAAATGATTCTAACGTACGATTAGATACACGGCGGCCTCATTGTGATGCATGTTTGCTAAGAAACAGGGTTGCCTTAATGGTGGAAGGGAAAGGTAGAACCCTCTATTGCTACTCCCATAACTCTCCCTTGGTGTCTGCAATAGGCAGGAATAAAAGGGCTTAACAGCAAAGGAAGGTTATCTATGTTAACGGTTATAAATGGCGAGAAAGATCACCTTCTTGTCGGGAACGATCACGATTCAAGTTGAATATAAGCGTATATCCAGAGTATCCTCATAAAATGAAGGTCCCCTCTTTCGTTCGAGAGAACTGAGGAAATGATTCCATAAATGACGACCTCTCAACTATTAATGCTATTTCATGTTTGTTGAGATGGAGCGTACGCTTTCTGATATGCAGATTCATCATGTATAAGATGTATATGAACTTTTACGCATAGAAACTTTTTTGATAGTAAAAAGCAACATCGTTCGTGCTTGAATAAATGATTCTATCGCTATCATTGAACTCAGTAACATTTTGATGTTATGTATGACTACATAATTTTCCCATAATTATAACCCGTACTAAGAGTATATGTAGATTCAAAATATGTTTACGTTGTCTTTGAAAGTTTGTCACATTGCGGTAATATATTTTAAAATTTGATATCATCATATTAATTTCATAGGGAAAAAGGATAAGACACGTAACTTAGAACGTATTGCTGTGCGGCTTAAAAACACGATCATAAGAAAACAGAAGCGGAAAATATCGTCATGACTGGATTTTAAACCCAGGTTTCCCCCCTTCAGCCTCGTTAACAGCATCCGCTTACCAAAGTATGTATTTAAGTGGTAAGAATTCGCACCGGGAAAGTGGAAGACACGGCTTCCATTATCAGTCATGTCTATATTTTTCGCTTCTGTTTATCCTTTTGTTCGAAAATTTTGGAAATTGTATGTATTCTAATAAGATATTCATTTACAACTGCGCTAAAGTACTACAATCCGATTCTTGGAAAATGGGGTATGAACACCCTGCGACCCATCTACTTTTTCACCTTGTTGCTTTCACTTGTCGTTTTCGGATAAAAGAAGTTCTAAAAGCAAACTGTTCTTTTCTATTGCTCTTACTTGAGCTCATTTTCGGACTGGCCCCGTGGGAATGAGGATTCGTATTATACTCTTATTACCGAATATTTTCTATGAATTTATTAAGCGATCGCAGCTTTGGTTATAGCTTAGGTTCTCCTCTCTGTTTAGAATTCTCAACCTGCGGCAGAGATCATATACGTTATATTTACTGTTTCATAGCAGCATTTTAACAAAGCTACCTTATATATTCATTATTTCATCATCAATTACTCTATGTTTAGACACTATCCTAATATCCTCAATAAACTACCATTATAATTAAATACCTGCTGCCATTTAGATAATTATCTCTTTGCTTATAATTCTTATAAAGTTTCATGAAAATAAAAGAAATTACAAGGACGATTGGAGATGGTGAATGAGGAGTTAGTATATGTAACTCATATCCAAGTTTTGAAAGATTTATGTAAATGTACAAATGAATTTTTACTTTCCATTAATGTAAAAGGTACTTAATTAAATTTTGTAAAAGAAACTCTCCTTCCTTAGCTGTGGGTTAAATTAGGAAGACAGTTCCATTTCACCTCTAGGATTAAGAATGATATAATTCTACCATTCGGTTTTGCAGAGGAGCTGAAAATTTCCTTTCCCAATTACACCTAAACCGCTATGAATTAATTTAGAACACTCACATTCAGGTTACTGAACAGAATCTGCTCCCTCAAACAAAACTCAAGTAGTACTTTATCAAACTCCTTTCATATATATACACATTCCCTTTTCTCTTTAAATTCACATTCCGCCCCACTCATTCCCCTAACTTGCTCCCCTAATCCTTCCGCTCTCACTTTCTCCCTCGAGTACTCCAACTTTCTTCCCTCCGCCCCCGACATAAATGCCTCCTTACCTCACGCCCCCCGGGGGCATCTTGCTACCGCACCTACAAAAGGTTTACGAGCTCCCGCCCCCATCCACCCCCTCTTCTGCAAAACAACCGAGCAGGCATACGATCCCTGAGCGGAGATTTCGGAACCGGATCCAGGAACCAACCAATTACGCCTCCGAATAAATGGGGAAAATCGTTTGTAACGCGCAAGGATTTTTCTGATATAGTTTTGGATGTGAGAGAGAGCGCGGATCACATCTCACGTCCAGGATATCGTAATCCTAACCTCAAGCGAGCACGAACCTCTTTCTGGTTCGCTCGAATCTTGGTTGCTCATTCAGAGGATTAGCAGACGTGTATAAAGGGAAGGAGGAATTTGGTTTGAAACTGAGCAAGCCTCACCTTCGAAAACTAAGGAAAATTAACCGTTGCTATTGTCAAGTAGCAGTGGTGTTGATTGTTAAATTAACTATCTGAAACACGTATATTGATAGTATGTGATGAAGGATGAAATTCAGATGAGTGTAACCAAAAATTAAGGAATAGTTTACAACAAAATTTTCGTTAATATTAACAGTATAATATTCACATACACAGGATTATCATCATACTGGTGGACTCCGTCGTTAAAAGGGTTTGAATTTAATTTAACCTTGATAGAAATGTATATCTGCTATGGTACACAAATTGTCTTATTAATGACTCAAATCTTGATTCAAATCAGACATTGAGAACACCTGAATTATATTTTCAACTCCATACAGTGTTTGGCAAACAAATGACATCATCACGGCGCGAGCTAATTTTGCATTACCTAGAGAAATTTTGAGAAAACGCAGGAAGAAAACAGTGTAGCTTCCTAAAGATACAAAATTTTTTCCATCGAGGATAACTGGCACACAAGAAAATTTGAACAGCAATTTTTTTCTATGCGTATTCTAATATTCTTGCAGAAAAGGATCTGGATTTTCTTTCTCTGTGTATTACACTGTGTTATTTTTAGAAAGAAAATACCTTTATTCCTGGAATGCCTGGAACTTATACACATATAGTAGCATACAGAGAGGAGATGAAGATATCGTGTTCTAGGAAGAACCTGCATATAGGCCAGGTAAGTCGATACTAATATTAATAATGTTTGAATCTTTTATGCTGGAAACCCAAAAGAGATTCAGGAAAATGTACAAGGAAGAACTATTATGTTTGAGCATATATAATGCGTCTTAAAGCTTGAATGCAAAGTAAAGTTCTATTTTCGAAGTTTTAAAGGGATACATATGCTCTTTTGTGTGGTGACCTATTACGTCAGTGGATAGTAATAATAAAATTTTAACATTTTACATTAAAAACACGTCGTTATAAAATACTCAAAAAAATCAAAAGATAAAAGGTTATGATTCAAAATTCTTCCAATTCATCTGAATGCTATTTCAACTCCCATCAATATGAAATTTCTAATAATACGACCTTTTTCAGTGTACTGCAATGAATGTCATCGTGAGTTTGTAAATTTGAAGTGAATTTTCCACATGCGAAACCCCATCCCTTTAAATGTAATAGAGGGGAATTACTCTTTCATGTCGAAGTATCTCTCGTAGAAACAGAAAAGAAACCCAATGAAATTAAAACACCACGAGAAATATTGACTCTGAATATCTCCTTTTTGCTTATTCAAAGGCCTAGTTGAAGTTTGTGTTCAAAGAATACACCGGGATGCAGAATTAATTTCCCCAAAATGGGAAACGTCAATTTTCCAGTTGCATCCGTTTACGTTTACATGCTCTTGTGTAGGAAAAAAACGAACATGGAACATAATTAGTGATCAAAGTATTTACTCCTTTAGCCGAACAAAAGTGTCACCCGCAGTTTTTTCCAGGAATGCAGGACGAATCCAATAATTACGGAGGCTCAGTGTGCGTACGAAAAAATTCCAAACTGGCAAAACGAGACTATTCGCGATATTTGATGTGACAGAGCGATTCCCAGAAGTCCCTCGGGGACGCACGTGCAATTAACGTAAATACTTTGTCCTTTTGCAAAAATTGTGAAGGCTTTTTGAATATGCGAGCATCATCCGTCATCCACATTCATAGTTTTATTTAATAGAATCACTGCGGAAAATTTAACTTGTATCCGTATGGCTTGCATAAAATATTTTCATTTAATATGTGCCCTTCCTTCTAAGCTACTAACTGCTCATTTTTCAAAATTTCCCTGTTTTTCTTGATTATCAACTTTCGAGAACGTCATTCCCATACAATTATCTCGCTCCTGGAATTTTAAGTACGTTTATGCATTTGCTCGGGAAAAACATTACCGAATTCTTAGAACAACACAAAGGAAATATTTCAATTTTTAATGATAATCTACGTTTTGATGGGAATAAAATATATCAGATTCTATTTTATAAATAATTTTTTATATGCGTAGAAAAACAGAAAATACTGAATGCAAAAAAATACGGGGTATTTACAATATGTTTCATAACTTCTTTCTTTTAATTAACTTTCATAATGTTTAGTAGCTTTAAATTAAGTTACATTAATTCTCAATGAAATTCTTTTATTGGTAGACTATATTTTTGATAAAATATTTATATATAAAATATAGCACGCACGATAAATGCAAACATTTAGATTACGCAGTGCAATTAAATCCGAGAACTATCCACCTTGAAAAATAATTTCTATTTTTTTGGAAGTTTGTAAGAATAAAAACATTGTCTTGGATCCTTAAGTATAAAATTAGATAAATACTTGATAATATTGGCACCATAGTAAAAAATATCTCGTTTTGTATGTTGAAGATGGGAAAATGGATTTTAGGACACCATTGATCAATGATTTTGAAAGTTTACCTACATTACCTGATCAAATAAAAATTTATACGTATAACATTTCATTTTTAATAAAAATGTGGAAAGAGGGCAAAAATTTTACAGAACGATATCCGTTTCGTAATAATGACGATTTCCAGAGGTCGTTTTTATTTACTTGCCTTTGTATTTCGAAAAAGTGTCTCGATTTTAATAAAAATGAAATATATGTGGTGTGGTATATAAATATTGTCTATATTAACTAAAAATGTAATTATAATTAAAAATATTCCTGAGATTCTATAGAGATCATGTTTGTTTAATTTAGTAGCATTGGAAAGGTAGTGAATTCATAAATGACGAAAGAGAATAGGTTTCCTACGTATAATAAACATGGAATTACTGAAATATGATAAGAATGAATTCACTGGAAGAATTGAAAAATGATTACTGATATCTGAAATACGGAAAATATGACCAAGATAATGATCAATAGCTTTCCTGGCTATTGATCATTATTTTGGTCATATTTA
The DNA here is from genome assembly GCA_036926295.1 of Pachydiplax longipennis. Classification (NCBI taxonomy): domain Eukaryota; kingdom Metazoa; phylum Arthropoda; class Insecta; order Odonata; family Libellulidae; genus Pachydiplax; species Pachydiplax longipennis. The sequence goes on from JAVFKF010000003.1 coordinate 45,123,971, forward strand.
AAAAAAATAGTAAACCTTTACAAAGTGATTTTTTTTCACTTCTGACCAAAATTATATCACACGATACTATTTGATTATATTTGACCGATATATTTTGGCAATGAAAGAGGAAAGAGGATGGATAATAGGGGATTGTATTAGAATGTATTATTGTTTCGTTATTATATTGATCCCTAATCGTCCCATAAATAATGCATTCGCTATTTTCAGTCAGTATCCCATTATTGGGATATAGCAGCTTATCTCTCATGAGGTGTGCATGTGTGTACCAAGGGATTTGCAAAGTGATTATGCAAAGGCACGCATAGGAAGCACCTGCATTTGGGTGAGTCGGGTCACCGCTTCTCTTAAGGACCACGCACACTTACGGAGGACATAATCTTAGTTTTCTCCGAACTCCGCGTCGCAGGAAGATAATTAATCCCCTTACGAAACCCTTATCCGCCTCGTTAATGAGTAAACTTGGGGATATCTTACGGGAGATGGCAACTCATTAGAACATGCGAGTGCGGGCAAATAGGCGATCGAACAGACCTCAGGAAACACTTTGCGGGGGCATTGTAAATAGAATTTACCCGAATTCGCCGATAAAATAACATCGGCGTAATTATCCCGCTTGTGATTTGATGACAAAGAAACATTTCCAATATCTTCGATACTAAAATGTATTGAAAGCAAGCTAAAACACTTTTCACGGATCAGAGTGAAAACCGTATTATGATCGGGATATTTTAAATTTATTTATATTTACATTGGAAAAATAAAGAGAAGAGTTTTTAGCTCTTTAATTTCTGAGTAAGTTTTTTACACCATAGAATCTAAAAGAAACGTCCCTGATTTGATTTATTAGCCACAGCTGACGATAAAAAGGGAGTTTGGACTATTATTATGGAATACTGGTGGCCTTCTTGTCATATTTTTTAAGAATGGTCTACTTTTCGCATTAGGAGGGCATTAGATTTCCTAAGAGAATTTCTTCTTTCTTTTCTTAATTTTGTTAAATTTTCACTCGACAGTAATGCAACTTTTACAACACTGATAACTAGGTAAGATAAAAACAATCGGGATGAAGGAGACAGAAGACATTTTTAAGATCGAAGTAAGAATTTTACATTAAATTTTCACGGCCTGTTTTTTGGAAGAATCTTACGGCAATTGGCATTTATATGACAAAAAAATTGGATCATTCGAAAACAATAACCACCTCTTGTAGAGAAAACAGCGGGATGTGATGAAAATACCTTCTTGGAAAACAATCTGAAGAGCGAATGAACAGAAGATATTGAAATTTTTCATTTTTAGCGAAGTCAAGCTCAGTAAAAACAACTCGTGCACAGCTAATTTCGTAAAAAATTAAAATAATGTTGATAAATTTAACTGACTGTTCAATATCGAAGCATGTAACCAGTAATAGAAAACTTAAAATATCATACAAAGGGATGAACACTTACATTTTATGGTACGTACATGAATACTTTCTACCACATTCATTAAAAAGGTAAGCCCGCATCATTCACCTGTAACTTACTCAGCACGAAGTTTTGTTTGAATCTCATCCCCTCCACAATTACCTACAAGAGTTTAGAAAAGTTACAAGGCAAGATGAGGAGTGAGGTAGTTTCTTGTCAACCTCACTGAGCCAGATACAAGTCCGCATCTTTCTATTTTAAAGTGTCAGTCTTAGATGTTTAGGTTATCCATTTCTATCAAAGACAGGTTCAATAAAAACACGCGTCTCAAATAATTAAAATACAATTGATGTTTGACTGTATGTACATTTTCGAAGCATGCATCCCGTATGAATTTTTGATGTCATGCACAGGGGTAAACGATTATACTTGATGATACACACAAAATTTCTACTTTATTCATTAAAAAGGTAAGTCCGCATCATCTGGCTGTAACTCACCCAGCATGAAGACCTGTTTAAACCTGAACATCTCCTCCGTTACCTACAATAGCTTTGAAAAGGGGATGAGGTATACAGGGAAAGATGAGGAATGAGGCAGTTTCTTGCTTTCCCCACTGAGCCAGATACAAGTCCGCATTCCAGTCCTAAAATCTCAACCCAGATATTTAGGAAATAAGTGTAAAACACACACAGTCCAAAACGCACACGTGCGGTTGACTTTGTTTATGGTTTCACGCCCCATGCGATCAATCTCCGTTACGCTTTTCCCTTACGCGGAACAGAGCACACTGTAACACAGTTCTCCTCTTGAAGGGGAGCATACATGCGATAGGGAATAGTTTTAGATTAGATGGACCATTTATTTGGTGAGATTAGATCCCAGTACCTCTCTTCCACTTCGCCTCGCACGTCCAATAAAGTTTCGCCCAGCGATTAAAAACTTTTAATTACGAAACCAAGCCTATTCTTCTCGTGCATCCTCGTAAAATTTAATGATTTTCATCATGGCTTCAGCTGCAGCGGCATCTCAACATCCGCGGGCTCAGCATGAGCGAATTCAAGTGTATATACGATATAGTGTAAATTTGTTTACTGAAAAAAATCAACCTTGCCGTCTGATATATTACCACGAGAAAGTAGTAAACCCATATTCTTTGTTGATTTGAATAACTCAAGCCTTTAAATTACCACTAACTAAATATGATGTTATTTTTCTATTATGCTATTAATCTTCTTCATTCACCAGGTATGTAGTTTTATATTTATTCTCATTTTAATTATACCTGAACTGTTTTCTAGTTTGTTTAAATGTGTTTTGTTTACAAAATATTTAGTTTTGCTGTTGAATACGAGCAATATGACTCTCTAATGTTGAGTCAAGGGACTTTAAACAGAGAAAAATGCTTCTCCGCGAATCTCAGAATTCGCGGGGTAATTAGAACGCATCCCTCGCGAATTTCTATTTGTCGGTAGAGTCTGTATTTAATTGTCGGACTGGTTTACCCCTGATATGATGTTTACGATCCAAATATATTTTACAAGGTATTTTGAAGCCCTCACTAACATTTCTTTACTGTCACATTAGTTAAATGTTTGGACGTTGATTATACTTTTTCTATGTATTTAATATAGTGCATGATTATACAAAAGTTACTACTTTTTAAGTAACTTTGGTAAACTTAGCTAGCAATAGGATTGTTAAAATTATTTCGACTGAGATCATATCGCATCACTGGACCACCACTAAAAATTGAACCCGGGACCGCTGTAACTGAATTAGTACGCGCTGCAATCGGCTGGACAGTGAACAGTGAACATGTTATTAAAATGTTTATCTATATATCTATAAAATGTATATAATAAAATTATTATCTATATCAGGTTATAGGAATATTGAGGGTTAAGCAACTTAAAAATTAAATTATTTATTCAATTAAAACCTTTAAATTTAATTTATACAAAGCTTAAATTTTAAATTCGTACCAAATTAGTCAATATGTTGTTTGAATGGTGCAGATAGTCTGCTAAGTAAAAGATATTGAGTATAAAAAAAGCACATTTCACATTTTTTTATCCTAATAAATGTAAGTGTCAGATAACTTTTTAATCCAATTAAAATTTCCTCAGATTACATGAGAGGCAAACGTAATTTTCTCTGACTAGATTACATTTTACAATACAATTCAAAATAGAGGGGTAGCCAGTAGTTATTTCCTGTTGGTATTCCGTTGGGAATTTCATGCATATTATACGCCTGGAGAGCACAAAATCTAATATATAATTCAAAGTTTTGATTGCAGCCACGGCAGTCACCTTTTAGCTGACATCTAGCGTAAATTTGCGTCACGCAAGGTAAACGTATAAGGAAATCACATGGCCATAAAAATTAAATGGCCATAAAAAAATTAGAAATCATCAACTTTCTTTTTCACCCTGCTACAAAATGTTTGTGATTGGATTCAAAATCAGAGTAGTCATAACGGAGATAAATTAGCAATAACAGATATCCCGTAAAATGCAAATTTCTACCAGAAATAGAAACCCGTTCACAGCATAACTACTCACTTCAAACATATATGCACTCACAAAATTATTTGAGGATGGAATGAAATCAGATTTCCATTGAAATATCCCAGAGTAACGTATCATGACTTTCCTCTCAGTTTCCCTCAGGGAGAGAGATTTTAGCGCATTCAGCTTCACGTGGAACTAACTTCGGTAACAGGCTCCTCCGAGTTCCAGCCCGACTTTGAAAATTATCACTAAAAAGGGAGGGAAGCCGAATTGGGAGCGGAACGTAAAATGAGTCCGAGTTTGGAATGACTTCCATGATCCTCGTGCGTGGAAATGCGTGCACGAGCGTACTCCGCATCTCTACCTATTCCAGCGTTCTCTCGGCTAACAAGGAGACGCCGTCAATATCCGCTGAAGGAAACGACGCTTGCCTCTACAGTAGGCGAGGAAAGCGATGAGCGTACGAACGCAAACTTAATCAATCAGTAAGATTAAATGAGAAAAAAACAGTCTGACTATGTCCACAATTTATTATAAAATAAATTATAATACAACCACAATTTATTATAATTGAATATATATTTACATGGAAGAGAAGGAAGGAGTCACGGTTGTTGGTATAATGTGTGGAATATAGTATGCTCCTAAACCGTATAAAAGGTAAGAACAAAAATGTTTACCAAAGGTAAGTTTACCAAAATTTTACCAAAGGTAAGTTTACTTTTTTGTTCTTACCTTTTATACGGTTTAGGAGTATACTATATTCCAAACAATATATTTACATGTCATTTACGTATATATAAATTTGTTATAAATAGTAGATATAGTCATATTGTGTTTTTTCCTCATTTAATCATGAAACAGTTCCACCAAATATCGCCACGACTAATTAATCAAAATCAGTAAGAAACAGGAAAAATAACAAAGAAACCGCAAAAATAGACTATTATTATTAACACCATACAATACTGATATGCATAAGACAGAAGACAAGGATTTTGTATCAATTTATCTTCACACAATTTTTACCGATTTTTGCGCAAGCAATGAGATTTCCGTTTAAACACTTTTCCCTGTTCCCTCATCTGAAAATGATATTCTTCTTTATTTACTTCGATCGCACCTTTTCATTTATCGCCAATTCTGGCTCCATAGTATACAGTAAACATTGACCTTTTGTTCAAGAATATTTGCGGAATTTTGAGTCACCTTTTACCAGAATATTAGTTTCATATACGCATCATTTGATTAAATTTCTATTTTAGCCAAATCAAAATTTTCAGCCTTTGTGATTGTTCTCCAAGACGTGGTAAAAAACACAGATTTTATAAATTTTCACACAAATCTAATCTAATACGATCTATCGTCATCAATGGGTGTATAAAATAGTTATTGTTCCCGTGTTTTATGAGCGTTATAATTTTTGAGTTTTAAGATGATGACACTAAGCGCCGTAATCTAGGTCGTAGAAGATTTAAGTTCTATAGTGATGCGTAAAAGATGGGGCTGGATTCGGGTTGGATTAATTTGCGTACGTTCCTTTTCGTTTGAATTTCTGTTTATATTCAAATTATTTCACTATTTACACCGTTTTCCGTCTCAGCAAGATGATAAACCTAAGCATACTATTTGTAACTATATATGTTTTTCAGTATCCAACTATCAGTTCTCATGTTGGTTATACTTGAATTTTCATTACTCTGAAAACTACTGGCGCGTTCAGAACTCTTAAACCGAAAAAAAATACTTAACGGAAATAGTAGTTGAAAACGATTATATTCACTAATATACGGGTTTCACGGAGGGTGGAATACGCACTGGAGTATAAATATGTTACTCAGATATCGTTTTTCTTTTTAAACTAACTGCCTCGTACGAAAATTTTGCTGAATTGATACTCTTTTGGCTCTCCCAAATACATTTCAACAAATGCTCCAATCCCTACAAGCGAATACGCAAACAATAAGTCATACCTAAAAAATCACCTTCATATTCTGTATCGGTGACCGTTTCAATACACCTCAGTTGCATCGATATCTACACATCCAGCAACAAAATTCTATGGCCAAATTTAAATTTTAACTCAAATTTTTGGCCAAATTGTGCATTATTCAGTTGTTACTCAATTTTTAGCAGGAGGCTTAAAACTTTTAAATGGCGTGTCGTTTATATGTGTATGCAGTATGAAGGGAATAAAACGCTGGTCGCCGAAAACATGTTTAGATAGAATATAGGAAGATTATTGAAGAATTTAATGCTTTCAGAAAGAACTCACAGTGAATAAATCGCTTACTTTTAAACCTAGATGAATACAGTAATAAAAATAAGGAAACAGAAAAAGTAGCTATAATGATATTATTATCAAAGAGACCTTAAGCTTCGCATCATTCATACTTCAGCTGAATACTAATATACTGAAGATGAGTTGGCTAGTTTTGGCTGCCGAAAAGCGTTGATCACCAAAAGCGAATGATTAGAAATAATATATAAGGATTACGGTGGACTTCTGTTTTATTCACCGCGACCTCGAGTCCGAGCAAAAAGTCAATTCATCCCAGAATGCAACATTTTCTTATTGAACAACCCTCACATTCCTCGCGTCCTCGAATTCCTACCGGGAAATTCCCTCACCGCTCTCCGCCACAATAAAGACGTTATCCATCTTCCTCCCCCTCATCGCCACTCCCTGTGACGTGGCCGTTTTTATCGTCTCATTAGCGATGTCGTGGAGAAAGGAGAATTATGTCCGCCGGCCAAAGTTTCTTCATTTGAGCTTCTTCAGCACCGAATCGAGTTCCCATTCCTCAGCCACACTTCAGTTGCTCTCCGCCTTCGTCACTCCTTTGGTGCCGATGTCCGTCTCAGCAATTAAGTCTCCAGATGTAATTAACGCCGCCGGTAAATAGGGGATGGAAAAGGAATAAAATTAGGGAGGGAGGTAAGGATGAGTGGATGCAAAATTGAGGGAAAAGAGAGAGAACTATGCATTACAGTGTCAAAGGTGCGAGAAACGTACCGCATTCCATCGCGGCTTTAATTGAGAGATGGAACTTTGCCGGTTTTGTTCTTTGGATGGCTCGCTACAATAGCTGCATTCCACACCTAAAAGTGGCATAGTCAGGGACTCATTCATTTATGGAAAAGGCGAATGGAAACTATAGTCTGAAATCACAATCGCAGAATTCATCTTCTAATAATTCTTTACAAAAAATGGCCTTCCTGACCTTAAAATTTCAAAAATACAGGAAAAAGTATTTTATCTCACAATTCCTTTGAAGAGTTAACGTCTAGGGTATCTGGCCAGTGATCCATTCATTTAATTACTTCCAATTTAAAAAAATATTTTTAGGTTGTTTCATATTAAATTTTATGTTATATTTTCTAATTAAGATGAAGTAAAGAGCATGCAATAGGTAGGAGATTGGTATTTATTTCAAATCTTCCCATGAAAAATATTATCGCTATTGACAATACATATAGCTAAAAACATAAAGCACAGCTATATTGTAAATGATTTCGTATCAATATTTTGTACAGTCCCTAATAGTTAATACAATTGTGAAAGGATTTCCTTTATTTTCCTTTAACAGCAAATTTTTGATCAGTCTAAGGATAAGAGTCAAGGCAAGGCTGGAAAAGGGAAAAATATTCTGAAATCTCCAACCTGGAGCTTCCATACCCAGAAAGAATTACGAGAATAAGTGGTGAATAATTATATTAACCCACTGTAGTATTTGCAAATATGGTCTGTTAGAAAAATTCCTAAGTCATTCCATGATTTTATTCTCTGTTAAACTGCTAAATATTTAAAGAGATTACTCAGAAAACTAAAGATTTTAATTTTTACCGTAATGAATATTAGGTATGACATGTGGGTACTTAAGTCTAAGGAAGTACGGGGACCAGATAGGTAGGGTAAGGAATCCTTGCTGCAGAGCATAAGTGAGAGAGGGTAGGACATATTTCATGAATCGAACAGAGGTAATTAATTCACCCTTAAACATGCAGCTCAGCTATCTGTTTGAGGAACCATGCACCCCATCATCCACTGGCGTTATGTAGATGTCGAATGGGACAGCATGAGAGGTCAAATGGCTTGAGGAAAGGTCCCGAGAAGAACAGAAAATGCGCTTTAGTGCGAGAGACGAATTTAGAATAGGGCGGTACTTTGAAGGGTGACTTGTGAAAGAAAAGGGACGGTTTGTGGCATGAAGGGAAGGAAAAAGCTTTGGTTATGGGACTATCTTTCGGGGAGGCAAAGGAGGAGCCGATCTTTACGGTCTACAGACTGAGAAAGGGAAGTTGACGATCGAATACGTCCGTTTCATCACATTTAACATGCATATTCAAGTTTTCCTTCAGCGTTAATGCACCCATCCCACTTCTAATATACATTCATAAAAATCTCTCGCTTAAATGTGGCTTAAATATTTGTGTCAACGTTAACTTTTAATATGTAGTAGAAATGTAGAGAAGGATCAACATGTAGATGATTACATTCATTGTAATATCAGTACATTTTGCTATATGTGAGCATACTTCCATTTTTCTCTTCGTCTTAAATATTATGTAACGTTCATGGAATAGAGTACATGAAACCACTGTGCTCTAAGCTATTTGTCTGATATTTTCAGCGCTGTTCAGTTGTTCAAAGGAGCTTACCAAATTTTATCACTAGTTCATTTTTGAAACAATGCTTTTTCTAAAATTATTGCACGATGAGACTTATGAATAAATTTTCCGTCTTTCAATTACACTTTTATTTCGGTGATAAACATGTTGGTACCTTCTATCGTTTATTAAGTGAAAATGATTTACAAAATACACGGCCGTTGGCATATTTGGTAGGCAAGTGATTGATTAAGACGGAAGGCTTAAGGATCCTAATGCTTTGTCTGACCACATATTCATTTGAAATTGAAATGATAGCCATTGACTCTATTGTATTTTTTATGGTAGAATTTAAGCGGATTTCAAGCGGAAGATTAAAAGCCGAAATTGATTGAATTTAATCTGGTGACGCTTCATCATGTTGTGATCATCACCGTAAGTTAATAGGAATAATAGAAATAAGTACAAGTTATGAAAGTTTACCTTACCCTAGAATCAATTTACCTATCATTATCTGATTCTGGTTACTTCGCATTTCTGGCGTCAAATATACTTTCTCGGAGACTTCACCGTTTGCCGTAAGCTCTTGACAAGAAGAAAGTGTGATTTACTCGGAGAGAAGTGAATTGAGGGGGAAAATGCATGGTATTTCTGAGAATGACGAGTGTCCACCCTTGAATGCTCCTCAACCGCAGACAGTTAATAGCGCTGTTGTTGACCATGAAGTGCTGGAATTTGGATGACTGAATGGGAGTCTCAACCTGAATCCACTCATTACAGGAATGCAATTGAGGTCGATGTGTATACGAAAGCGTTTAGTGACACGGTAAGCGTCATAATACGAGAGTTATCGATTAATATAAAGATGTATGGATACTTAACGTTATCTATTCCGATATAACGTCGGCTGGAGAAAGTTATCTTAGCCGATTTCCTCTACTTATAATAATAATAATAATAATATTTTTATTGGTCCGAGGATATGGAATACATGTAAAAGACAAGTCAGATCATATATAAGACACTATCAACAACAAATATTGTTATGCATTACACATATCATACAATTTCTTATTAAATATTTTATAAATAAAAGTTACACGTATATAAAACCCTCATTAATGTCACATCTATGTTAACATTTACATAAAATTTACAATTTAATATAATATTTTACGGATTACACATACAATTTTCTTATTATATATACTCGTATTATAATAAAAAATGTTACAGCTATGCACTACCCTCATTATTATTACATTTAAAATAAAATTTACATTAAAATTACAATTATTCTTAGTAAATATTTTTATCATTTAAAAATTCATTTACACTATAATAGGCTTTCCTTATTAATACTTCCTTCAATTTTTTGTGGAATTTTATGTTTGTATTATTTCTTAAACTATCAGGTAGTTTATTATAAATTTTTGTAGTAATCACCTCAAAGCTTCTCCCAGTACCCAGTATAGAAAGGAAGTATTCATGCCATTAGTTGCTTCGGTTATTAATTAAACGCTTACTCTGGCTTTATTAAAGGATTAGATTGATTCTGAGAATAAGATACTATATCGTATCATTGAGGGTTAATAGTAAATGGATGTACAAAATAACGTAATTATTCAAGGACGGATTTGTTTTTATTAACATGACTCAGTTTTATTAGGATACTATAACATCTGTTTTAAATGAATTGATATGATGGGACTCGCTTGTTTTCTACATATAAGCAGGAATATATAAACGCTCTAATAGACATATTTGTTGGTGTGTTGATGACAGGCTTCTTCTGTGGACTCAAATTGTTTAATATTCATCATTATATTTTTGCTTTCTCAATAGAGTTAGTATCTTGTCATTCAGTCTCACTAGGACAAAATAATACAGTTTAATGTTTACTAAGTTTTACTGGTATGAAATACTTTTCATTTGTCTTTTGATGAATCGCTAGGGATAAACTTATCTTTCATATACGTTCCTTTCGGTCCCATTCATGAATGTGATGATAAGAAAGCTAAATAGCTGTGAAATATGTACTATGAAAGGTGAGATTCATGCTGTTATTTGTGATATTCATCAATAATGCGGATGGAAAATGCAAGATAAACGAACATACTCAACATCAAGCCACGCACACATAATTTCTAATTCAAAGAGTTTTTTAGAATGTAGAAGAGAGATATTTTCATGATCTCCAACTAAACCTCCTGACTTAGTATGTACAGAAAAATTTAGATCATCAAAGTAGATTTAATCGTTCTATTTTTATAACAGTAATATAACCGCTTTTAGTAATTAAAAATAGTTTTATGTATGCAAACTCACAGATCTTACTTTTCTACCCTTTAAAATGAGATTTAGAAGTCAGAGTAGTTTATAATGCTCCGCCCAAAAAAAGATGGAACTGGTACATGTGCGGCTGGGATAATTACAGTCATCTGATATGAATTGTAAGTCTTCCTTTGATTGAAACCAGCCACGGTTCCAACAGAAGTCACGATCATTCGGATCATTCTTAGAAAAAGCCCGACTATAGGAGCGCTCATTTTTCATGTTTTTTTTCCAAACCGCTGGAACCTAAATTTGCTTTGTTCCCTCATTGAAAATTTCGCTTCCCCTCCAAGCAAGCCATAATTCTGCTCCCTTCATTTTATCTACTGCACCGTTTCCCAAACAAAGCCTCCTCGTACTACATCCAGACCCTTACACATTCTCTCCATCGACCAGATCCCACCCCTCACTTCTCGCCGAAGCTTGCTTTTTGCCTGCGTGGTAAATAATTCAGTCCCAAGGAGTAATTAATATCATCTCCGCCTTAATTTTGAATGAGAGAGGAACGGAGAAAATTCTCGGGAGTTTAGAGAAGGGTAAGGGAAGGGTATTGTGGGAAAAATATTTTTTGTTTACACGAAGTATTGATTGGCAACCAATTATTATTCAGCACGAGAAACGGAGGTACCTTCCGTAACATTCAAAAAGTTTGATCATGGAGAGAGAAGATATATACATCCACGTCCACATATGTTTGTAAGGCTTCAGGATGTATACGGTTTCAGAATACATATGTGAAGCAGTCTTTCGGCGTCTGGCAGGGGATGCATGCACTCTGCTACTATAAGCAAATACAAACGCGCATCGTTCTCGAAAAAAAATGAATCTTTGAATCTATTTGTTCTAGAAAGTATTTTCTTGATCTTCCTGGAATCAGATCAGAACGGCATATGTAACAGAGAGGACGTATAATATAGGTTAAATTATTTTAAGAACTTATTCTGTCTGAATTCATGAAGAAATTAAATTTCTTTGTTTGAATTTTCTTTTTTGTAAAGACTCTTATACTTCGTCCTGAAGCATAAGAAGCATGGGGGGTCCAATGTTGGACCCCCCATGAAGATGGAAGCATTGTTTCCGAAATGTACATCGGGATTCTGAAGAACTGGGACCGCTAAACGATTATCCGTTTCCCGGGAATCGCCCTTAGACGGTCGCCGCTTTTCGGCGCTTGGAGAACCTTTATCTCTTAGTTCATTGACCGCCGAGTTCCTTTTTTTCTCCTTTCTTAAATTAATGTGTAAATGTATGTAATATAAAAATGTGGTATGGTATATGCATAACCATTACCTACTATTACATATACATATAGTAAGATCTTTTCTGCTACCCGATCTTAATTGATAGAATGTATTTCATTTTTCTCTTGGAATAAGATAGAGAGAAAAGTATATTTGAGATACATTTGTCACGGTCGTGTTACTGGTTGTGACGATATAGAAGCTACTGAGCTTCTGAAGAGTGGTATTCATCCTTATTATTCCTTATCAAATGCTTTAAAAATTTTCTTTCAAGATTCCATCAGATTTTGCGGACTTGTTTCAATTATATCAATCTAGCCTGAAGTAAGGGCAGCAAAGACCTCACTCCTCATTCCGTCTAGTGAGCCCCGTTCCCTCTCTAAAGCTCTTGGCAGTCCTTATATCAAATACATAATTAAAAAATAAACAAACGTAAAATAAAAAAAAATACTGGTGAAGCTTTCTCACTGAATATTACTTATAGCATTATCAAAGAAAAATAAATCTGATACACACAGGGTATAAAATTTAAAATAACCGGATATTGAATTTTATCTATCAATATTGAAGTACTAAATACGAGAGCATTTCATCCTCCAATTTAAAGTGAAGACTATGCTAATGTTTAATTTTAATTCACATTAACTTGAAAATTGAGGAGGAACTCAATCAGTTATGGAAATTACTCCATGCTACCTGATAAGATTTGAAAACTGTTTTCATCTGTTAAGCATGATAAGTAAATTAAGGGTTGTAAATACGCCTGCCGCAAGCCAGAGATCTCACATGTAATATATTCGAAACTGAGACTTCTTCACATTGAATGTCGACCAAGGAACATCACCATCTGAGATGCACATTTCCTGTTCATAACCACACAGCGAAGTTTTAGTCTCCTTGTATTCTAATTAAATTTACTTTATACATCCTACCATTACCTGATGCAGTAATTTCGGAGGCACGAATTTACTCCATGTACTGCTACTCCGTAGTCTACTTAGCTAATCACTCTAAGGATAACTTGCTCTTACATGAAGTTTAGTGAATGTAAATACCACATAATGCTAGCGGAATATGTCAAGATGTATCACCTATTAAGTAATTTGGTTTTACTTCAGGGCAATTCTAATATTTGGTTAATGTATTAATGGATTTATGCCATAAAAATCTTAATATGATATTAATGTGCTTAATTACATTGATGATATACGTTATTAATTCAAAATAAACAAAAATAACTTCCTTTAAACTGTTCCTGTGTGTGTCTTAGAGCATGTAACGCGTGTCTAACAACTGCGTCAGAGATACTCGAGTAAAATCAATAGAATAAATATAGATGTAACCAGATCAGATGAATAACTCGACATCATTCCTGCATTTAAATTTAACTGGGACACACATATCCGAAAAATCTGCAGTACATCATTAAGAAAGCTGAGGGTTTTAAAGGGCATTGTCGATAGATTAAATGGAATGATTATGGAGCGATTTCATTGCACTCTGATCAAGATTATGATAGAAAATGCGGTAAGTGGATAGAGCGTTTACTTCCGAGAAAAACGGTCGCAGGCTTGATTACCAGTGGGGCTATGATGTTAAATAAACTTCGGAAAGAAGTTAAGAAGTTGCTTAAATTAATAAGTAATGGGTTCATACGCTTATGTGGGATCTGACGGATGAAATTCGTACCTGAAAAATCGAGAAAGTGATGTTTCGTTAGAAATTGCCTTAAATAAAAGCAAGAATTACGAAAAGATTCTCAGAAGGATTGAAAATTCTTGGAAAAAGGTGATGAGAAATTAGGCTGCGAATGCTTGATAATTTCAGAAATAGGAATGCGAATGTACGTTTGCTGAGGACTAAATCGGCATGACGTGACCCCTTCCAGTTTTTCAGACCCGGCGATGGGCATAAAATTAGTAAAACTAAGATGCTAAGATATGTCCTTTTATACCTTAAATTCAGAATAAATCATACTTTCAAAGGACTGTACGAGACAAAAATATGCTAAAGAATTTATAAGAATGCTCAGCGTTTTGCCATGTCCCAAAAGGTAACTTGTAGGGCATTTATAAGGTTTTGAGGTAATGTAAAAATCTTTAGAATTTACATAACTATACGGAATTAAATTATATGAAGTGTTATCGGTATTGGTCAGAAAGGTAACTTTAAACGACGAATTTCCATTCAAGTGGTAAATGTTACGGAAAACCTATAGGCATTTAAACTTTTATCAGCTATAGAAAATAAACATGGGGTGAAACATGGGGTAAAGGTTATATGAACAATCCTTAATTTTTCCTTTTCCTTTTTTGATCCTTTTCACAGTTTAAATTATATTTGTATGAGAATTAAACATCAAATGTCTCATGGACCAAGAATATACCTCAAAAGCAACGGTTGAGGAGCGCAAGTTCCTCAGAATGCGGTTTGAGGACCTTAATAGAATTAAGACCTTCATGCAGTTGGAGAGTCAAGCCAGAATTCTATATCGCAGCTGTCGGACTAGTTGCTTAGCGAATGCTGCAATGCTTTCTCGTTTAAATACAAAGGCGAATCCCTCGCCGTTACACCTCCATCACGGCAAATCCACGGACACCAATTAAGATCCGCCCCCGCGAGATATGCGTCAGCCGTCGACACCTATCTTACGACGTCGGGAACAACGCAGCTACGGATTTGCATCGTCTACACCTTATGGTTTACTCCAACTACACAAAGCAATCGTCAAGAGAAAGGAATCTCCGTTGAAAGATAGGAGGAATAGGAAAGCCATTAAAGTATCAGGATAAGGTCTTTATCAAGGCGAGATTGAGGCTGAAAAGTTTCATCCATCTAACCTTTCGTTAATGATATAATATACATAAAATGTTTTGTGTAGGTGTAAAGAAATAGAGAGGAAAAAAATTTAGGAGTGGATGTAAAAAGAACCTAAGATGATAAGACCTAAACCTAAAACCTAAATAACCTAAGATCTTAGGAAAAAAAGATCCACTGCAGGAAAACACCCACAAAGTAGGGAGGTGTGAAAAACCTGCGCAAACCTACTGATAGTACACTCTAAAAGATATAATAGAAAACTGTGTATGAATTGGATATTACAAAAGCAGTACTTATTCTACAATTACAATATTGACACGCACTAATTATGTGATTGAATTAATCAGGTTTTAATTACGAAAAGTTTTTATATTATAGTGAATATGAATTCATCCTAACTTTAATTATACTTCCATCTTCATTTTACCCAGCGATTTTATCTGTACGAGAGAGTGGAGGTGCTCGTGATATACAGTATTTCCTTTGTCTTTTGCAGGATAAACAGTTAAAACTCACCACACTAATGAGATAAAGATATATTTTTTAGTTATTTAGACTTTATATGGAAGATTTACTTCTCTATTCTATTCCAAAATTAGCTCTCTTACTATTACTTCTCTAACTTAAGTGGGATGATATACATGAGCCTTGTTACCAAATAAAATCCATATGAGTCATACTTTAGTTAATTTTTATGCATAATTTGGAAATATATTCCAAGACGGATAATTCGAGGTTATTTTAACATTTGGTGAATTTTAAAATTACATTAAACGTGTAACTTCCCATATCGAGAGGTTAAAGTTTTCCTTAATAACAGCTTAGAGGGAAATTTCTTCTATCTTGAGCTAAAAGCCAGTTGATGATATTCTATCCATCGTTTTGTGATAGTAAGAAGAGCAGTAAGTTACATATAAAATACTCTGACCGATATACTAAACTCAGAGCGAAAATGTTACACCAGCTTATGAAGATAATATGCTCCGAACAACGGTAGAAGTTATTAGATTATTTTCTTGTTTTCTCTTATTTGATTCGATATACATAATACTTGCAATCCCTGCCAAACGAACCTAAATTCTTTAACCAGTAAGCGACGCATATTTTTAGCTGATTTTGATTTTTTCTCAAGAATATGCACAAATAATTCCTCAGACAAGTTTGAGAAAAATCGAGAGTAACCTTCTTCGAATACTTTGTTTACTGAATTAATTGAATGACTCGAAAGCGAAGAATTGGAGCCCGCCGAATGCATGAATTGGAATGCTTAGGTGAGCGACCCACTTTAACAGCTGCTGATTCGATGCACGCATGCAGGGGGCACTGGGGAGCAATCTACTCCAGACTCCCAGACGTCTGCTTCCTGAATCTGCAGAAAACCATAGCCCCAACGACCTAATGGAGAATGCTCGCCGTAAGCTCACCAAAGAAGTGCTGAGGATGATTTCAAAAGATTGGAGAGTATCATAGTCCATTCAACCTTGAATCAGTTTCTTGATTTTGCCAGTGTCATACGCTTAATGACTTTGTAGTCTAGGCTTCTTAAATTTTAAGCTAAAAAAACAACTTTATTGCAAAATTTGATCTTTTACAGTCTTCTCTTTGATTATATTGCTGTTTCATTTAGCTTATATTCCTCGAAAATCATTAAAGATCCTTTTATTTTAAAATTATCAGGATATAGACTGAAAAGTACTTCGATTTATTTAAACATGATATAATAGTGGATTCGTTATAATTACACTCTTCATTAAACCTTAAAATCACATTCTCCACGTTTAAGTCCTTTTTTCCAAAAAATAAAATTAAATGTATGATATAAAAATAAAACCATTTATAATGAATCAATCTATTAAACATTCCAGGAACTGTAGAGCTTCAGTAAAGTAAGCAACGCAAAATAAGAACTTAATTAGCTCTTATGAGTAATTATTCCCATCAAGGTAGGTCTAAAAGAGATAAAAATGTAAAATATTCTCTAATTTGGAGCTGAGTTTGTAGAATTATTAATTCCAAGAAGTTTGAATTTTTTAGAAACTATTGCTGGGATTGTGTAGACCTGGGATTGAAAATTTACAGATACGAACTTTTATTTTAATAAAGCAGTATAGTCAGCAGGAGTGATTATAATTAAATATTAGAACTGATCCGGAATTTAAAAGTAAATATATAAAAGGTACAGATATTCATCAGAACATACGTGAATGAATTTTCGTTTCTACAAGAAAGTACTGGAATTCAATCGCCAACCGTTTGAATAAATAATTCTCAAGAGCGTCGAAAGTAACTTTTCTATCCATAGTGGACCCGTCATCAACTTTGCATATGGGCTGGCATTAACCCTACATGCCCACGCCTCTACCAATCACCCACTCCCTTTCCACCTGTACCCACTTACTAATCCTTGAATCCCTAACATCCACAGCTCCTGTCCTCCGTCCACCCTCGCCTAATCCTCCTGGAAAGCCCATTACCCTTAAGTACCCTTCTCTTATCTCCTATTCTTACCTGGAAGTGATCACGGAATTTGCATTTCTCCACCACATCCATCTTGTGCTCGTCCACTTGGATTATATGCATTCTTAACTGAATGCTTCCTTAAGCATCTTATCGACCTTTGGGAGTAAATCTGCATTTGGAAGTAAATTGTACGACGATGTAGAGAGGAATGATTTTCAAGCAGTCAAAGCAGCGTTTTTAATCGTTTAAAATACGAAAAAATGTTAGTTTACTTCATTAAATGCGAATATCTGCGCTGTCTATAATACAATTCAATTTTGTACATTTCCGAAACCTTTTTAATATTTTAGCATTAATTAGCCCCGTAGGTTACATTACGTTAAGTTAGGATATAATTCACTATGTGCTCTCAATACTATATACGTTTATAATATATAAATAAATATATATAAAATCCAGTTCTCAAATCTATAATCCAGTTGCAACATAATGGAGAAGCGAATCAGGGTGAGTAAATTAAAATGGCACATTTACAAGAGATTCCCTTGGAAAATCATTTCGTAACACGATTTAGATACTGTCCACTTGCATAAGAGCAGTTAAGGTATAACTGATAGTGGAATATCAAAGTTAATTCAATTCGTTTTCTTTCCTTTGAGAGAGTTACCAATCATTTTCTTTATTCATCCTTTATCTATGGCTCTGATAGCGTGAGAACTACCTAGAAATGACTGATGCTAAAACAGCATAGCAAGGTCTCCCATTATTGATTTCTTTAAATAAAGTTATTCATGTAGTCATTTCAACGGCAGGTTCGTGGAACTGATCCCCTCACTGCAATCTCAGTGATAAAACGAAGTCAAGAAACTACATCTCTCCTTACCAATATTAAGATTCATTCTCTCATTTAATAACTAATGGTGGGAAGTTTGCAGATCCTATCAGTCTCCAAACCGTTTGGCGTAACTTATGTTGCCTATTTTAGAATTACCTTATCTCAAACTTGAACCAATCGGCTCAAATTCGTGTCATTTTAAAATAATAAATGAAAATGCGAATCATTTCCATTATTTTGTGTTGTAAAACAGCGGCCTAAGAGGTTGTGACTGAGATGTATTTACCTAAGACAAATGAAAACCGAAAACATTAACTTAATAATGTATTTAATGAATTAAATATGAGTATGAATTTCTATGTTTGTCAATAGCAGTAGAGAAATTTCAAAGTTGCACATTTCTCAAAGAGCCTCGAATGTATTTCTGAAGCAGAATTCACATCGTGTAGTTTTGCTAGAAGTCGAGAAATTCGGATTCCTGAGTGTGTCACCGCTTTCGAAACTTGCGATTGTTTATTTTTCGCATGAAATTGCCTCGATGGTTGGATGATAATTTCAAGGGAAGAAAGAAAGCGGCAATTTGAGACGCGCTTGGCTGAATTAATTACTTCAGCAGTCAGACGAGGAAAGGAAGTTTTGCTTTGCATGTCTCGCAGAACTTTCTACCCTTGTTTTCGATGAGATGAAAAAGACGAATCGGAACACAGTAAAATCCTTAAGGAAACATCTTAATTATCCGACGGAAAAAGCCCTAGTCACATTTTTATATTTTTTTGGCATCATTCAGTTCACATGCAGCAAGAGTATTTGTTACTGTACCTCAAAGAAAGGAGCGCCACTTGCACGACGATTCCTTAATTAAACCTGCAAATTGGGAATGGGTGCCTTGACATTTGAAATATCATTTTCCGTGAGATAGAAAATAGCAACGTTATTTAACTCATCATTTCCCGTCAAATGATGGTAGTTTTGAGTTGGTATGGATAACATCTTGCTTCGTTTTCACAAGAAATGCTAATCAATCAGGTATAAAAGACCAATTTAAATTTATGAACAATAACTAACTTAGTATTTCTTATTAATAACCAGGGAATTTCATATATTTGATGAATAAATATATTTATATTTTGATTATAAATTAATTCATTCTTTATTTTTGTAGTTGTCCTTTATTCCATGACTAAAAGTATTTTTCATCAAAGTAAATATTTTATAGCACTAATTCGTTTCATAATATTAAATATATACGAGGGTGGTCTGAAAAGTTTTTGACCCCACATTTTTCAGAAATCTTCGGAAAATTTTCAGAAAACATGTCGAGAAATGGCGAAATGTCGGAAACTTTTCAGACCACCCATATATACCACGGTGCACAGGCAATATGATAAAGTACAAACACAGATAAAACTGTCATCAGTGAAACAAAATTAAGAATGAATTGAAACAAGCCGAGAAAGGGCTCTATGAATTCGCAAATTACGAGATAGAAAGAACTATACCATACAATCATCCAGAAAAATTATGAAAAATTTTATACTATGGAAACGATTTATGTATGTACTATTTTGTAACATATTCATACAATATATATACAGATATAATATGTTTCAGGCGAGTTGTAGTTGCGCAACAGGATTCCGTATAAGATTTGTATAACGCATTCCAACAATATCTATGAGTTCAGAAACTACAGTAGCTTCTCTAATGAATGTAAACTTTCCATCTTAACGCAAAATCATCCTCTTATAAGGATATATCTGAAAGGGTAATAACTGCAATCCAGCAGAGAGAAACGTGTTAGAGTAGAAAAGAAATTTTGCAAACTTTGTTTCCTAAGAATGGGATAAGCGAAGTTTACCAAACATTTAGAAGGAAGAGATTTCCTTTTCATTCCATGGATTTCGTCCCTAAAATTTAGCAATGACTGTACGATATTTATAAATAAGTCAAAACAGTAGTTAATAATTGGCTATTTTTATTTAGACAATAGTGAAATTATAAAATATACTAGTATCTAAAGATAATTGTAAAAAGCAATTATCCAGTAAAGAGAATTTCTGATCGTTACGGACCGTGTGGCAAGGAACTTGCCCCTGAGACTTCCTGTCTCAGGACGGCTGAAATTCTACAACCGGTTCTACACAGAGACTTCACAAGATTCAGCTTTCTATAAAATGCCCGTTTAAAAGCGAAATTTCAGATGATAAAGTTCCTCTCAGTTTAAGGGATTCCCTTTGGATTGATGTGTTAAATAAATTCAAACAACGCTTATGCATTTTCAGTGCCTAAACAGCACCATATACGCCCAGCATAAACATTCATGACCGCAGCGAGCGCGTTTATGTTGGGACTCAAACATAAATAGTAGGCGAGATAAAACAACGATTTAAACGAAGGCTTTGTTTCGGGTGTAACCTTTTAAGCTAAAATGCGAGACGTTATGTAACCTCAGGGAGCGGTGCTGACCCAACACACATCCGAGATACAGGTCAAGAGAGATGGAGAAGAGGGTGTTTGCGAACACTCTTCGGGCAGCAGATGAGGCTCTCGTGGTCCATTCTCTACTCTCAGACGGAAACAATTACCCGCCATCCATCCTCTCTCCCTCCCGCAGTTACCATTCCTTTATTTCTGCTCTACATATCCCCATTCTCTGCTAAGTATTCTGAATTCTCCCAAGTATCACCACCCATTCATGTATCTTCAGGTGCATTTCTTCGAAATCTCAAGGGTATATGGTGAAGTGCATGGTTTGGATTCTATGGTAACTGCATCGTAATGAGCCATCCAAGGTGACATTTCAACGACGGGAAGGCATCAATTAGCCTTTCTCAAATCTGTTGGAAATCATTTACTAAATTATGAAAATTGTGTCAAGACATTTCACCTGGCCTCCCGTATAGTCAAGGGGGCAGCGTGTTCGACTTCGGTGAAATTAGTCGCGGGTTCAGTCCCATTGGGGGCACACGTACGAAATGGCCTTCGCTTTCGGAGTGTTAAAATACTACTACTTACACATCACCCGTTCACCAATATGAAGTTCGTCTATGGGATTTTAAAAACTGAGAATGTTTACCCAAGATGCTTCACAAGATTTTTACGTGGTTATAATTATAATAAATTATTTATTTAGCTCTGGGGAATACCTATAAGAGCGAAAAGTTCCACTTGAAACGGTTGCAGTTCTCACTTATAGATAAACGACATTTAAGATACAAAATAGCGAAAATGATAATAATAAAAGTCTTCTATAAAATTTCTTTCAAAACGCGTTCGGGTTGAGTTGGGTGCTCATTAGAATTGACTTAGAATTCGTTTTTGCAAAAGAATTGTCTCTTCTGACAAAATAAAACATCTTTACATGCATTTCTTACGGAGGGATCTCTGCAAGACTTGCCTTCGAACAATGGACAGTTTGGAAGATAAGAATTAGGTCATTATCTGAAGGTTTTTGAACAAAATGTCTGGGTTTCCGCCGAACATAACTTCAAAGAGAATTAACAGAAATTTGTAAAATACTACTTAGGAAAAGATCCACTGTGTTAAGCATCCATTAGCTAAAATGTTTTTTAATGAAGTGACTATTTGATCGTTATTCCTAGTAATTTATGTCTCTTGATAAAATATATAACTTATCGTTATGTATTTTTCACTAAAATAGTTTTCAGTGATCAGCATACACTGAAAAAGTTATTCCACGGATGGAGGATTAAGCTATCTATTGGCATTTTCAAATTAATCAGGATTTGATCAATGTACTGGTTTGATAATTCTACTCAAAATAAATTTCACTACTCTATTGGGTTCTTTGTAGTGTATTGTATATGAGTAACGTTCTCTGTTAATTTTGATTTTTTGGATATTAATAAGTGATAATAATATTGATCAGTGATAATTAATCACATTGATACTAAAGTAAAAAGTATTTAGGTATATTTTACATACCATTTTACTTTATAATTGGAAGGAGATCAATTAATAAATCAGAAATCATCAGGTATTATTAAGAAAATATTAGATTCAACATACGCCTAAGTAATAGATCTAGACTAATCTAGACTACAGAAATGATCTCAGTTGAGTTCCAAAAGGCAAAAGAAGGAACTGGTTTACATAAATGCCATACTATTAAAAGGTAGAAGAGATAAGAATATAAAAAAAACAAGGAAATCATTAAGAAATGAATAAGATTGAAGATGATTCAGGAGGCTTGGTTATAAGGAAGTGATGAGCTTAAATACTCCATAATTATAAATAACTTAAAGTGATCCAAACAGCAGCTGTCAGATTGTAGAACATACATTTAGCTAGAAATAACACTTCAATATTAATGTGAGGGTAATAGAGCAAGAGGTGAAGGGCTCTCCGGATACGCTAAGCGATGTGTGGCTCATGTCCGGAAGCAGCTTGCGTGCGCACTAAGCGTGAATACTTTTGGGCGAAAGAGAGTTGAAGTCGGAAGTATGATGGATATTTGATGAGAAGCATAAGCCTGTTGAGTTTTTACTGTTGTCAGCCGAGTGGCGTAGAGATCTTGTAGTTGTAAATTATGCATGCTTAAGCTTGATATTGAAAGGCTTTTGATACGTCTCTGAAATCTGAATTGTGGAATGTGAGAATTTAACTTTGAGCACACCAAAATTAATTGCTTATTAACCGAGACGATAAACATCTAGAATTCTTTAGCTATAACGGGACTTTGTGTTTTCATGCTCTTGCAAGTAAATGTGATCAGACTTAAGAATAACAGATGACCTTTGAAGACTGTACAGTGTACACTCAGATAGATGTGAAACATATAAAAGCCAGAAAACTCTCTATCAAAAGCTTTAGATTCAATTTTATATTTGTTGCAACTCTAATATCTGACAAATGTATTAAATTCAGTATCATGAATATTTAAATATATAAGAAGTTAATGTTTAGTGCAATTATTTTTGGGACCTTCCAGTAGCCAAGTGGGCAACGCGTCCGCCTTTAGAGAAAGTGGTCCTGTGCCGTGGTAGCTTAGCAGAATAAAGTAACCGCATCTGATATGGTAGATCCAGGTTCGAGTCCCGGCAACGGCGAACTTTTCTCCTTCATTTCGTCGTCTAGCACTAAGCAAGTGTTTTCATCTTTCACAATTATTTACCACGTCTAAATATTTTAGGATTTCGGGAGAAAATTTCACAAGCTTCTTAATTCCAAGAAAATTAACGAGTTAGCTGAATTATTCCGATAGTAGTATGAATATTCACCCATTTTATGGCACAACGGTTGAATCTCAACGTGTTTAGCGAACGATGGAATAACTCTGAATGTATTTTTCTGCGGTAGGTAACTTATAACGCCTACAAACATTCGCTCCAAAGTTTCGGTTGTGAGAGTGTGCATTCATCATCTGTGTTTACTCTTCGCTCCCACAGCCTCAGTGGTCTCAAGGCCGCGCCATACATTTCCCACCCTCCGCCACCTCTTTCTCATCCCTTCTCGATCCAACCACCTTCACGTGCATAGCTGCCGTATTTTTCCCACGTCAGAGAACGGGTTCTACGCTTAAACGAGTCTTCCGTCTTAGGGACTAAAACACCATTTAGAATATATTGGGTATCGGTGATAGATGTGTATGCATGTTTACATGATTTGAGGTTAATATTCATGAATCGTGGGGAAACTACGTTTCCAGGATTATCCGGATTTTTTTAAACAGGAAATGTTGCCGATCAGCATTTATACTATAATATTATATTACTATACTACATACTATAATATTATATTACTATACTTTATATTATATACTATACTGTGAACTAAATTTGAAATATATATTATGTACATCGGGGATCTTATATCTGTATATTGTCTCAAGATCCAAGAAGTATCGATCACAGCGTTTCGCAATTTTTCACATCATGAAATACATGAGTGGTCTGAAAATTTTCCGACATTTCGCCATTTCTAGACATGTTTTCTGAAAATTTCTAAAAATTTTCTGAAGATTTCTGAAAAATCTGGGGTCGGAAACTTTTCAGACCACCCTCGTATATCGATTATCTGCAGAAAATAGAGAATACTTGATCCTCTTAATTGTCCCAGGTTCACTCATAGATCCTTAAAATATTTACAGATTTAAAAGCCTCGAAAATACCAGTATAGTTAATTTATATCGCCAATGAATGTATGCATGAATTGATTACAAGAAAATGTCAAACGAGACCGAAATACTTTCTCTGGAACAATACGATTTATTAAGGGTTCTATTATCCCAAAAGATTCGATGTGAAAATAAAATTTTTGGTAAACAACTAGCGTAAAAAATATGACATAAATGAATTATTATTTGCTGATACCCTTAGGTCTTATCAATGAACAGAAACTCTTTGTTGCTTCATCAATTCTCAACTATTTATCTATATTCAAGTAGAAGTTCAAGAAACTGTCATATCTGTACCTATGTTTAAGCATTTGATATGCAAACACGATTTGTTGATTAAAAAAATTATACCATAATAATGTTAACCTATTTATTCTTTAGCTGTAGATAATACTAATTTGAAAATATTTATTATAGTCAAATATTTTTCCTGGGTATATTAGCTAGTTTAATTTAAAAAGATACTCATTCTCTATTAACTGAAATATCGATAATCGTAAGAAATTAAGGTAGTATTTATGACGTGTTTGTCTAGAAATTAGTTTTAAGTCTAGATGCACTATCCTAAGAACTGTAAACTAAAATTAACCACTTCGATAAACTGGAATTCACGAAAATAACTCTCAAATATTCTTTCGGAAATGCTATGAATTTTAGATACTTTCCTCAATTTGTTCTATGCAATAGGATCTTAGATACAATTATGGGGAACGTAAATAAGCGCGATTGATTTTATCTCGTTGCAATGAAACGGTGCTGAAATTACGAGTGAAGTACAATGTTGTCATATTACGGATTAAAACTCGACTGACTCCCAGCGGGCCTCCAGGTTGGTGCTTGCCCTGCCCTCTCTGCAGGGAAAGCGGCAGGTGATTATCATCAGAAGCGTGCGGCGGCAAAATTGAACGATAACCGAGAGGATAAGCAATAAAGAAGGATAAGCTTAGTTCATTTTGATATTTGAAATAAGACCATGAGATACCTTAAAAGGTTAAGAAAGAAGATTGTCAAAGCCATTGCACGAGTCAAATTCATCAACTCCCTTTCTCTATAAAAAAAGCCCCCGAATGCAGTATACATGGCTCAAGTATGTGAATTATGATTTGTTATTGGCAACAAAATCCGACTTGAGTGTTTCTAACATTTTATAGCTGATTTGATGTTGGATATTCGTTACGAAAAAAGAGGAGAAGCTTTCCTAATAAATGATGCTCTTTGTAGAACTGTACTAGCGGTACGCCACCTTAATCGGTTATCATAGGATGAGCTGGTTTGCACTGTGTTTCATTCAATCCCCATTATATTCGGTTGAAAAATTATAGCTGTATTCTCAAACAAAGGCCAAAATCATTGGTAATGTAATTGAATACTTAACTCAATACTATTTGCTATAATTGAATGAACGAAGAATGCTAGTAAGTTGTTCTCGAGTGAGCTACAGTTGAAGAATGCATAGCAATCACATTATTCCATAGTCGTTGCTTAAGGTCACTTATTCAACACATTATATAGGCAAAATTCAGGCCATCGATTTATCCTTTACAAATCTGACTCTTCTTTCCCTTCTTGGAAGTCTATAAGCAATCTACGGGCATAAAAAGGAATCTGATACTAAAATTACATAAATGGATAATGATTGCATAAAAATTTCTATAGAGATACGATAGACTTTAAATGAGCCGGAAATACTATTTACGATACGATATCAGCAATTAAAATAAAAGTAACGAAATGTGAGACGCCAAGTTATAAAAGCAAATTATCTTGAATAAATCAATATATTACCACAACATGTCTATATATAGAGGGATTTTTTGATGCAGAAATAACCCATTTTAAGGATATTGTATATGCAATTTTACACGACTAATTTTGAGAACTTTTTACTGAGATTTTTGCATAAGAGTATGATGGTCTTCAATCACACTTTATGCAATATATTATTCTTCCAATTGTACAGTAGGTATGTTTTATCCAAACCTTCAAGGATAGATGATAGCTCTGAGTGAATTCCGAATTTCATTATTTATATTTGTGTTTCTCCAAATAATAATTCAAATTTGAAAGCATCTGAGAACAGAATTTACAGAAAATTTGAACGTTAATGTCTTTATAGCTTTCTATCGACGAAAGTAACTATCGATACCAATTAATAGCAGGGCTAGATTGAAAAACGAGTTTGGTTAGAAAAGCATGCAAGATCATCTTGTATTTGTAACAACAAGGAATGTCGAAAAAAGTCTGGTAACCGAGTTGTGTTAGCTGAGGTTAGGGCTCATGATTTTTCATGGAACAAGTGAAATTGGTATTCAAAGACATAGGTTTTTGCGTGGTACATTTACGTAGTTACTAAATGTATGCTTGAAAATATGAAACAAGCTTTTTATGCCTGCTATAGGTTTTCCATCACTAGGGCTCCAAATATATTATAGATAACGAAATATCGTTAAAGAAAAAAAAATTCCTGTAATACTGAATCGCATTTTATAATCCTGGCATTGATTCTCCCCTTTAATAGTAACAGATTCGCATTTCTTTCTTGAATGGGAAAACTAGTCTACTGAGAAATGTAGATGTGTTGATATCGCTTAATTTACACGTCGAGTAAAACATTTCCGGAGCTACAGAATTACACTTTCCAGTGGGAGGCGTGCTGAGGAATGTAATCACGTCGTGCTCGCACAGGTGTGGCACGCGTGCTGTTCTGTCTCAAACATGGAACACGTCAATGTGTTTACCATTTGCAGCAATGATTATCTAGGACTGAACTAACTCACATGTTACACAGAACCGATTTCAGCGTGATTAACAAATGACCTCTATCTCAATGGGCGTGACTACTAATGGCGAATATAGTGGATGTAATTAAAAGCTTTGGGTGGAGTTAAAATAAAACAAAAACTTTGATAATTTTAGTGGCAAAGGAAGGTGAATTGTTTAGCAATAACAGAGTAATACGTGAAAATTTACTCTCTAATAGTACTTCAATCAGACATCACTCCTTTTTCCTCTCTCCGGGAAAAAGATAACATATTGTCGAATTAGTTTGCGGTCAGTTTTGCAAGTGCATTGCTCTTTAATTAACGTCGGCTTGTTTTCCCTCTCTGAAAACGTTCAGCTCACCTTTAAATTTTCAAGTGGAGCCCGTAAATATTCGCTTTTGCGGTTTCAATGTGCATACGAGAGGCATAAGGACCATGCAAAAACGGTTAACTGCATATTAACAAACTAGTACCAATTAACCTCAGACATTGATGACGGTGATGTTAAAGGATTGCGACCCATATATCGCCGTAAAAAGGGAAAATCGAGTTCCAGGTTTGTCAAAAATGTATACCACGGTGGACAATGAAGGTGAAATTATAGACTTCGAAAACCGTGGGATGATGGCCGTTGCCGATTTCCAAAACCGCAAATGATTTTCAACCATCTAAACAGTTGCCATTATTATTTTTCAGTTGAGTATGTATGTCATATTTTTAATTTAATTTTTTTATTTTCACTTAACCCTAAATAACAAGTGGGTTTTCCAAAATCATTAAACAGTGACTATCCTGCTACATGGGTGTTCAAAATTTATAGCAAACAAATAACAGATCTTTAAGTTTCTAATTTTAACGGACCACAATAATTAAAAGTTTCACGCTAAGAAACTTAATGTATTATAAAATAGTTTAGCTTTAAGAATACAATTTTATGTACATTTTTGTATGGACATTTGTTTATGTTTCCAGGATTTCAGTTTTTAATTACATTGGTGAAATTTTATCATTACCGTTCGCAACTAATGCAAATGTTGTACACGGCGATATAGTTGGCAAAAGCTACATCTCCAATTTTGTGGAGATGGTAGCTAAGGTATTTATGAAATCTTTTCACAAATTTCTATTCAAAAGGTCGGAAAATGGCGTTGAAAATACACAATCTTGGATCTACGGCTGATTTCAGAAGACTTCATTCAGTAAATCGTAGTTGCTTTTCATTTGATTAAGAACATATTAAAATAGAGCTAGGTGTAACATCTGCTGCCTGCAAATACACAAACGAGAATTTGCTATTCGATGGAGGGAATATGTTAGCATAGATCAAGGATGACCATTTTAAGCCGGATCTTCCAAAGTTGGCGTATTAAGTGATTATTACTGGCCCATTATATTCAGGTGAGAATAAAAAATTAATTTCATAGATATTCATTATAGAAATACATACGATGACACACTCCTCTGAATGGTACTTATCTTTTTTATTATCATAGTTATGCCGCATTATTGTAGTTTGTTTAGCTCATCGCAAATAAAATGAGGTAATTGATTTAACTATGAAAAGTTAATCAAACTCGGACACCTCTTTAGTAGACCCCACCCCACCCAAAATTTAATACGCATCCTTGAGATTATACAACCTGTACTACTTACTTGCATTTATACTGCCTACCCTTCAGGATACCACCTTAAAAATTTCTGTAGACTTGTTATACATTGTTCATTGGATATCGCCTTTCCCTTTGTGATTGTTGGTTACATATTTACAGTATATATTAATTAAAACATTTGCATAACTCAGACGCTTACCTGTAACATTATCAAATAAAGAAAAATTCGTTGGGTATTTCACAAATAATATTTAAATATACGAATATTAGTTTATGTAATAATATTTATCATCCAGTCTGTTGTCTAAATTTATTCTTAATATATTGTGATTATATACTTAAATTTTAACAATGGCAAGAAATTAATATATTAGATAGTAGATACATTTTACTATTCTTATTTCCTTAAATTTGGGCTAAATTGCGTTAAAGAAGATAGCATTGCAGGAACGATTGGTAAGGTATGATCTATTGTTAATCAATCAAGAAACGTCTCAATATGCAAAAATTCTCACCGAGGTTTTCCAGATTTACAGATCATAAATACCATTTCAACGTGCAATTAATCGTGATAATTAGTATCAAAGATTTATAAACCAGAAATATATTTTTATGAGCACATACAGTATCTACTAATCAAAGTATGCTGTATACAAAATGGTAACTGGTTTGACTATAGATGCTTACTATTTGATTAACTTCTATTCAACACTTTATGAGATTCCGTCCGAATAAAGAATCATATTTCCTTAGGCGTAAAATGTGAGGAATTTGTTCAAATTTTCCTCTAAATTAGCGAATGTTGACTATCTGGACTTAAAAGACTCCTGGACTCCCTCACAAAAAAACAGCAATTACTGTGAAGAAGTAGAAGCATTACATACCAAAGTATTAACCTGCAGAATGGGATTTTACTTGAAAGAATTAAAGAAAGGTGCAATGTTGCTCTCAACTGCCATAGATTAGCAAGTGAATTAAAAACCAGTCCCATTTCAGGAGCCTGTTTCACGAAACACCCTTAAGTTGTCCTCTCACCAGGTGGCTTTGACCCCTTCGTCTGCTCCTAGGTTAGCTACAGCATTAATGTCGAGCGATCAACTCCATAATTTGGTTAGGGAATATTCTTCTCCTTCGCGGGACAAAACACTCCTCCGAATAACTTCTCCCGAAAACATTCGCCCCTTAGAATCCGTTATTCCACGCAATGCAATCTCTCTCTCTCTTGGCCCAAATTCCCAACGATTCCACCCCCTCATCCCTTACCCTTCGGTGACCTCCCCTCGGCCGCTGTTTGCCCAAACTTGAGTAATTAAGGCGTCTCCTGCACGAGTTACAGTCGCTCGCGCCCTCACCCGGCGAAATAAAGAAACAAGATATGGCGTCGCTTCAGGAGATGGTTTGGAAAGGGAAAAATGCAAAGTTTCCTCAAAAGGGAAGAAAGGAAGTTTTCGGAAGCGATAAACTGGGTTCGGCCCGCGCTGGGGTTGGAAATATGAAAGAAAAGTCCCAAATGGCTCAATGAGTGTTTAAAAATGCCGTTTTGATGTTGGAGAAGGAAAAGAGCATGGGATATCCTTTCATGGGGAACTTGTCAATGGAATGGAAACCCTGAGTTTCACCCCACTTTCTTTCTGTATAATTCGAAATACTGTGGTTTTTTATCGAATAAAAGTATTAAATTAGATCAAAGGTATAAATTATGATTATAGACACGTTTTCATGTCACGAAAATTGAAGCATCAACATAATTATAAATGCTAATTCAACACAAAATATTCCATACGTTGGCGAACCGCAAGGAAATTTGGGTAACATTAAAGACCACTTCGAGAGTAGTAATTTTTATATTTTGAAATACGGACTCGCAATAGCAGTTGATATGACCCAAGCTGTTAATTATAGAAGAATAAATATTTTAGGCGAATGTTCAATTATGTATTATGTATATGACGCCAATAAAGACTTTATTCTGTACCTTGAACCTTGGATGTTTTTAGGTAATTAACGACAATGGTAGTTCATAGATATATTATGGTAGTAGATTGTTTGTCACGAGATTTTTATATTTAAGGAATGATTTTATTATTTAATTACTGATGTGTAGAAATCATTAAAAATTCATTTTCACGGAATGCTTATTGAAAATCGGAAGTTTTTAGTGAATCATTAATACTTTCGACTTTTAATTGATTAAAATTAATGAAAAAATATTTCGCAAGAGATACATTTAAAAAATATACTGGTCCATTAATTCACATATTTTTATTTATCTCTTTTATTAGGGTATTTGTTAAATATGAAATACTACTTAAATCTTAATTAAAGAACCAATTAAAGAATGACTTAGTATTTTTAGTCTTTATTTAAACGACAAGTTTCGCAATAAACGCTTGCATTTAAGGTACCTATTTCCGAATATTAAGTGATGAGATAGTCCCAAATTATATGAAGTGAAATAATGACGGAAACCATTCGCTTGGATAAAAATGTAGAAAATACTTATCATTGTTTCCAGCTGGTTATAGATGGCAAAGTTTAAATATGGAGTTCAAACTCTACTAAAATGATTTTGCAGTTTTCAAGCTCCAGCTTTCAGAGACAACTATCAAAAGGTATATAAAAACCATTAAGAAACATGTACCAGAAGTAGCAGGAAACCCATGCTGATTTATTAATGATAAAACTAAGCTTTGATCTATGATGAAGTCGAAATTTATTTTATTGCTGGATGAATAGTACGTTTCTAGGAACAAAAGACCACATATGCATTACTTAAAGAGCGCTGAGTCCCTCTATCTGCAGCAACTGGAACGAGCTAGTGTTTTTGGGTCGATGATCCAGGGAGAGTCAGTCCCTTTATGCTCACTCACCTTCACCTCTATCCCCACTTTCCCTCGCTAACTTCTTATTCCCATTCCACTCTCTTATTTTTTCATTTCCTGATATTCGCCAGAATGATCAAGGTGAAAAAACATGCTACGACAATGCATTTTCTAAGAGAATGACGTAGAAATGTACACGTCTTTTACTATTAAAAGACAAGCAGGAGCATTTAAAAATAAGTGGTAATAATTTCTTTCTGCATTTTGTTGCGAGGCAAAGAATGTGTATTGAGGTTAGTAATCCGTCGATAAAAGGTGCTCAAAAGTGATGGTTTTAGGTGAATTGGAAGGTTTAATCCCTGCTGAAATCTCATCCATGTAAATCCCAAAGACGACACGAAAGGTGTACGATTTAAAAATTGCACAAAACAAATTAGAATACTAAAGGTTTCGATGTGTTAACCTCACCTTCTAATGAGGATAATATAGTTATCTCGAGATAGAGCATAATTATTTTGGTGAAATAAATTTGTGAAATGGTATCCCTTTTACCCTGTTCTTTGTTTATAAGGTAAAATCAATGACGAAAATGGTTTACTTCGATTATTTCAAGCATGTCCAATTCGTTAAAATTGCATGTAAATCGAATGATGCTGAGCTCATTTAGTCATTTACACTGAAATTGCATCAGTTATGCAAATAGATAATGTTAATATTATACTAGATAACAAGTAGATGAATATTAGGCATTATAGGACGTAAAAGTTAGGGCTACTTAAGAGCCGTTTCAAAGCATTCATTAAACTTTAATTAGAGGAAATTCGTAATTTAGTATCATATTCTATGATAAAATTTTCATAATTTTCTCCATTTGCATCAGCGAACAATTTTACATCATTCAATAACGAGGTAAACATGTTACATCCATCTTAATCAGAATGCAACCAGTTTCCAATATGATCCGACTGTTTAATTTATATTACCAAATTAATGATTGAAATTGTACAAAACAGACAAATGGAATATAGGGTAACGTTTTAGTACGTTCGTTTTATCAATGGTTTTGAAAATCTCTTCTGGACTATAAACACTTTGTACTCGAAAAAAAAGCCAATGGCTGGAAACTGTTGGATCATCGCTTCCACTTGAACTGTCGTGGAAAATTTGTCCGCGTTATACTGATTTAAAGTTCGGACGTGTTTACCTCTGACTCTAGAGTTTGCGTGGGAAGTTATGAGAGAAACTTCCACTCCGTCACTATGGTGTCTCTGAGGTCACAAACTTTTGCCGATGCCACTCTGTCAAATGAGCGGAAAGCCTATCCCCAAGCTACATTCACCTCCTCTATCCTCATCATACCCTCTCTTTTTCTTTATCCTAGATCTACCATATCCCACACCCACGTCTTTCTTTCCTTTTTCCATCTTCTTTGACCTTATCTTAGCGTCCAAAGAGAGAATCAATTCCCCTTCCTAACTCTTCCGTTTGATTGCTATCTTTGTAGCAGCTCTTGCGGAAATGAATCGCCTCACAAACAATCCCTACATCAATCCCCATGCCTGAAGTTATACTAAGCTAACGCAAAAGCCAATGATAATAAAGAAGTGAGTCTTTTTGGTGACTGGGATACGAACTCAGATCTTTAACTTTCCAGGAAGATACAATAAACCAATGGTTTTCAATGGGGGTTTTTGAATATACTGCGTGGCGATGGAATAAGTTATGAAGAACTGGAAATAACAGATATCCTCTAGGTGAGAACACACATTTTATGATAAATCTTTAGTTTATGACATTATCAAAGTTCTTGTAGTTGTAAAAGTGAAACAAAAAGAATATATCCTACTACAACGAAGTTACTAAAATTTTTTCTCTTAAATTTTTTTGTTTTAGGGAAGAGGGCACTAGTAACATTTATACTACACAAATTCAAAACAAGGTGGATAGTGATTAAACAGGAAAAGTTTGAAGAACTTTGCTCTAATCCAACTGAGCTATATGCAGTCTTACCCCGTTTATTGAAACGTATTCTAAGCTAAGCGATTGGTGGTCAAATTTAGCCGCGCTCACCGGTTCCACGGTCTTTATAAAGATAGTTAAAGATGGAAAGAGTCGATATCTGACTTCGTGTCCCAGCCATATATGTATTAGTGATTCTTTCCCGAAGATTCTTTGACATTTCTAAGGAAAATTACTTTAGGCTCACTTATTCTTAAGAAGTTTCCTTTTCTCATTCTAACTCTTCTTCGTCTAACCTCATATTCATTCTCTTCCCTCACAATCAGAAGGTCGAACTTCTATCCAAAGTCGTTCTATCGTATCATAAAGGAAAAAAAAGTTAGTTAAATTAGCGCTTATATATTCAGTAAGTTCCCCTGAAGAATTACGCCCGAGAAAAACTTTTATCTCCGCAATTTCCAAAGCAAGAAAAGTAAACTCACTGCGAGAATACACTTCTTCACTTTGATATTCGGCTAAGTAATCATAGAACTATATCGCTTTAAAAACAGTAAATTGAGTATTCATCTTTAAAAATCCCATTTGATAAAACCGAACCAGAGAAAATTAATTCACAATGTATTTTAAAGTCAAATAATAATACCACGAAAATTTTGGTCAGATTTGTACCAGTTGATACCAGCTGATTTTGAATTCCCAAACTCTCTAACTGATTTTTGAAGTAAAGGATTCCATGAGGTCGAATTTGTATTGTTAAAATTGTTTCAACGGCTGTGGTAATTTTGCACGATAGCTCCCCCCAAAGATCGAACCTAGAACCAGTACATGTGCAAAATGCCATCAACTGTCGAAGTGCAGTAAAACTTCCAGAACACCCTTTTCAGGGGAATGAGTGAAAGCCCAGCGGATCGAATTTCAACGGAATTTAGTGTAGTTTTAAAAACATTACCAAGTGTTTTATATATTTTAAGGAATTAATTAAGTTTTGACTCTAAGTTGACCAAGAATAATGAATGAATATCAGGGAATATATTTTATAAAACGTGATAAAAATCTTTTTGTCCATTGTGACATAAATTCAACCAATCCTGGAAAATAAGGGTAACACCTTAATTTTAGTTAGATAATGTTACAAATAAGATCTATTTTATGAAAAAGCCCAAGAAATAGGAAATTCACGTTTTTACCGTTGGTATACCAGGTTTAAAATAAATTACTATTCTGATGACTTTTTGTAAGTAGGAGACCCAAATAACTTGTCGGCGGCTATTATATTAAAAAATTGGAAATGCATTAACAATAATTAGGAAATGCATAAAACCTTAATTGTAAAATTTAATAATTATGGATTGTAAAATTTATAGTAATTAATTCATTTAAAGTTTTACTGTAATAATTATTTTATTATCATTAAATTATTTTACTGTAATTAATTCATTGTAAAATGTTACCTATAGATTCATTAAATCTAGTAGAGCTTGCGATTACTTTAAGGATTACTTGCGTTAACCTCGATTAAATTAATTGAAATAAAGAACTAAGTTACCCATAACATTCTTCTAATATACTCGTATGCTGTAACAATATTTAGCGTGCTTCTGGAACGAAATCTATTGATTTTCTCCAGGTAGAATTCAGTGGAATCAAACATTCAGAATTAGTAAATATTTCAAGATTCTGGGTACTTGATTTAAGTCGAGGAATTCCGTACTTAAGAAGACTCTCAGACCTTAGAGCTTACCAAGCTTTTACGGCAAGCTTAACGATACACTCAAATTAATTACAGCAAAATCATCTCTTCACCACCAGTATTATACATCGTTGCTTCATAACTGCATCGTCGGTTTTAGTCGCGTGCGTACAGGGGCGGCCGAGTAGCGGAGGGGCCTGTGCCCCCGCCCCCCTCTGCCCCCCAACCCTGCTCCCCACTACGGACTCCGGCAGTCAGTCTCTCTCTTGCATGGGAGCGGGAAGGTCGCCCGTCCCAAATCCTCTCTCAGCTTGCCTTCATTCGAACCCATACATTGGATTCCGAAACCCTAGCAAAACTGCGTCTAGAGGGTGAAAGGAAAGTGGTCTGTAGATAGCTTGAGCTGTTTCTTAGTCTTGTGAGTGAAAGTTTCGCACATGTCAAGGTTACTATATGGATGTTTAGCTTTTTTAACGAAATTTAAATGCGTTTAAGGTTCATAAGGAGATGAGGAAATTCTCTGATACAGGATGTGCAAGTGCTCTACCAAGAAAGAAATTTAATGAATGTATAATACACTTTATAGGAACTATACAAGGAGGAAGTTGTTCTAAACTGTTTGAAAATCGTTGACAGGATTACAGTTTTCTTTAACATCACTATGAAGAAAGGAGGTACAAAGTACGTTCCATGGTGTAACAATGGGATACCTTTGTATGAATTGGGCTGTCCGATGCTGAAATATCTACTTGGACACGTGTGCACGAATCGCCGGCTGCCCCTGAAACATTTATGTTATAGTGTGTCGTGAAAACATGAGTGGAGTATTGTGGACGTGGGCGTCAACCCGATGGTCATTCTGGATTGTACGGTGTCGTGCCACGTGGAATCCCTTCCGGAGAGGCGGATGAAACTGAGGAAGAGGAGGAAGAAGCGGAGGAATGTGGTGTGTTTGCTAATCTTATCTGACATCCCTATGCTAACAGAAATTCTGGAGAGTTATAGCTCCTTATTAGTTAGAGATATGTAAGTTCTTGTTTTCCAAACCGTTTGAAATAAACTAAATTAATTATCATCTGTTCCGGCTCTGTATTGCCACGGAAAATTTTAAGTAATTTTCTTGAGAAGCGCTGAATTCTTTATCAACTTTATCGCTACAATAGGAAAGAAAAATTCCCAAAAAATATTTATTTATAGACCATATAGAATATTTTTTGATGTAAATTATAACTTAATATCTTATTTTGAAGATTATTCATCAGCGCGATTAAGTAAATACCGCCGACTCTTGTCTGAGGAAATCATAATTCGTTTGATTAGCATGCGACTTTCTGACATAATATAGAAGACTTATAATTCAGCAAGCAATATGTTCAAAATGTCTTGTAATTGCTTGCCTCAACATACACATTAGCTGGTTAGCAGAGGAAAGGGATTCTTAATCTGCAAAAGATGAACTTTCTGCAAACATTTTTTGCTTGCTAACGAAGTAACTCAAACTTGGCTGGCATTTCTTGAGGTACTTTCAAAATTTTCCGTTTGTTTACATGAGGGCGAAAGTGTGGCGCACAAGTGGAAAAGTCGAAAGTTAGCGAAGGCAGCCGATGAATGCCGATTCGTAGAAATTTACGGGCGACCATAAACTCTGTTCCCTCATAGCGAGCCTGATTGAGGATTGTTTCAAATTATTACGGACCCTAAATCTTCCTTAACTGTCTAACATAAACGCTGTGAGTTTTGCTGCTCAATTCTGATCTCATTTCGGTTAGCAATATCAGGAATGGGAGGCTCAAGGGCATCTGTCTTAATTATGCGAAGGAAAATTAACTTTTAGCCGAATCAGATATTAAAAACTATGATGTTTAAAAATTGTATCATTTATATGAACCAAGCGCATTTGATTTTCTTAAAGATGCTATAACATCATAGGGACGAGGCAAATATTTTTGAGGAAATCATGAAATGGTTGTACCAGAAATAGTAATTCTTCTGGTCATTAATAATTGATTCCCTTTCAGATGCAAGTTACTTGGTGTAAAATTAGTGTGAAATTCTTTAAAAGCTTTTACTCTATACTGTTATCAATAATATAATTCCAACCATTTTTTTAATATCTAATAACCTAATCTAAGCTAAAACCAGATAGATGCAGGAATTACTTATTTGACTCTGGTAGTAAATTTCCAATTATCATCATTTATCACTGAAATTTGCAATTCTCCAAAAGAATTTGATTGCAATTATTTGCATACGTTAGTATATTAATATTTAAAAAATGTGAATTGAAATTTAAAAAAAATAATTGTGTATCGAAACAACATTACTTACCGGTTGCTTTTTCTGTGATATTATCTATTGCTAAAACTGATTTTAAGCTACGTTTATTCAACGGTATATCCTGGTTTGATTAAAATTAGCTCTAAATTACATCACTTAATGAATATTTGTATCCATTCAAAGATCCAGATCATTAAATTATGAAAAAGAAAACTCTCCGTTCCAACCGTTGAGTGACTAGTTATTCGTCTATAAATTAATCCCTAGCAAACCTCAACAGATTTAGATCACTTTTCTCTTTACTTCAGTATCCCAGTTGTTATATTGGCACTCTGTTGTATTTTTTTAGAGTGTAATGAGTCGCAGGTAGTATGAGGAACAGTTTTTATTATTACGGCTGAGAATAAATGGAAAATTTGGTCACAGTTCACTATATTATAATGTCCAAATCCAAGTAATAGCACGAAGTTGGATATCTAATGTTTTTGGAAGAAGCATATGCCCCTGCTGTCATTAACAACTACATCTACCTACAAGCACCACCACTGCCCATTCTATTATAGAAAGGTACTTTCTTTAATTCGGGGAAGGCGTGTAGTGAGCGTACGGTGAGTGACGCGTCAATGCATTCGCAATGCCTCTTAATGCGTTTTCCTAATCCGAAGGCAATCCCACTACATCTGCCACGGATTATCGCGGACCCAAAGCTTAAAACCGAATCAACTCTGTGAATGTGTTTCGGTGTCTGCTATTTTTCTACTAAGCGAAAGCCTTTTACAAAGCTGATTCCGGATTTTTAACTCGTTGGCCAAATTCGCTATTCAGTCTAACAACTCCTGTTGTTTTACTTTTCTAGTTCGCGCCCGAAATACTCGTTTTAGAGGCAGAGGTGTTAAAAATTCTTGCGAATTACTACTTGTACATACTTTTCGGCGACCTTTCAGGGTACTTGTCCGTGTAAATCTGGCTAATCCTGCTCTCTTGCAATGTTTTCTCGGTATTGCAATGGATAACATTACACTCTTAAGACAGAATGTCGTCTGTGCAATTAAAACTAAAACTGTA
Source organism: Pachydiplax longipennis (assembly GCA_036926295.1). Lineage (NCBI taxonomy): Eukaryota > Metazoa > Arthropoda > Insecta > Odonata > Libellulidae > Pachydiplax > Pachydiplax longipennis. The sequence goes on from JAVFKF010000003.1 coordinate 45,162,518, forward strand.
TATTAATATTTTCCTCATATCATATCTTGATGGGTTGAATTTCTTCTTATATATTTAGGAATTGGATAAAGTAAATAATAATTTTCATAAACATGTCTCGATCCTTTAATTGATATGATCATTGTATATACGTAGATGTATTCAGGCGTGAATGATTCTGAAGCATAAGATGCATCTTATACCTGACCAACAGAGTTATCCCTTGGAATTTCTTACTTTTCTATTTCCTTATTAAATTGGTTCCAAAGCTTAAATACTACAGGAAGATCTATCATATCGATATTAGTGTATCAGTATTGTGTTACGTAACTTTATATGTCATAAATTCAAACATTATGATTAGCTGTAGGGTAATTCTACCCCCAGATTTCCTTGCATTTTGACGACCTTTAAACTGGTAATGTAAAGGATTCATCGTATCTAAGATGAAGCACAAAACTTCATTTAAGGTCCTTAAGCCAAGCGGATGCAACTTATCCTAGTATTTTGAATAATGATTCGCGGAATAAGTAAAACGTTTATAGATATCCAAAATATTCCATCAGATTTACAGACGATAATTTACAATGTTATAAATCGACCCACGTATCTCAAATTTTGGATTAATTTAGTGGAGATTCCTGATTATATATATTTATATAGAAACGTTTTATCAGATACGCAATGCCATCTGACAAACGTATTAAAAATCTGGTATTTTCCGAAAAACAAGACCTCAAACATTAAAGTGAAAAAAAAATTATTTATGTCTTAAACTTTAAATAATTATTGGTGGTTGATTGTAATAATATATAAACAAATATCCGAGAATTTTCGATTAATGTCAATTTATTTGATTATTTGAGGAATTATCATAAGAGATAAAGTACTCTCATTCCTAACGTTTATTCTTTTAAATATCAAGTAAAAGATGCATGATAAGGAAATATCAAGAGCGCGAAGCTGTTACTGTTGGCGGCATTAACAAAATCAATGCATAATATGTTCAATATGAATGATTAATACTCAGTTTATAAGAGAATATTAATTAAATAATAATTTGTTATAATCTATTAAAGTTTATCCCAGCGAAATTTTAAGCATGAGACTTCTGAAATAATCATTTGTGAATGTTATGATACTATCTACTATATCTTCAAATACCTAGACACTTACTTACTCTTCAATTCTTAGACTGCATGAAAGACTTAATTAGATAGAATGTGTTAATTCTCCTATGAATGTGACCAGTTATCACCATTTAAAATATTTTAAAATTAACTTTTAGGACATTTTAAAGCTAAACCTTCTTTTAAATTCATTTATAATGGAGTCTTTATGAAAGTCTTGCTTTACTTCTTTATTTAATTTCCAGCATTCTTGGTGTATCCAGCTTCTTTAGTAGGAAATATTATGTAAATCTTAACTGCTCAATCCACTAGTACTACTGTTAAAATATTAAAACTACAGTTAAAATATTAAAACTCTTAGTATGAAAATTTTGAAATACCTACACATAGATAAATTTGCAAAGTAGATTGAAAAATAACAAGAAAAATTTAAAGAACTTGTCAGAAGATGAGCAAGAAATTAGAAAAAGAAGTTAGGTCGGAAGATAGAAAGAATTCTTGTGCGTGTATGAGATAGCGAAGGATTAATGATGGAAATGAGTGGGAAAGATGGAGGAAGTGTTGTAGAAGAGAAATAGCTGAGAGAGGGATGTCCGCCAGAGATAAGGGCCCGCCCCCTCTGCATTATTCGTCAGGATTAGCGCGTCCATCAGCAGGCCCCCGGAGGCGGGGCGTGACCTTTGGCGGGGGGCCGAGAATTAACTCTGATCGCGGTTCGATTGTGCATTTTCTATCGAAGCAAACCTCAGAGTTGCTCCAAAAGAAGGGAGGGAAATAACATTATTACAGTGCTTTTTAGAGGTCACTTTGCAATTGTACAGGATACATAACGGTCTTTCACGCCATACCTAAAGGGTACCCACGTATTCTCCCCTAGCCGTTTTTAGGTACGTGTATCCGTTAAGAAATGTTCTTAAAATAATGAAAAGCCCAGATTACAGAACTAAGGATCCTAATGCGTGCTTCAATAGCTTATTATATCCAAAAAATTATAGTTAGAGCACTGAAATGCATAGTGGGTATCTTAAAAAGTAATCCAGGCTTTCTATTGTGTTCATAACTGGTCTTAACGGAGGCACGTACTTGCAAACGGCTCTTCGAGCTTTTTAAATCTCTAATTCATTAGCAGCTGAATCACAGGTTCTCTTGTACATACAATGAATTATTTCCACTTTAGTTATGCTTTGCGAGCGGTTCTTTGAGAAATCTCTTTCTTGTTTCACTTCCCAATTTTACGCGTTAACAAGAATCGCTTCTAAATTATTATGAAATAAGAGTATAAATCATGGAATAATTTTTCAATTTCGGATATTTATTCATGTTTTTCTTTCATCGGTGAAGCTGAATATAGAAAGATATCATAAGATAAAGTATTTAAATCTCTAGGAGATGAACTCGAAGCGTTTGTTGATATATTGGCAACTTTTATCTTCAGATCAGCACCTTTTTAAGATTTCTAAGTTTTGGTAGATTTAATTCCCTTAAAGAAATAACTAATAATTCGATGTAAGATTTATTGCAAGTCATCCATAAATAAGATCGATTGTATGTAAAGTATTTCAAATCTCTCTGAAGCATTCCCAGGGACAAATATATGTAATTTTGCAAAAGAATATCTTATGGGATTTTTATTTATAATAGCTTATCAATGATTGTTACTGAAGCTTATGCTTCATTATCTTAAAAGGTATTAACCTTAATTGGCATATTTGAATGAGAACTAACTGATATTTAAAAGGAAGTTTTAAGTTTTCCAAGTTTTATTTTAAATTTCCACTCTGAAAGGAGTTTCTTTGAATTCTATGTCTTCAATTGTTACAGCAAATGTTTTTTAAACGTGGAGAGTTTGCTTGTCTCTCTGATAATTTCACCAGATTCCCCAACTAAACTTCCATTTCAAAGCAATTGCTCAGTTGTTTGAGAAGCCAAAAGAAAGCATATGCTCACTATTCACTAAGATGGTAAATGGGCCACCTCATTTTCCGCCGAAGAAACATCAAAGGAACAGTAGAACGTATTCATCCTTGCAAGAAGACCGCTCATTAAAAGTTAGCTTTTGAAGTGAATAAGGAAAGTTTTATGGCTAAGAAAAATGGGAAAAGTGGTAGGGAATACTTTATATTTATGTACCTTATCACAGACTGTGAAACTTTTTGCGAGAATATTAACTTTTTATTTAGCCATTAAAATATAAAGCATACTCTACAAGACTTGAGGAAAGAGTTCTTCCATAGATATGAGATGTATATAAGTATAGTGATGATATTAATTTCAGCCATCCATTTTCTCCTAGCCATTAAGGAGGACTAATTTGCATGACCAAGAAAATATTGCGAAATTATTATCTATATTCTGAATTATTCTGTTTATGGACCTATTATTGCTCAAGTTCGTATCCGAATTAATATAGGTATTTGTAAGTATACTTTAGAGTTCTAAATGTATAGCAATTTCAATTATAGAGAAATAATAACGAAATCCTTCCATCAGCATTCAGTAGACCATAGTCTTAATTGGATAAACAGAAATATTTGCTCTTATATTTTATCGATTGCAAAGGAATCAATTCTGAAATCAATAAAATTGATTTCTCATAGCCCTTATCCTGATTAATAAAAGCTAAGTAATGAATAAATAAAACTTATAAATTTTCCACGCTATTTCTTATTTACGAACGGTTTCGCTACCGGAGTAGCACCTTCTGGTGTTTTATTCCTTCATTACTTCAATTGCTTTCCACAAGATAATGCCTGAGCATCTAAATTTTATTAATAAAAGCTTTTGCTATTTCCCTTTAATATGAACAGAATTTATAGCATAAATAAATAATTAATAAGTTTGGAGCAGGAAAAAAAAAAATCAGGGAACAGCTGCTGGGAAAGACTGAATTTTATTCATGAATATTTAAAGGAGATACTATGGATATAATAATAATAATAATAATGCCGTCTTATAGGGTGAATCTTAGCCAATACTGGCCATTCTTACAATTAACCCTTTTTATTTTTTTGTTTATTTTTCCTTCCTATTTTTTTATATATTTTTTCCTCATTTTTTCTTAGTAAGTGCATCAATCAAAAACAACCATTCCCAAACCGGAGGATATATATTGAAAGACATGTAAGTCAAAAAGATTGCCCAATTAGCGCATCCACCTGGGGGTTTTCAGAAACAGCAGTTATGCAGCATTTTATTCCGCTTGTTTGCGGATAACTAAACGATATTGTTTGCGGAAATGGGTGCGACTGAATGTGAACGGGAAGTAAAGATTAGTTAATAGTTAAATATCTCATCGAATATCCAAAAGCATAAACCTATATCGTCTGCGATTAGAGGCACCGATAAAAGATAAAATTTCCAAAGTGTTAAAGTGTGATACCAAGCACCACAACAGCTTAAAGGTTCCTGAGATGAAAATTGCAGCATTAAATATATAGGTGAATAACTCAAGATTTGAGATGGATTCTAGAAAGCTGCTCTTGATTAATTAAATTATATATCTTGCTCCTTTATCCAGTTAATTAATTATATGATGTAAGTTATACGAGCTACTGCTATATATAAGATTTATACGAGCAGGATATGAACATTTTAACCACTCCACAATGAATAATCTTATTACTCTGACAGAGATTCATTGCAAAAGAAGAGAAATTTCACAATTATCATCCATTCACGTTCTTCTTAAGCCTTGAAACGACTTATTTCGGAGCTGAAGAAAAATAATGGAGGCTAAGAGATACTTTTCAGCAAAGTTGTCATGACAAGGAATGAATCTAAAGGAAGATTCCTGAGAGGAAAGGAACCATCTAGTTGACGCTAAGAAAGAAAAAGTATCCTTCCATCCCTTCATTTATTTCAAGGCTTGTTTCCCCATTTGCTCCATTCCCTGATAAAAAGGAATCCAGCTTCTGGTACAAAAAGACAAAGAAGGTGCAGAGACAATGGATTCTATGGCGCATGACAAGTTCTTATCTTAGGTCGACGAAGTAATCCGCTGCGAATTCGAATAGATTTCCTTTATCTGTGAAGAGGTAGAGATGGATGGAAAGATCTGTCCTCTTGATTGAGGATTTTTAAGTAATTGATATCGTACTCAGATGGAGTTTCATTGAAAAGGAAGATCGGTTACCAAACATTAGGGTAAGGCCAATTAATATTGTATAATACCAGTATAATAAAAAGGGTAAGGGAGCCCTTTTGATGACTTTGCTATACCAGCAATTTGCCTACGATCTAACCAAGAGCTTCAATTAATATCAAACTGTGAAGTTCTTGAAATTGACTCAATATTATTCTTTATATTTATGCGAATTTCTTCCATGTTTTCCATATATTAAAAATGTATATCTAAAAAAATTGGCCTTTTAGCAGTTAATTGGAGAAGACGAGCTCATAAGGTAATTTTGTTGTTAACCCATCCATTGAAAAGTACCCACCTTAGGAAGTTTATAGAGTGGAGAGAAGTATGACATTTGGCATTTTGAAGAAAATGGTTCTTTGGATGTAGGATACGTCTCTACCGCAATAAATCACCCATGAAGAGAAGGAAGGTGCAATAACCTGCAAGACGGACAAGGCCATAAATAACAGATGGAATTTCACGAGAGAAAAGTGAGCCTGAAATAGGTAGTTATGGCAAAATGAAAGGACGGATGACAGAAGAAGTCATGAAAAGAGTGTAAAACGAAAGAGAAAATTGAGTGAAAGAGCAATGGAATTGAATGATGAAAGGCTATGGAGGAAAACGCTGTTCACATATTGGCAGAACAAGAAACTGGAGGGAGGAACGACACAGTGGCAAGCGCTCAATTATCTCTCCAGTAACGAGGAAAACAGTCCGTGAATTCGGTCGAAATTTTTCAATCATAATCGTACCTCGTTAAGGGAAAATACTCCATGAAGAGAAAGACTACTTTTGCGAGTATTTCTTTGGGGCGAGTTACAGCAACAGAATCTGCCCCCGCCCCGCCCCCTCACTCCGCCTCCGTGCATTATACGCAGAGCATAATTCTGAAGCGACAAGGACTTTTTCCCCGTGTTAGCTGCGATGGTTTCTTTTTTCGAATGCGGGGCTTTTTGTGTTCGCCCAGATGACTCCGCTAAAGGAAAAAAGTGAACGTGGATTTATTATTTTTTCACTCACGCGCTCCGCACGGCGGTGAATGGATTTCATGCGACGTAGGGCTCCTTTATCCCCGCTGTCTCCGTTTATTTCTCCATGCATCTCTCAACGCCGTCGAGTGTTTATGAGTGCATACGCAGTTTAACTTCGTATTGGGGGAACGGTTGGAAAATTTTCGATTGATGAAAAGGGCGTTTCTAGCTATCGTTGAGTTGAATACGTGAATGAGAGTATTTTATGTATTATGGAGATTCCTGGAATAACTTCAACGTATGTATATGCTCAAAACATAAAGAATAATTTATTGCGTAATTGCGTTGTGATAGTTAAATAAAATTAATGTCTTGCATGCTTTGATGAAGGCTTTTTCAGAGTATATAATGATTTGCGCGTGTTATTATTGGCAGTAATTATTGTCTGAAATGATCAGAACATTAATTTAGCTCTCCGTTACTCAAAACAGTAAGTTACAACCCATTAATTTTGAAGCTATTTCTTAAGATATCCAACTGTAGGTATCATTAATTCTGAATCATGAATAGGGTAAAGATATGCTGTGTGATTATCTGGAATTTTAATTTCTGATAACATCTGTAATTTGGTAAATATAGTTTATACTATATTTACACGTACTCTGCATTATAGTTTAGTCCATGGCGTGACTTACCTTGGTGGGACAAGTGGTAACCGAGTGGTATTCACCGTGGGTGACACGTGGTCAAAGCTCTCGATCTTACAGCGAGTAAGAATATTATCTTTGAAATAAATTCAGGCCTCTGTTCTTACCGAAGCTAATAACCTTTAGTCAAAGAAACTGGTGGTCTTAACTGGATGAGAAAAGCACATTTGTTTTCAATTATTTCCATCAAATTTCTTAAATTTTGAATAATTGATATGCATTATTTTAGAAAGAATAAAGTTCCTTATTCCTTTTTTGTTTACCTCGAATCAATCAATGTATCTTATGAGCGAATAAGATAAGAATTATAGATATTATCTTCATATTCATCGATGATAGATAAATTCAACTGCATTTAACAATCGCCAGCATCCATTATGAGGATAAACGCGTTGTATATATAACGCATAATGCATAATTTTACCACACGAATGGGATTCGAATAATAAATTATTTATTGCTTAAGTACCGTGCTGGAACATGCTCATGTAAGTCTATATGATCATGTACAGATCAAAAATTGATTTATCATCAGGGTCCAAAATGGTACAAATAAAGGAAACATATTTCATTACATAAAACAAAACTAAAATAACTTATCTGGAAATCTTGAAATTTCCTGAATATAGCCCGAAACCAACCATTTTATTAACTGCTTCCAAAATAGAATGAAATAGTATAAATCGTACTTCTCATTATCTAATGCGAGCCGAACAATGGCGTATGCAACGACCCAAATATCCACGAGTAAATGGCAATTTTAAACACAATAATTTTCAACCCGAAGTTGGAAGCTTGCCAAAAGGAACTCACAGTTACGGAGTGGAACGGTGAGAGAAATGCATTGCGCGGCTTCAATTTAAAACGGCAATTGAGCGCCTGGATGTGAGACGGAAATCATTGATTCTAATGGCGCAGATAAGGCATGGAAGAAATATAGGGAAAAGAATTTCAACGTTAACCGTGATTGCAACTTCGTATTCTCATTTGAGGTTTACGAACACTATCCTTCAACGATGAAAAAGCTGATATCGGAATGGAGGGAAGGGAATAAAGTGACGGGAAGAGGAATTTTCACTCGATTTATATCCAAACTATCCATATTTAATCTACTCCAATAGTTTTGATCTTTGCAATGAGTACGCGGTACAATTGTGCCACTTTGATTTGTTTCTGACTCCTTTTATGCTAATTTTGGAGGTTATCAGTAACTATCTTTGATATTTTGTAGAATTATTTTTGGATTCTAATTTAAAATGTAGAGATAAAAAGTATATTAATTTTAGTTTATCAGAAATTCATCTAATTAGAATCCTTCTGACGGGACTAAGGTATACCATCACATGCGTGCCTGGACTCTTGGTTTTTGGCATATTTTTTCACAATGAATTCTATACGAAGGGTAACACACACAATTATTGTTAAGGATATAGTACGTCTAATTAGGCTTTTACAGAAAGAAGACAGAATGCAATCCCCGGGCGATGATTCGTCTTATACGTAAGCCACTGTCAACAGTTATATTCGCGTTGACAAATTAATCATTTCTTAATGTACGCTCTTACCATATTGATACCTTAAAATTGATTGCTTAAAAGGACCTCGTCTAAAAAAGGACGTATTTTATTTTGAATCGGAGGTTAAACTTATTGGATTCTGAGAGAGGTATAATTCATAATATTGTTATAAAGCAGTTAAGTGGATTTGAACCACTTATAGCATACTACTGGCTCAGTAAGGAAAGCAATTGCAAACCATGCACTCCTCATCTTATATAGGCATCTCATTTCTTTGTGAAGCTTTTCACAGCTTGTCTAAGCAGCCTTCGATCTGTGGAATGCATGGAAAGATAAATATTTAAAATTGCATAAAACTGTGTAAATTAGGACACTCTATAAGCCATATCAACTTTTCATTGATATTCATACACATTCTATCTCACTTCATCGGCGGCTTTTAGGGTGACTATCCGTAAAAATATACAAATTTTACCATCCAGGTACGGCAGAATATTTGAATTTATTAACACGTTACTTTAGCCTCTTCTTGACGTTTTGTGGAACATTGTTGTTTTCAGAATTCGAAATTAGACGGCTCTGCTTCCTCCTCCAGCCAATTTTGCTTCGGTGGTGCCATATTTGTTGTGCCCAAATGCGGAGGCAATTTCGGCCAGCTCACGTCCGTGGACGCCGGACTTTTTACGACTTCGAGGGGAATGACCGCGATATGAAGAGAGGCTAATAACCCAAAGTAGTGGCTTTTGTTGAACGCAACACTTTATTAAGAAGAGAGTAATTACCAATTTACAAACACAACTCATGTATGTTCACTGGACGGAAAGAATAAGCAGTCTTTTCCCCAAGAGTTTATTATCTATTTTATACACTTTTTTTACGTTAATGACTTCTCCATTGTTTTCATAGTTTTTACCACCAATCAACTGCTGTGTTTTATCTAAAGAGATTCAGCTATGAAGATTCTTAATCTTTTATAATTGTATTTTATAAGATTTGGAGAGGGGGTTCACCCGATGACAGTGCATTAATTAATTAACAACGATCTTCATGGAATTCCACCATTACGAATGCAGTTATTTTGTAACAAATCTCAGCATCTTTTCTATTTATCAGTCAGGAGCATGTCTCAGATGAAAATAAATGATGCATACATTTTTATTCATCCTGTATTAAAGACAGAATGGAATTATTCTTTCTATTAATATGTTGTATTAGGAACCGAGGTTTTGGGAATATTTCTTATCGGGTAAGGAGTAGTGTGCAAGGTGAATACCGTTATTCAGACTCACCCATATCTATGTAGCCATCATCAGTCACAGCCATGAACGAAACTAGGGCAAAAGTAAACAAAAGATACATTCTTAACTATCTCACATTTAAACAAAAAAGCTTTATCTTTCATCTTCTTTAAAAGCAAAAAGGAAGCATGGTAAATATCATTCATTCCTTTTGAGGAATAATTTTATAAATCACTTTCAATTCCAAGGGACGAAAATAAATCTGTTTAGAGTAACTCTTTTTTGGATTTCGCACTTAGTTTTTTGCACTTTTAATAGCCGCTCTTTATCTGATTGATACATTCTGTGCGCTTTACTTTTCTAATCGAAGATTTCTCGTCTTATTTTGTAATCTGGAGGAATTTTACTTCCGAATCTAGGACTTTCCAATTACAAAATCCTTCGCTTCTTTCAAACTTCCATATAATAAAATCTTATCACCTCCCATCGCTAAACTACATGGGAAACTTTTCGGAGAAATTTCCAACAAATTCACAAGTTTCGTAGCTAACTACGTGATGCGGACTATGCACGGAGGTTGCTGCTGTGAATAATACTGGGCTGGAAACGAAAATTTCGGAATAACTGTAAGAGTATATAATGTATGCATGTGGGTATATATTTCTCAAAATTGATGACATAATTTAATAACATTTTATATTTTTAAGATGAATACGTATATTGTGCTCACAATCAAAAAATATTAGACAAAATCAAAAAAAGTAATTTTATGGAATCGGTATTCATTAAAAATACAAGGAAAGGCTTTCATGATGTAATTTCAGTAAAACTCTAAATCCAAACTGTTTAGAATTCTATAAAAATGATAAAAACATAGGCATCATATTAACGTGAATGCAGTCGTCGACGAAGTAACAAAATGTTTTTATTGTATCCTCTATCTTGTTTCCGAGCATTGGTTCGATAAAAAATGCGAGTTTTTATCCTGAATTCATGTTCTAAGAGTATATAATTAGAAGTCTGCTAGTATGGAGGTGAAACTGTCGCTTTCCTTTAAGAATCAATATAACCGGAATGCTTATATTCAGATATACTGAAAGTATTCTCATCGATTGGACACCGAAAATACATTTACACTGGTATTTAACTAAATAAAAACATTTCTGATGACTATAGGGAAAACAAAACTGATGAAAATGGGATTTTATTCCTTAACTCTTAAATTCCATCTCATTTTCGAATCCAGCCGAGCGACGATCGACAATTTCGAATTCATTCACGTTCTCATCCCAAAAATTGTTTCGATTAATCCATTCCTTTCTGCTTTAGAGGTTCTTTTTCTTTATTTTGCCGCTTAGTCTTGGAATCCAATCAACTTTTTATTCCTCACTGAATTTTCTTTCATCCAATTGGACTTTGTTAGAAACTTAATCAAGGAGTATGATAAAAAAATCCTATTAGTTGGTTGGTTATAATCATTGTCAAAAAGTATAAAATAAAGATTCAATATTTTAATAGAGATCCTTTACTTAAAATCAGTCTCTAATAATGAGAGCAAAGAAAAGAAAGATAAGTATAAAAATTGAATCACAGAAACGAGAAAGAGTATGTTTTTCGAACTGCCAAGAGCAGCATCAAACAACCTCAAAAGAAGAAAATTCATGGTGAATTTGATCAAAAGAATTACCTGTGATGTTTCTCTGAAGGAAGGCTAGACAAAGTCTGATGAAGGGTTGGAGATTGGTATCGTATGATGTGCTTTATTGATAGTAAAAAGGACGTTCATAAGGGAATATTGCAATTAACTATTTCACATTATCCTTTTGAAGTATAAACTAACAAATTTTGCTAAGTTATGATTAATATTTTTGAGAGGGTTATTCATTTCGCATAGAGTCGCGTTGAAAAATATCGTGAAAAAGTTTTTCTTTTGAAATAACATTTCTGATTTCTAAATTTCTAATTGCTTCTAAAGAGTGAATACGCACCTAGTTATAACCGTGAAATATTAATACTTCTTTCCAAATAGAATACTGAGATTTATATATAATAAGACACATAATATCATTTTTTATTTATGTGGATCATAGGTTACTAATTTAATTGCCATTTTTTTATATTCTGGAAGACTTAAAACTCAATTGCGCCATGCGAAAGGGGTGAAAGAGGATTAATACGGAAATAATAAATAAAGTGCATGATAAAAATTCCTTTCTTATCAGGATAGGATAGGAAACAGACCAAAGTATGATTTACCATTTTCAAAACGGTTTTCCTATTGCCTAAATTGAAATATTGAAATATTTCTCTAAATAGGAACAGCAAATAGAAAAAGGCACAGCTACAAAATACATCCTCAAAAACACCATTCTCAAGCGTAAACAAAGAGAAAAGAATAATAATTATGGATAACATTAAGTTTATTTAAACATATACAGGATAATCCGCAAAGGAAGTCTCCATGATTTATATCTGGAGAATCAATAACGATTTATTGCCGAGAGGAAAAATACACCTTTTATTTTTGAGGATTCGTTTCGAGATACAGTAAATTTAATGATAACGTAATAACATTTGGATTCATTTCAAAATAACCCATACAAATTCCACGCGAATGCAATAGAAACAAAAAGTACAAACGAGTATAGAAAGATATGCGAAGGACTCCATCATAATTTAATGCTGTTCAAATACCAGTTTATTTCCATTTATTATTTGATTATAATCACCTAGTTGATACCATAGAACGACGAGATATGATTTAATAATAAATTTTGAAACGTTGAAAGGATCAATTTAGATGACTAAAATAGAATTCGAAACATCCTCACTGAAAGGGTGTTACGCTTACCAAAACATCCGCTTTAAAAATCGCCCTCATAGAGGATAAATACGGGCGCCCATCAAGAATGGAGCTTCATTAGATTTTATGCGAGGCAATTACGAAAATTTCGAGGAACCGAACGGTCGGTTTCCGAAAATTAAGGACGGTGCCGGGCACCCGGGTAATTGTTCACAATCCAATAATCAGTCCTAATTGGGAGTTCATTAGGTATCTGCGGATTAACAAACACTTGGAGAAATCATTATAAAGCGGGGTCCGTTCGGAATAATAAACGGCGGTGGACAATTGCGGTCGGTGGACCTTGGGAAAATGGCTTTGGAATCGGGTACCCAAAGGAATGTGGATTTTGCAGCAGTGTGCTTCTCTTAGGGTGAGGAGGACGGAGAGGTGTTTGTGCAAGGTCCGGGGACAAAAGAGCGCGGTGAGCATAGGATGTGGGGAGAGAAGTAAATACAAGAGTGAGCGACGTATGGTGCTGTACTAAACTCTGCATATTCACACGTGGAATTTACCGTGCGGAATGTGAACACGGGACAATGGGAACTAATCTGTTTGAGTGCGATATATTAAACCACGATTCACAGCAACGGCTCCTAGTTCATAATGCAACTACGGGTCCCTGCAGATTACCCAATTATCTAATAATTATTATTCTCCTTTTTGATACGTGCTGTTTTTGGTTCTTTTAATTTTGCAGGAACTATCGGCTAAGCGCTTAAAAGACCAAATAAATTTTCGTCATTTTACCTATTCTAAGCATAATCCAAGGATAAAAATTTTCTGCAAATAACGGCCGTTTTAGATGAATTAAATAATAAAGAAATGTTATCATATGTAAAAAGAGTCATTTCACGGTTTGGTAGTTTCATATTTTGGTCACGGGCAAAAACTTAAAGTCCTTTCTCAAGAAAACAAACAGTTTGAAAAAAAAAATTCAGCACTTCAGCTTCGTTTCCTACGACTTTCAGAAATTCGTCAAATAATTGAGAAGGATGGACTTGGGGACACTTCCGGATATTACTTAGAGAGTAAAGTTGAAATATTTGAATTTGTAATGCACGGTCGATGGGAGGATGATGGAGAGGTTTCCAACCCGTCTTCAGGCGAATACCAGGCAATTTCAAAAATTATTACCGCGTATACTCACGTGTAAAACGCACAATTTAACTAAAAATTTACTTTAGAGGAGAGGATGGTTCTAATAGCAAGGTATAGATCTTTCATGTTAATTATTATATCAAATCAGGAATATGGTCCCTCAGACCTGCGTCTTGCACGTAGGATAACTGCTCTGGATTCCCCTAAATGTTGCTATCTAGCCAGGATACTAAACTTCAGGATAAAGATAAAATGAAATGATGATGAAATGTAAGATATAAAAATATATATTTTTAATTTATAGCTTCTACTAGTATAAGTCTAGCCACCGTCTACTCTAACCTCTAACAATATTTGGGTATTATATATTGGGTATATTTGGGTCTCATTCTGATAAGGGAATAACGAAGGCATTCTAAAAACAATCTCAATCAAAAATTATTATAGTTGTTATGAAATATTTTCATGAACTTTTACATTAAAAAGTAAAGATTTAATCAAATTAACAATACTACTTAACACTTTTCTATGAAGTTCTAATAGTGGATAGTTATTCTAGGCTAATAAGTAGAACCAGTAAGTAGGAATACCAAAAAGCTGCGTTTTAGGCAGATTGTTTGGGGATATTTAAACCGCGGCCATTAAATGGGAAAAAAGAACGAATCCTCACTTGGTTTTCCAGCCTTAATTATGTCGCAGAGCCCATAACGGTGAAGCACATTCCAGGGTCTAAGTATGGGAAAGTGCAGTACATAAGAGACTCCCCACATCCTGAGGAACTTCGAAGTAATTCGCTATTAAGTCGATTTGCTCATAAATCTTTAAGGAACTCAGCCCCAAAGTATCCGTGGGAGTCGGCCAACTCGAAAAGGTAATTGTAATTTTCCAGGAGCCTCTCACGAAATGCCGGTCGTTTGAGCTTATTTATAAGTCAGCCTAAATTGGCTCTGAGACTTTAAACTTCCCCTCAGGGAAGTGAGTTTATGGTTTCGTTGCAGTTTTTGATGATTTTCAGAGCAAGCAAAAATCGCGCAGCAAGTGATATATGGGGATGGGATCGGGCAGTCATTTTTATCAATTTTCTTGCAACGAATTCTTTTGGCGACCCTTCTTCCTGATGCATTTTGGAGGGGGTATTGGTGAATCGAAAGGAAATTGAGATTAATGGAGAGATCCGGTAAAAATAAGTGGTAACTTATAGATATTTCTGGGCATAAGTCATAAGAAGATCATTCAATCAATTAGTGGTGATATTTATCACAAAAACGAATAATGGTCTAGAATTAAATCACATAATATTAATATAATTTATCTTATAAAACTTTGAACCTTTTTTTTTCTTTGAAATGAAAAAGTAGCGTATATTTAAACTACTTAATGGACGTCAAACGCCTTGAATTTGACATTTATTTGATAAAAAATTTACGAAAATTAATTATAAAGAGGTATGTAAAATGTCTAACCGGCTATCATTCTCTCTATATGAATCATATTTAGAAGGAAACGCAAGTTAGATATTAAGTCCTACATTTCACAGAGAGCTGACTTCTTTTAATACCAATCAATTAATCAACATAGAGTGAAATTTTCATACCAAATGAGATTAAGCTAAGTTTTGAAGGATCTAAAACCTGCTGTTGTCTTCATATTTTACACGATAAAAATACAGGAAATTGCATACTATAACGGAATATATTATAAAGGCAAGAAGGTAGATCAAGAAGTATTTGTCAAATAATATACGATTCAAAATTGTAATTTTAATTGATATATAATTATTAAGGGAAGACTGAGATTTCTCTTAATTGTAGCTCATCATCATTTTATCTTTAGAAATAAATAAAAATGTGTGTGGAAATAAAGCTAACATGAGAGAAATTCCTCTCACCAGCTTAGAATGAGGAATAATTTTAATCGTCAGTCGTTAGGTGGCAGCTGGAAACACCAGAAGTATCGGAATATGATCTATTAAAAACGAGAAACCCATATTTAGCATGTGTGTATCATTAATTTAACCCTTATTTAACATTTTCCACGCATATAAGACTGCTGTTCCTCCACTATTATTTCCCATTTACTGAAGACATTAGCAAAAGAGCTTTCCGGAAGCAATCATTCCGAAATCATTCACAGAGATCCGAGATGTTCTTCAATTAAAGGACCCCTCCATCATTCCGGGTGAACAAATTGTTCCGCAGAGTAAAGACGTCTGTCGAACGAAAGGGTTTTGCCACATCCAATCCCAGCCGTTCTGCCCCCTGCCGCCCCTGGAAAGAACTCCGCCGAATACGACCGCAAGTAGTGCTAGCGGAATGACTTTCACCCAACATCAAAGTTTCAAAACATCCTCCCACGCCTCCTTCCCCACCGAACCTTTGTCTCTCCTATTGTGGAGACTGTAATTCACGAAGGTGTGTAGACGAAGGATTGGGGCAGTGTTAGGTGTTGGATTTGGTGAGCAAAGGGCGAGAAAAGGGATTCCGGAAGGGAAGTAATAATGGCGGGATTAGAAAGGACAGAATTAGGGATCTAAAGATTGAGAGCTCGGGAACTCGCGTTTGGAAGTATAATTAGAGCATCATCGTCTCACTGTTTTTTTTCTGGTAATTAAGTAGATGACTGGAATCGATGTGAGTTGATTGAACTTCATTTCTTGAACGCCATTTAATAAAATTAGAAACGGACTTCTAATTTTCTAGAGGTTTGGATAGTTTGGGGCATCTTCAAACGACTTTTTTATTACTAATATTAGTAATAAAATCGATATTCGCAGGCTTGACTTCGTGGAAAGCCATACATAAGAGGTGTCTAATTTTAGTTCACTATGAGTGAGTTAAAACTGACATTTTTGGATCATTCAGCACCTGTTCCTTCACCGGGAGTGAAACCCGGTACCGCTGCCCGCTAGGCTATCTGGGAGTTTTGGTCCATATTATTAAAATTTATGCAAGAAGGTCAAATTAGTGTAGTGCGTAATATATAAGTGATAAAAGCTTATTCTTACAATATAAAATATAATTAGCATAAGATTAATGTAGTTGGTGATTGTTAAAACAATCCGTTCGAAGATGATACTCACTATATTCATTCGTTAAAAATTATCCATTTATCTTGGATATTTTCGATGTTTCATTAAATAGAATCTGAACACACGAAAACATATATGAATTATATATATTTTCGTGTAATTATGTCATTTCTTGTATTTATATGTAATTTCTTATGATGATAAATTATAAGTAACAACAAAAGCAATTATATAGTTCAGAATTGCTATCTAGTTTGTTTATCTCCGTTATAATAGGTCACCAATGATGTCCAATGTCAATTATTTTTCTCTTTTCCTCATCATTTGGTAAGCGATAAATTTTTCTCTCTGTAGAGCTATACAATCCTACAAAAACTTAACCTGGTTTTAGCCACTCTCATTACGTGGTTCTGACACTTTTCCGCTTCTCCAAAGTAGCTTACTGAGCTTGTTACATGAGAAAGAATTTCAGTATACAAACCTGTGTGCAAAACATAAGAATCTTTCGCAAAAAGGCTTACTTATCATCTGATTACTTGCAAACAAATCTAAGATCATCATTGATCACACAATTTGGTCATTCATAGTATGTTCTCCGTTAAGATTATCCATAGGTTCAAGGAAAATCTATGGTAGATAATGTAATGGGGATTGCTTATACATTCCATACATACTTATTCCAACATTTCTCTTTCACGTAGATTCTACGATGCATAGCTTTTACCATAATTACGCATACTATATAAAATACAATATCCGATTAAGGATTGATTTTCTGTCGCTATTACAATCCCTGAAATTTGACTCTCGATTCGATTCCTTCCGAGTAATCTTTATGATGGCGAAGGTATATGATTAGCAATCATTCAGAATTGAATCAGGGACTCAATTTCACGCTTGTGGATATTCTGCAATTTGACGCATCGTTAGCTCTAGATCGTTTCAAAGTTTTGATTCCCTCTAACGAGCGATGTACATTGCTCGGGGAATTTGACGAGTATTATCAACATTACACCAAAGTCTTTAACATGATTAGGTTAAAAGATGGAGAAAATCAACTTTTATGATTTTCAATGAGAGTACTTTTATTGTCTACTTTTTCTTTTAATCTAGCTTCCCTTAAAGACCAGAGAATAATTTTTAACTCGTTATCCAGCTCCCTATAAGAATCATTTAACATGATCAATGTAAATTAGGATCAGAAAGTTCTATATATCAATGTAAAAAATTATCTTAGAAGATTTCAAACAGAAATAAACTGTGTTGGATGATCTAAGCGGAGATTCGGATAATTCCGATTCTAGCAAGATTTTTGACGATTAAATCAATGGAACAGTCACGCGAAACTCAAAAATAAACGAAGTAATGCAATGAAAGTTTATAAAGGTACAGATGAAAGAAATATCAAGAAGGAAGTAGTTCCATTTAAATTATTCAATTGTACAAAGCAGCTGCTAAAAAAAGAAGTTATTCGCAACTTTTTACGTAAGCAAAGTGTAAACGAGCGTCGATGTAAACGGTATAGTGTTGTGAGAACCTAATTGTCTATCAAAAAGAGAAAACTGTACGTTTTACTGTATACTATTTGAATCACGATTTCATGAAAACTATGTAAATGCATAAATATTGGCAATGTTCAACGGCGCTTAAACTCTAGGAAGTTCCAGTATTTTTTCAAAAAGAAGAACACTGAATATACCCTCCCTAAGTGATTCTGACACCCTCCTTTAGAGTTTAATGTTACATCGGATGCTAGCAATGATCCTGTCATTAACATCGGTGTTGGAGTAATTAATTAAAGCTTTGGCAACAGAGTAATCTTTGCTCAAGCATATATAATTCCATATTATGGAAATATGTCCAATACTTTTGCTTTATATCCATAAAATGCCAGATGAGAAACTAGTATGCATCCATTTTACGACTCTACACTTTTCCTGCTAGGGGAGAATAATAAACTAATTAGTGCTGTCTGAACCACTTGCTATGAATTTTACTCCTTCCAAAGTGGTACAGAGTAAGGACTGCATCTCTTTCACCTGTAAATGTTATATTTTTGACGTTACTGGCATATATATTAAAAGTTCAGTCATTACCTTTTACCACGAATCATGGTGCTCATGGCTCTCATCTTGCATTCTAACTTTTTTCTAGACGGTCAATTCGTTTGTAACTCACCAACATACTTCTAAATTTTATAGTATGATGCTCCAAAAATACTTGGAAATATTTTCTCGGTTGGAATTTAAGAGAATAGAAGCAGCTTTCCCTCTGGCTTTTTATATACTTGATTTCCTACTCAGTTATTTCTCTCTAACAAGCCGTTTGTGAGATAAGAGGGGAGAATTCAGACTCTTCCGATATTATACATTGGGATTTGAGAAAGTAGATTACGAAAGCGCTCGATATCCGCCCGACGTCTACAGCGAGCTGAATTTAAGAGTGGATAAATGCTGTGGACCCTTTCCAAGCCTTGGAAGTAGAGATTGGCCCAGTAAATGAATACCGAATTTCCCTCTCAAAGGAATCCATCCATTATGCAAATTTTCTCTCTCCGTATTCCGTCCGAACGAATATGGAAATTACTTGTAACGGAAATTATTTTCGAGCTATAAAGTTATATTCGAGTGGATACACACGGATGAAAGAAATTGAAATCTAATGACACAGAATTGAGTTGAGAGATAGAAATCGAGGTGATTCATCAGGCCAACGAAGATCTAGAACTAATACCACTTGATCTTGAACTCATTGTATGGGTAGATGATTCCTTCGGGCAACCAAGAGAGGCCTTCATGACATCCATTTAGGCATTAGAAACGGTTTTATTGTAATCAACATATGTTGAAATACAAGTTATTAACCATTGGGGAATACTTCAATAAAAGAAAGGAAAAAGGAACTCGGCTTTCAATGAACTAAGAGACAAAGGCTCCCCAAGCGCCGACAGCGGCAACCGTCTAGAGCGATTCCCAAGAAACGGATAATCGCTTATCGGTCACCAGTTATTCAGAATCCCTTAATTCATTCAGCAATGGACTCCCTGTGATCATGAAAGCGTTGCTTTTGAAATGCGCATTAGGGATTCTGAATAACTGGTGACCGATAAGCGATTATCCATTTCCCGAGAATCGCCCTCGACGGTTGCCGCTGTCGGCGCTTGGAGAACCTTTGTCTCTTAGAATACTTCAATAACTAAAATCAATTATGTCCTAATAATTTACAAATTAACCATGTAGAATCTTTGTAACTAAATAAAAATCCGCTCTCCTATCACCATTAAGATTACCAATCTACTTGTACATCAGCAATTACCACGCTTCCCCAATTCACTGTCATAAAATTTTATCATAAGATATATATTTTCATAGTGCTCAGAAAAACCTAATTTGGTTGCTCCTATAACAATCTATTTTGGAATTTGTGTTTTCCGATTTACAGACAATCAAACTAATTCAAATGGTTAGTAATTAATCAAATAATTCAAGTGATATTTGGAGGAAAGTATTCATGATTGACCAACATTAAATACAAAAACGGATTACTAAAGATATATTAATTAAAAACACGGCCGGTTTCGAGGGTGCTGTCTCATCTTCAGGAAACCGGAACAAAAAACAAAATTACTGATTATATAAAAAGGAAGAGGATGTTAATATTCTTGAAAAGGTAGTTAATCACGTTTGTCTTCTTCCTCTTATATCTGAGTAAAATCTTGAGAAATATTGCTCAAAATATCTTCCATGGATATGAAAATTATTTAATGAATCAGGAAAGACGATTGGCATTCAGTGGTGAGAATTCATACCCTCTGACTTGAGACACTCGGAATTCCTTATTTCTTTTTACTTCCCCTTCTCTAAAAGACGCCGATTCTATCAATGGGAAATTTCCTTCCCGCGACATTATCTACGATTTGACGCCTAAGAATTAATCCTCCCAAACTCAGCAAACATCAATCTAACTTTGAGAACGGTTTCTGTCGATTCGGTGAGATTAATTCCGAATCTTGCGTACGTGGTAATGATCACGTTCAGACTTACAAATGATTATAGACTCTTTTTTTTGCAAGGATCCAATTCTTGTCCGCTTATTCGCAAGTTCTTTAGAGTATAAGTCGTTCTTGAGAGGTATTTCTCATTACCGGAGCGGAAATCTTCTTTCTAAAGCACGGAAATATCTCACCATCTGAATTCTTCCATTATCACAGCGAACGCTAAAGATATCCCCAAGAAAATGCGTGGCATGATGATACAAGATACGAATGTTTAATTCTTAAATCATTAACATTTTTGTTTTGAATAAAATACTAAATGTGCCTTAAAGGATCTTCTATGAGTACATACAGAAATAATGATATGCGGAAAGGTTCTGATCAAATGGTTAAAGTATACCGTATTTTTAAATTCTCAATTATAGATTTTCCTATCGCATCAAAGAACGGCCAGATGATATTCCAGAATAGTTTTATATACGTATCTGAACAAAAATCAACCGACCTGATTGTATGTATTTATAAAATTACGTGCCGGTTTACATGTAAATTTCTGTATGAACCCCTCAAGCAATTAGTAATACGACGACGAGCAATTTGTGATATATACTGAAACTAAATGATTTAGGTCATGGCAGCAAAATTTAGCAATATTAATTCTGTCGTAACGCGTATAATTGTTATATTCTTCTTTCATAAAGTTAGCGTTATCTGAAAAAAGGAAGATGATAAGATGAATTATAAAAAAAGGAAGTTGGTTATCTATAAATTCCGAGATAATAACGAAAAAATAATAAAATAGATAAAAAAGACATGAAAGACCAAAACTGGGAAGAATTTACAAATTATTGCCTAAAATACTGATAATTAAGATGAGAAGAGAAAGGATCACTGAATATTCTATTACCTTTGATGTGAAAGCATGATCAAAGAGAGAGTATACCGAATCCTAGAAGCTAGGATATCAAGAGTAAGGAATAAGTTGTTTAGCTCAGAAAGAGTGATAATATTATATACATAATGCGACAAAAAATATAGAATTCGGAGTAACATATAATCGTGCTCACGTACAAGAATATGCATCCTATAATGAAAATCATAGCTCCGTTTTCTTGTTTGTTCTGATGTAAGAAACATATTTACGATATTACCATCCAACCCTATAGGGGAAGCTTAGGAAACGGGCTACGAATTATTCATATCATGGCTTCTCGCATCTCGGAGAGCTCTAATAAAATCTTCCCTAATATCAGAATTTAGATGACCATGGCGGGACGTTAATTAAAAGCTGCCATCAAAGGAAGAGGAAATGGTTAAGTTGAGATATCTCTCCGCAAACTCACTCTGTCCTTTCCAGCCCCTTCTCTTAAGTGCCCCCTCTCGACTACTAATTGGGTCAGCGTCTCTTGGCCTAGCATTTTAAGTGATTAGTGGATTGCGCAGACTCTGAAAGTGCGCACGCGTTTACCCATTTCGTAGGGATATTGAGGAAGGTAAAGGGAGGGGGAAAGAAAGTGAAGGATTATACAGAAATCTTATGTAAAAGGAACGGGAGAAGAAGGGTAATAAAACGTTTTTTTTAAGCGGTGTTTTTTGTAAACTACCCAGTAGATATTCGTGGAAAAATTTACAAATTTCAAAATTACGATTATAATTAAGCGAATTTACGCTGTTGTTACGTTTACCCTGACTTATGGAGTAAAACGCTTGCATGGAATACGTTTAATAGTTACAATGGTTAGCTCACGATAAGTGTTTAGTGGGTGTTTACAAGTTGGCGTATTGCTCATTTTTCACAAACCACTATCATCGCAGCTTTACTAAACTGTTAAATACGACGGAGATGTCTCGGGTTTAGTAGAAATAGCGATTATACAGAAAAGGAACGAGCAAGACAGAGATGGTAAGAAAACGTTTTTTTTTTGTTTCCGGACTTGTAAACATAAACCATCCAGCAGATATGCGTGGATAAAATGTACATATTAAGCCAAAATTATGAGGGTAATTAAGAGAATCCACGGTTAAGTTCCGCTTACCCTTAATTTTGGAGTAAATCACACTTAAGTAGAATTAAATGGTAATAATGATGAGCTCAAGAAAGGTGTTTAATAAATATTTACAAGCAGAACCTCACCTTCAGAACTTCAAACTTCACCTTTTTACAAAACTTTATACTGGCAAATTTAATAAACTATTAAATAAGACAGGAACGATCCGGGGTTAGTAGAAATACTACATCATCAGGGTGATAATCTCGAGTCGTCCATATCTTACGTAGTGGTAAAGTGAAACTCTTATTAAGGGGTTTTGTGTCTCTCACTATCACAGATTTACCCTGAACTCAATTAAGAGGTTCCAGAACTCTCCGTTTGCCCAATACGTCATAAAATCTTCGGACCAATTCTCCGAGTGGAGACGATTCTCCGATGCATTCGGAGAAATAACGGAGAATTTCCCGAACCTCTTATTCATCAACAGCCAAGTTCGAATTTCTTTTTTTTCTGAACTCATTAGTTCTTTCACTTCTTTATTGAAGCAATTGTTTCAAGTTTTAGAGATAAACATTTTGGAGGGAGATCTGGGTTGAGACTATTAGTCATACAGAAGCAATAAGTATACCCTTATCCCTTCTTGAGCGTATTAATAAACTGCCAAACATTTTTTCTAGAGGAATTTAAGTGTCAAATTTTCTTCGTAGCTTCATTAAATTTACGTTTGGAATATCTTCGGCCACACGGAAGCAATTGATTCCCTTGCATTCGTCTGAAGTAGGCCATCTCTGGAAGTATACTTTGGATGAACTTACGTATTAACTGCAATTCCTGTGACAGGGTTGATTCTTGAATAGAATCAACCATTCTAAACTAAAAATACTCGATCAAATCAAATCTTAAATCAAAATAGCATAAATCAAATACCATGCGCTCAATTTAAGATGAATATAGTAATTATCATTATCGCCAGCCTTGAACTTGACTCTGGATGGATATAGAACAGGAACGAAAATTTCAAGAATGATTTGGCGTTAAAATGGCAGTGAAAAGACAGGTAATGATTCAAGCGAGCACTGGCGAATAGAATCCACTAGAATTCAGGGAAGATTACGGGGTGGGCGGTAATCATGGGTTGTGGAAATTGTAGGATTAGAGAGGGATATGACAAAGGAAGGTGTAGGGATTAGTGGCAGTAAAGGCGGACTTCTGCCAGGAGGAACGTAGCCAATTACAGTCACGCAAAGGGATCGCAGCGCCGCTGACGGATTCTTGGGGAAAGGTTTTGCGTGGATTTGCCTTTCTCCACCTGCAAGCCAACGTAAGACCCTCTCTTCCACTATCGGATATGCATCTTCCCTTCGAAACACTCTCCTCCCATCACTTATGAGCATGTTCACCTCCATGCATTGTGAATTTGGCGATTAGGCTGCCCCTGTCCCTAATCCAAGCCCTAATTTCTCTATCGTACATTTTGCATTCAACTTCCTTTTAACAGCCTAGCCCAGAAGTGGGGAACCTGTGGCCCTCAGGCCAAATGTGACCTTTTAGTCTCTTTCAGAAACTTACGCCCTTATTTAAATATTCCATTCCCAATCTTTCTATCGACGCCAAGTGAAAGTAAAACGCAAAAATTATGTTTCAGTCATATAGCGAATGAATCTTTTTTCTTGTACAATGTCGATGCTTACTAATCAAATTAAGAAAATATAAAACTTAATTGCTACCCGATGGTCTCAGATGCGGTTTTTCTTACCTACCTGAATGGTAAATGTGAATTTCTGATGGAGGAAGGTTACTGACCCCTGACCTATCCAATTACTCACTCATTCGCCGACATCTCCTTCATGCGTTAAGGGTTGCCTATCTGCAGGAGATTCATTTTAAGGAAATTTAGACGGTTAACTAGAGAGACCGTTTATGAGCAACGATAGATCCATTTGAGTCTCTCTTCCATCTAATCTCATTCACAGTTATAATATTCACAAATAATAATGGAAACAAAATAGAGAGATTACAGCGTTAGAAGAAATTTTTACAATTTTTGCCAAAATAATATGAAGAAGGCAAAAATTTTGGTAATATCAACAGTGGTACCTCAGATGTTCGAGAGAAAAATAATTTATTATTTTTATAAAAAAGACATCAGCTACCATGTCGATCTACAAATATATTTAACAAAATAAAATCTTATAGTTCCATAGTCTCAATGAAAGAGTAGAGTGATTTGCAAAATCTATTAAAGAACATAACTAACTATCGAAAAATACGTGCATTGTAATATTGCCTAGATAATCAAAGCTTTCTATGACGCCTGTATAAAATTTCATCTTCACAATTTTTTTATATCAATAATTGAATTCTCAGTCACTTTCATGAAAAAAAAGATGTTTTACATCACACTAAATTAAAATGAAACAAGGAATGTGAAACCACAACACAATGTATCAAAGCATATTCTCATGCGGTCAATTTTTTCCCGAAATGCAAGATCAAGGGAATGATTTGTAAAAAAATAATGTATCCTGTTTCCAGCTAAATATCAATGAAACGAGACCAGTATGAACATGCAGATGACAGATGTTCAATAACAGTGGTTTCGTTTTATTTTTAGTAAATTTATATTTTTTCGGATGTGATCCAAGGAAAATGTCAGTGTGGCATTTTTCATTTGATTATTTTGGAATCGGTTTCCATCGGTGATACTTGTGGAGCAAATAATCTAACATAGCGGTATCACCAAATTTTAACGTAAGAAATTTATTGCCATCTCGAGTTAGATTAAGTTTTTTTTGTTTTCGATAAAGAGAATGACCATAAGAACACAGACTTACCTGACTTCATGTTTCTAAAGGTAGCAAATATTTAGGTGAATTGGTTATTATTAAACATCGATTAAATCACCACAATGATTGATTCATTTACCCCAAAAATATTTGATTATATTATATTACTATATTGTATTACATATAATAATAATTGTTATTATCTATCACATTACATTATGTTATCTTTTGTCATGCTATGTACTTTACAATAAAGGATCCAAGGTGAAAAGATTGCGAGGTCGGAATTACATATTCTTAACCATTGGAGTTTTCAATATTTGGCGAAGGGCATAGATCAAATAATTTTCTTAGGATACACGTTCCTCACGCCCTGGGGTACCTCTGTAACACTTTAACTTTTTTCTTAAAAATCATGAACATAATGTCTGCATTACCTTTCCATACCTCACATCCTTCCCTGATTCTCCTTAAGGGGTTCGCTACGAAGATAAGCCGTTAAGAATAGAATATTTTCTCAAAAATTAAGAAATGCAGAGAATCATGTAGTGAGCAACAGTAAGCAGAGGGAGTGAGAAGGAGGCAAGGCGCCTTTGGAGGAGATTTCTGCATGGTCTCGGGGATCTCTGAAGTGAATGGAATGGGGGTGAAAAATTGATGAATCCGAAGGAAAAGGTGAGTGTGTGGGGAGACCACTTGCAATGGCACTGGAGGTCGCCCGCCGTAAGGAAAAAGGGAAAGGAGTAATGGGCGAGAGAATGTAGGGGCGGTTTCCCTCGTGTTCTTTTTTTATTCGGGCGGTGGGAAAACGTTTTTAATGGGGAAAGGATAGCGTCACAGCAAAAAAACTTGTCTCCGTAAAACTATGTCATTAAATCTAGCCCTACTAAATTCCCCATTTTTCATCAGATCATTGAGAAGGGTCTCTTGGTAAGAATCCTCCTCGTCTAGAATGACATTTACATTTAACTATTTATCCTGTTAGTGACTTGTGGAATTTTGTAGTGGAAAATACCGAATATTTGAATTGATAAGGTTTAGCCGAGCTCTAAAAAGGTCTGGACGAACAACTGTGTATCTACGTATACCTTGGAGGAACTCGGTGAAACCTAGTCTCAATACGAAAACATATATTTTACCATACTAAATGTCACTCTTAATGTTCATGGTAAACAGATTAATGTAAACTAATGTACATTCAGTTTTCACTCCTTCTTCCAACATTAAATCGGTTCGAACTGTTTTATTTTCTTTCATTCCAAATTTTGTAAGATATCCTTCTCAATTTTTTTACTATTTATAACTTTTTAATTTACATTAAACTAATTTGTATAATAATTTTTATTTTTAGTAGTAATTCATAGCTAATCATTGTAATAATACCTTCTTCCAGTTAAACTTGGTAAAATGTGCGTTGTTGGGAACTGAAGGATGAAACGGAATTCTGTACCTTTGAATTAATGTGGGGAAGTTAATATTCGTTATTGATTTCAATGTACTGCTACCTTCTAGCGTTTTACCTTTGGCTAATTTAGGTTTGGACCCTAGTCTTACTTAATATACAAGTGGGTTACGATTTACATTTAATAACAACTCATTATATCGAGACTCATGATGTTGCAAGAATGATACACGCGTCTTTAAAAATTGTCTCTTTGTCAGACTGAAAATTAAGAAATTCGGGGAGTTTTCCAAAAGAAAAAGTTACGAATTAATGAAAATCCATAAAATTGATATTGAATTTATATTTAATTAGTACTTACGAAGCCAATTTAAAATTTAGAGCGATCACCTAACGAAAGTAAAACCTCAGCAAGGTTTTAAATACACTTTTTCGAAATCTTTCGAAAGTACTCCCCATCAGTTCTATTGGAAGCAGTCAATCTTCACCTAAATGGAACTTATAACTCAACGGAAGTCTTTCCATACTTTTCCCAAAGTCTCTACGTCGCAACCTGTTTTCGATACATTATGCACCATCTTTCATGGCTCCAGAATTTAAAGGCAGAAATCAACTGCGATTGAATAACCGGTTGATGCCAAGTACGTCTTTCTAGCAGTAGGTATAATGCATTCCGAATATCGATATCCGATTTCCAATATCGGAACCATGTTTGGCTTCGACAGTAGATTATACAGGGGTGAAGTAAATCTACAACGTCGGTTCAGAATTGATGCCCCTACTTTAAGGTATGAGAAATTACAGCATATTTGCTGAAAACGTGATGTAAACCATTTCCGATATCTATCTCAAGGACTATAGGTGCCGAAAGCTAGGAAGTAAGAGGAGCCATCATACGCTTGATCGAAGGAATCAAAGATGATCGAATTGAATACTCAGGAGAAAAAAGAAACAACGATAGCTGTAATATTTCAATGTTCTCTTCAAGAATAAAATATTTAAAAGAGAAAAATCATTCAAAAGAATATGTTATTCTTATATATAGTTAATCTTGAAACGAAATATAAGGAAATTGACTGGGATATTCTGAATCCCTGAAATTCCCTGAATCCCTTTTTATCCTCTAAATATTTAACTTTTTATTAAACATACTTCTCATGTATTTACATTTTATTTTTGATGATAAGATAATGTGTTACGATCGAAATAATTCTTTCATAACATTTTTCATGTGGGGTTCATCAGAGTAGAAAAATATGTTTATTATAATTTGACGAAGCAGTAGTAATGGACATTCGATATTTAACGGAATAAATATAGTATCTGCGTTATCAAAGCCTCACAATTATTCCTAAATTAATGTGTAGTCATTGCAAGAAAAATTATACAAAGTGCAGAAAATTTGTGGGAGAATGAATTTCTATTTCCTTTTACTTTATAAATACGTATAGTGTACCCAAAAGCATCTTAAATTAAGATTTCCAATTTAAAATTATTCCCCTCGCTGGATGAACTGAATGTATGTAGTACTTTAAAAATTGAGTGGCACTTTCTATAATGTAAAAGAGTAAGTCTTATTTTCGTCATTTAAGATGATTAGCGTATGGTAGCAATAGTATTCCATTACCCGTTTATAAGGCGATTTTTTCTGTCCCCAAACCCACTGCAATCCACTATTAAATAATCCTCTCTCAAGTTCCATAGACCATAAAATCATTTAATTAGAATAATTGCTTCCTTGTAGAGTGATAAATGCCCGAATATAAGTAACAAAGCGTCTTGTACGAAATACAGATAATTCTTCAAACAATACGACGGAAAGACGACACAACACTGTTTGGCTCAGGATATGATGTGACTTATAAAGCGATCTAAAGAAGATATCTTTTAGATTTTAAAGGTGCTAAGCACTGATTTGAAAATGAAAATTCCCAAAAAATCTATCCATTCGTTTCCTAATGTAAAAGAAATAAAAATTTATAATATCCTGGTTATAACGCTGGCACACTCATACAATTTTTCACCCATTTTTCTGAACATAGTCTTAATAGGGCCTTACTGTATTTATCAATGATTAGTATTACTCTAACGTCATCTGTACACATTCATAAACACCTTCAAAATAACAAAACGTGTTAACCAGAATTCTTGCTGTTCGTAGACCGAGAATTCGGGTGAACAGTGTGTAGAGGTCGCATTGGTGTTGCGTGAATGGACGTCACTCGATGACGAGGGTCGTATGGCGTGTCCTCGGGTCGTTCCTTCCCTCTTTGGAATTCATGTATTCGGAGTCGGAAACGGGTCAGGTGTAAGAATGGGTTGCGGGAAGCGTGGGAGTATATGGCCCTGTGTGTGCGATGGGTGGATTCCGGACAGGATAAGCCACTTCAGAGAAAAGGGTTTAGGTCAAGAGCTACCTAAGATACAGGGATGGAGATAGGACTGAAATTAACCGCGTTTAATTACACTACAGAGGAGTGAGAGAGCCTCTCCGCGTGCTTGTGGGAGTGAAGTTCTGTCAAATTAACGGTATAGCGTTTGAATTAAATTTTGAGAAATTCAAGGACGAAATTGAGGATGCTCGTTGTGGGAGTTTTCGTGTTCAAAATTCTTCCCAAAACTGAAAATCATGACGGCAATTACTCTAGTAGTATTTTATAGAAGTATTTTCCTTACGAATTCATCAGTATTAAAGTAGTAATCATTCCCCAGACGACTGTCTTTCTTTAATATTAGTGAGTATGTTCATACAGGTTCAAAAGAATTTAAATAAAATTGAACTAATCAAAGTTGTATAGTAGGGCGTACCGAAAAACAAAAATTTTTAGTAGCGGGAACGTAATAGGTTTGAAAAGTTGCCTTTTAGGCTCAATAAGAAATGTGCAAAAGATGGGCTCTAACAAAGTTCGTCTTGGGCCTGACCAAAGAGCTCGAAAATTCGAAATTTTAGTGAAAATTGCGTTTTTTTAGGTAAGTTAAATTTTTGACGGAGCTTACATACATTTGATTAAATGGCTGTTTTAATTTGTTTTGACCGAGGAATAATTAAATTAAGCCATTAAAACCGAATATGACGGGATATCTTACTTTTCAAATTTTTGGATACACCATGAAAAGAGGCAGCTTCTCGCTGGTTCAGTTGCATTGAGCTACCCAGGACTCGTCATGAGGTAGAGCCAGCTAATCGAGTCCTACCCGCCTAAACACCCGAGGAAGCATACCAGACAACTAGTTGATGTCTTTGAAGGCTGATTTTGATCCAGTTTTTGGTATTCGCGAGAGGATCTTCTCTCCTATGAACCCGTCTCTTGCATCGTGGCCGTAGACTAAACGTGAGGCCTCTGTGACTTCTTTTACGTTTCGTTCGACTGCTTGAGAATCGTTTGGGAGGGCAAATAATGTAGTAAGCTGCTTTATAGGTTCCTTTGCATTATCTTTAATGTTTTGAAGATCCTCGGGAGAATGACTGACAGTAAGTGGTGACTTGGTGACAGTGACTTTACCCCAATCTATCAAACCTTCATAAGAAGGCACTTCAAACTTCTGTTGCGGGATGATGAACTGACAAATCAACTCCGTTTGATGGTTTCCTGTGTTGATGAATCTATGTCCTACCTATGTTCTTATTTGAGGTTGCTCATCTGTAAACATAGCAATCATAACCCGAAGTTTATCATGCATGTCTACATTCCTATATGGTATGTCATTAAGAGAAATCACACGGTGAAAAAGCCGTAAAACTCCATAGATGATACACCATACCTTCCTTTGCAAACATGAAAACTTGTTGAAGATGTAATTCAACATAAATGTCTTTTATGCTCGCCCAGAAATCGTTTTTGTTGTCACGATCGCTTATGAGTGTGTATGATAAATTATCGAGATGAATAATGTGATAACTTCGAAGTGGAGTACCATGATCTGTACCGCAATAATATTTTTATGTTTAAAAACGCTTTATAGATGAGCGTATAAGGTGTTATGTTTAATTAAGCATCAAACGGAGTAGGTTTGCCAGTTCATCATCCCACAACAGAAGTTTGAAGTGCCTTCTTATGAAGGTTTGATAGATTGGGGTAAAGTCACTGTCACCAAGGCACCACTTACTGTCAGTCTTTCTCCCAAGGATCTTCAAAACATTAAAGGTAATGCAAAGGAACCTATAAAGCAGCTTACTACATTATTTGCCCTCCCAAACGATTCTCAAGCAGTCGAACGAAACGTAAAAGAAGTCACAGAGGCCTCACGTTTAGTCTACGGCCACGATGCAAGAGACGGGTTCATAGGAGAGAAGATCCTCTCGCGAATACCAAAAACTGGATCAAAATCAGCCTTCAAAGACATCAACTAGTTGTCTGGTATGCTTCCTCGGGTGTTTAGGCGGGTAGGACTCGATTAGCTGGCTCTACCTCATGACGAGTCCTGGGTAGCTCAATGCAACTGAACCAGCGAGAAGCTGCCTCTTTTCATGGTGTATCCAAAAATTTGAAAAGTAAGATATCCCGTCATATTCGGTTTTAATGGCTTAATTTAATTATTCCTCGGTCAAAACAAATTAAAACAGCCATTTAATCAAATGTATGTAAGCTCCGTCAAAAATTTAACTTACCTAAAAAAACGCAATTTTCACTAAAATTTCGAATTTTCGAGCTCTTTGGTCAGGCCCAAGACGAACTTTGTTAGAGCCCATCTTTTGCACATTTCTTATTGAGCCTAAAAGGCAACTTTTCCAACCTATTACGTTCCCGCTACTAAAAATTTTTGTTTTTCGGTACGCCCTATTGTATAGTGCTATTATTCTTGCTCTTATTCAGATAAAGAATGAAAACGATCATTTATTTTCATCAGGCATGGCCGACCATCGGTGCATCCACTCGTGATTTAATTACAAGTGGGCAAGTTGGGTCCAGGGGAAAATTAATTATAAATGAATTAGTCATTTACTAATATGCATACTTAAATACAAACAGCTCAAAAATAACGATTAAAAATTGATAGATTATGATGCCAATGAAGAAATAATTAAGATTAGAAGCAGAAAAATATTTTTACTGATAGAGATTAGCGAAAATTAAACGCAATGAAACTTTTGCTACTTAACCGTAGGTTGCGTAACATTAAAATTTCAAACCAAAGTCTGAAACGAATTTTTACAGCGTATTAAATTAATCCGTTTCCGATGAACATGGTTCGAAGCATAGTTAAACTCTACTTGATTTACAATTTTCTATTTAGGAAATGGATAAAAAAATGATAATGAAATTCTGAAAAAAGTGAGTCTTATTTGACCCTTAACTTATGTCTAAGAGATAAAGGTTTTCCAAGCGCCGAAAAGCGGCGACCGTCTAAGGGCGATTCCCGGGAAACGGATAATCGTTTAGCGGTCCCAGTTCTTCAGAATCCCGATGTACATTTTGGAAACAATGCTTCCATCATCATGGGGGGTCCAATGTTGAATGAGGAGAAAGAGTGGAGTGTGAGGTATTTGTAACTGTTTATCGTGGGAGAGGGTTTTTATGGGGGTGGGGTTTTTCTCGGGGTTTGTGACGTACGTGTGGACGGTGTGTGGCGAAGAACGATGGGGTGGGTTTTTTTTCTAGTGACGTACGGGAAGGAACTGAAGAAGGAACTTCTGAAGAACTGGGACCGCTAAACGATTATCCATTTCCCGGGAATCGCCCTTAGACGTTCGCCGCTTTTCGGCGCTTGGAGAACCTTTATCTCTTAGTTCATTGACCGCCGAGTTCCTTTTTTCTCCTTCCCCTTAACTTATGTGCAAAATAGAGTTTTATGGTTAATTATTAATTACACTTGTTTATCATTGATGATGCACAGTTCAAAGAATTAGTCCTAAGATATCGTTAAAATCGCTTGTATACATGGAATGACATTGTAAAAACTTGCATGTGAAACATCTGTGGATAGACCGCAAAAATTAAGATGGAGCGGCGCTGAAAATTCCTCACTATCGGTGAATTATTATTTCGTTCCCTATCATTAACACCATTGCAAAACATAAACTTTTATGCACCAGCTTAGGCGCACGTTTCGAGATCAAATGAACGTAGCTTTTTCGAAATATTTACACCGATAGCGACGACATTTTTCCGTCCGCTTAAACATTTTATGCAGCTCGGATATCCGACAGGAATGGAAACAAAACGGCAAAGCGGAGAAAAAGGGCCTTTTACGGGGATTAGCATTTATCATTCCAAACTTATTGATATTCAGGGGCAAGGCTGGCGTCAAACTCTTTAGCCCACTCCCATTCCCACGTATCACACACGCACCGCGCCTGTGCAAGATGGTTTTTTGGGGGAAATAACATTCTCATACGTAAGCGGGAAAATGAAAATCGCCCCGTGGCGGGGGAAGGCGAGCTGGGGAAAAAAAATAAGATCGGCACCGCGCGAAATAAAAGAAAAAAAATCAACAAAAGTCCCATTTCGCTGGATTTTGAATAAAACTCACGTAGCCCATGGGCTGGGGAAAATACGGTGCACTGTTCTTCTCCTCTATATATGTATTTATTTCCCAGTCCTGAATCACACGCGCCACGGACTCTCTCGCACGGTCCGTGCATTCGCGGCGAAAGCTCCATTTTTTTCCATACTTTTTTTTCGCTTTATGAGCCATGGAAGCAAAGGGCAATAACGCTCCATCCCCAGAAGGGCCCCGCTAGATGCGATCGTGGGATTTGAAACACGTGCTCCCTTAGAATAGCCGATAGATACCGAGTCCATCTATACGTGAGCTTCCTTCCCTTGCGGAGAAGTACATTCCGCTGAGCTTTTGTTTCTGCCTGCACTTACCATTCAGCTCGATAGAATGGGCACATGCGGTTGAGTGCCGGTCGTGAGAGTCTCTACATTCAACATCACTGGAACTTGGGTTTTGCGGCGTGCTATTCCTGCACAAAACGGAATCTTGTTAGTTGGGAAGAAAGGGTCTGTTATGCGGGGGTAGTTGGTCTGATGGCTTCTCAGAATTCGGCCCTTATCATCGTAGAGAATGGGCAAAGGAGTCGATAAGCTGTAATGTTTACCTTGCTTACTGTAGACAGAATTATCCAGGTAGGTTATCTTTAGTTTCTCAATAAAGTTTTCTATTACATAACATTTGACTTCGTTCAAAGCTATCCTCTTTCCGCCAATGGACAACTTTTAGGTTTATTATATTCATTACAAATCTTCATTACATTACTTTCAAGTTTTCTTCGCTAAAACCAAGTATGGCACTCGAGTAAAAGAATGGAGCAAATTTCCATTTCAGATAAATTAGAAATAGATGTATGTACCTCTATAATAAAAGCTTATTTTTCTTATATTTTGGTTATTTTTGAAAATTACAAGGAAAAAACACATGAGTCATGTGTCATTTCCTCTGTGTGCTCTGTGCAAAGTTAATAAAAATAGGGATTAATTTCCTTGCAAAAGATCTTCCTGTTTTTCTTTGACGGAAATACCTCAAAGTGACTCGCAAATCGCTTGATTTTATTCTTGTCAGTTTGATAGCTGGAAACTATAACAGGAAAATACGCAAGATTTCATAATTAAATGCTCCATCAGTACTAACCATATAAATGAACGCACTGAAGCTCTTCTGTATACGGTTATTTTACAGGATAACGATAAAATTCAAGTTCAGCCAACGATATGTTATGATTGCTACCGTGATTGTGCCGTGAGATTGTGAAGCTACCTTATTGTAAATGATGGACACTTACGTTAACCCGATTTCTACTTATCTATTTTAAATAGAAAATATATGATAATACACCGTTTTCCTATCTGTAAGTCTATATTTTTATTTACAGGGCTAGATTTATAATAAGCTGCTGACTGAAGCTCATACATTTCAAAGGCCTCGATCAGTCTGTTCATGCATTCTTTATAATATAATTTTTATTTAATTTTTAGGAGTAAAACGGGTACATGGATACCTCTTTTCTCTTCTCATTTAGAATTTTATGTACTAAAAGTCCACATAATATGTTTTTAGATAAGTCCACATAATATGTTTTTAGAATATACAACATAGTTGATGCCACTCTATAATGTAAGGTCTATCAATCATTCATTATAATCAAATAATTATTATTATTGTAGGAATTGCTTCGACAGTTAAGGTCATTTCCCATGTGGACTCACCGCGAGATTCAAACCCGCGACCACTTTCGACGAAACCGAGCGTGCTGCCTACACTATCCAGGAGCCCCATTAAAAGTAACGGAAATCCTAATAATTATTTTATAAACTCCAGGTGTTTTGGCCGAACTTTGTGAAACGCCACCTAGATTCTTCTATAAAAATTAAATGTTTCGTTAATTCTCACCGGAGTGAAGCAGCTGAGTTTTCTGTGACATGTATTTCATGAGAAATTCGATTTTCAACTCTCATAATTCATGGCTACGATCTTGTCTTTGCGATTAGGGCCTCTGATAGCTTAAATCCGCCCGTACATTTTGCGTGTCTCGGAAAAATTACCCGTATTTTCGTCAAATTTCCACCTGCACCTTGTCAATTTTTCGCTCCTCACTCAGGCACTTGAAGATTTCTACGTCACCGCACGCACGTGTTAGGTAGAAAGAGGAGAAGACACACCGAATGAAACAAAGGTACCGGATGTTCGTGACCTCTACGTTAGGTAGCAGGCAGCGGTTCTGCGGTAACATTGTATTCGGCCCCTCGGCCCCAGGGTACTCTTTACCCTCGCGGAGCAATCCCTGACGTCACAAATATATACCTCCGCGTGACGTCACATTACTCACCGCTAACACGGCCATTCTGACAATCGGCTCGTCCTCGAGCCGCCTTTATTTACATACTTACTGATATGCTTAATTCTCCGTCAGAGTACAGCTCGAAAACCATGATGGCATAATGAAATTAACCATTGCATAATCCGTAGAATATTCAAGACTGAAAGTCTACTAAACATCTCCTGGAAATAGAAGACAGTCAACATTAATCACAATAATCCAAACAGTACTTCACCTTGGTTATTCAATCATAGACATGACATTTCCTTCCATAGTCATCTCAGCAGTACTAGACGTTACCATCTCCGCATCACAAACAGACCGCAGGAAGCCAAGTTCAGGGACCCGGGTTTGTTCCGCCACACAGGCCTGACACAGGGACCCTTCAGGGTCTAACTTGCTACCAAAACCAATACTCATATAGCCAAGTTCAGGGACCCGGGTTTGTTCCGCCACACAGGCCTGACACAGGGACCCTTCAGGGTCTAACTTGCTATCAAAAGCAACACTCATGTAGCCAAGTTCAGGGACCCGGGTTTGTTCCGCCACACAGGCCTGACACAGGGACCCTTCAGGGTCTAACTTGCTACCAAAACCAATGCTCATATAGCCAAGTTCAGGGACCCGGGTTTGTTCCGCCACACAGGCCTGACACAGGGACCCTTCAGGGTCTAACTTGCTATCAAAAGCAGCACTCATGTAGCCAAGTTCAGGGACCCGGGTTTGTTCCGCCACACAGGCCTGACACAGGGACCCTTCAGGGTCTAACTTGCTATCAAAACCAACACTCATGTAGCCAAGTTCAGGGACCCGGGTTTGTTCCGCCACACAGGCCTGACACAGGGACCCTTCAGGGTCTAACTTGCTACCAAAACCAATACCCATATAGCCAAGTTCAGGGACCCAGGTTTGTTCCGCCACCAAGGCCGGACTCAGGGACCCTTCAGGGTTTAACGGGCTATCAAAACCAATACCCATATAGCCAAGTTCAGGGACCCAGGTTTGTTCCGCCACCAAGGCCGGACTCAGGGACCCTTCAGGGTTTAACGGGCTATCAAAACCAATACTCATATAGCCAAGTTCAGGGACCCAGGTTTGTTCCGCCACCAAGGCCGGACTCAGGGACCCTTCAGGGTTTAACGGGCTATCAAAACCAATACAGTAGAATCTAAGTATAACTTATTTATTTCTAGTAATACAAATAAATCCCTTCTTATGGCAGTGATACAAACACGTTGCCGATGTTGTCAAGTGTTGTAATTCCACTCTAAAATTTATTTACAAAAACATAAGGGTTGCACAAGGTCAATCAGTTTCAAAACAATAACAGTAAAATGTAAACAAGTAGTATTTACCTTCACCTGGAAACACATACCATCAGATTCAAAACAAAAACTAAGCATAGGATATACAAACAAGAGGGTATCGGCTTATCTCGAAAGTATCGTCTCAAATGACGCTCTCGGATTTTAGCATTCTTCTACAGAGTCAAATAGAAGTCCGAGTTCGTTCGGAAATGATTCACTTGGCCAAATTCGAATGTGCTCTTTAGCAAAGATGCAATCTTAGCCCAATTCATCCGTTTTAGAAACCTTATTACGGTCCTCCGTCATCACCCAACTAAGGTGCAAGTTCCGACGATAATATCTATTGAATCGCGACGCTTTTCATTGAATCTTTGCTCCTACTTGGAGCCATTAGACGCCAAGGACCTCTTAGCTGCCGCTCGGTCGCTATCCTTCTTAAGGGGAGGTCGCCTCGCCCACGGTCAGAAGGATGGAATGCCACCAATTCCCAATAGAAATCGAATAGGGGGGATCCAGTGGATTTTTGACTCATAGAATTTATGGTTAGCTGCAATTTCCCGAGGACGCTCGCCCATTCTGACTTCAATTCCACCCCAACACGAGATTGTGCGAACGTAGCGAACCTGTCATTCCCCATGAGAGCTTCTGGGGTGATAAAATGGAAATGTATGCTCCCAGAAGTACAAAGTTCCGTCAAATAGCGGTATCTAAGATTGGTTCCCGAATCCGCAACAATGCAGCGTGGATTCTCAAAGATGACTATGAAATCCATCATTTGACTCACCGTTTCAGTGCTTGTCAATTCTAACAAGGGACAAAGCATATCGAATTTTGTAAAACAATCCGCAAGAATGAACATATGCTTAAAGCCTCCCTTAGTTGATGCTAGTGGCTCCATACGATGAAGATGAACCGTGACGAAGGGTACGAAAGCCTTCTCAATTGAATTTGTTTGGGTCCATCGCGATCTTTGTATAATTTACATGTTTGGCAAAGGGAAACATATTCACTCACAAAATTACGTGATCGAATAAATCAGAAATATCTTGAAATTACGTCAAATACTTTGACTGCCCTTTTATAGCAGAATTCTTCATAAAAAAAAAGTCTCAGCAAACCTATACGACTATCCCTCGGAACATACCATAGTAGCACTTCCTTGTCGTTTATATTTTCAACATGATAAAGCAAGTTTTTCTTTTACACAGTATTACTTCGGGTCTAAGTTCCCTTTCCTTACGGCATCAGTAAGGGCAGAAGTCTCCTTATCTACTGACCGCTCAATTTCTGGCAACGTTTGCTCTCCAATGTGGTTTACACGTCTAATGGGAGGCGGGTTACGGCTTAGGAATCCCATTAAATTATAGATTTTAGATTTTGCAGACCTGAACTTCTAAATAATCCCATTCAACTGTAAATACTTCAAACTCTGTAACCAACGTCGTTTTCCAAGACGTAGTCAAAGTGACCGACTCAATTCCATTAAACACATCATAAGCGAGGACATTGCGGCATCAAGCCAACCTTATCTGCTATGCCCTCCGACATTAACGAGCAGTCCCGAATCAGACAAACATCCTACGGGTTTCCCTCGTATGACCGCTGTGGAAAACCCCAAAGACGTACAGAAATTACATTCTTCTAATAAAAAGAGATTAACATTTATGACTGACGTATATCAGTCGACTAGGTCCTCATCCAACATTCGACTGGACTGTGGCCTGGCTTAAAGCAAATATAACACACAGCCCGACTAGTTTCATTAGATCACGCGGACTCATTAATTGATGGTCCCTTTTAACGCGGAGAGGTGAATTTGAGGTGATTGACGGTCAAATATCTCCTTTCATCCCCTTCTTAATCGGAGAAAGTGAATTTCGCCATGGAATGACCTGACCGATTGCAGCGGAAGCAGCGTTTCCGGTTGCTATCGTCATTCATTAAATATCTTTCACTTTGCGGAACCAATATACATATGCTATGCTACTCTTACCGCAATTTCTCCCTCAGTCCAACCGAATTCCGTTACCGGTTTACCAATCTCTGCAGTCCACTTCAAATTCTACAGCCTCTGGACCGTACTTTGGGATGGAGAGGCTCGGATGGTCCAGCACGAGTATTCGCCGCCATTTGATCCCTCACGTCAAAAAAAAGCCCAGACAGGCTCGTCATTAATTCTTCTATATTCAACTAATGTTATCCAAAGCGCAGTTAGGATCCCACTTCTGATGTTAGGTAGAAAGAGGAGAAGACACACCGAATGAAACAAAGGTACCGGATGTTCGTGACCTCTACGTTAGGTAGCAGGCAGCGGTTCTGCGGTAACATTGTATTCGGCCCCTCGGCCCCAGGGTACTCTTTACCCTCGCGGAGCAATCCCTGACGTCACAAATATATACCTCCGCGTGACGTCACATTACTCACCGCTAACACACGCAACCAATCTCACGTCCTTCCTTCCCTTCCCTCAAACTTCCTACTTCATTTTCTTTTTCTCCCAGAAGGATCTGCCCAATTTTTTCCTTGCTCTCATGCTATTTCCCACTTGCCCTCTTCCACCTCACGTGCCCTTTCTATTTTGAGACATTCCATCCTCTTTTTCACTACCATTCCCATCGTTTATTATTCTCTTATTCTCGTTTTCTTTTCTATTAAGAAATTCCGTGGTTCATTTTTTTGTGTCGCAAATGTAAGTAACGCGATATGGTTTCCTCTTCGTTGGTTAACGACTTTCCCGCTTTCTGAGAATGGGCGTTACATATATGAAATTAAGGCTTGGTTGAGAATGCTAAACTTAGTATGTTCCAAATGATATTTTCGGAAAGTGTACATCTAAATAATTTTATAAGCATTTCTTAACAAGTACCGTGAAGTTCCACGTAGTCCAGTTTTCTCATATTAATTTTATATGGAATTATTACGGATAGTAAAAATTATTTAAGTCTTATCTCTATAGCAGGATCTCATCTGATATAATTATGCTCAGTTTCATAATGAGTAACATTCACATTCAGAATTATGTGTGAAATAATCCTACAAAGAATTGGAAATCTAAGTGGTTATATCTTAGGGCCTTTTAAATTATACGGCAATCGTAACGTTGGGTTAAAATTTTCTTTGGTGACGTAAGAGTGAGACTAAAATTATAGGATAATACGAATAATTGTTTACAGCATATATCCATGTCAAGTATATGACCGTGTGGTAGGGAAATTTGAAGTAAGAGAAAAATATACAGTTATTTCCTTGAAAATCGCTGATTATCTTTTAGAATAAACAAGTCGATAGAAAGCCAGATTAATGGTGCAGCACATAGATCTTGTACGGCATATAAAAATGACATAATTCTATCACTAGCTTTACTTTACCAATCGGAATCCTTAAAATATCTCTAGTGTCCGTAAGACTTTGTTCAAAATCAATCAAAATTTGCGTTCTTGTTACAATAAAGTGTATAATCCCTGTCGACTTTTTATAGAGTT
This sequence comes from Pachydiplax longipennis, assembly GCA_036926295.1. Lineage (NCBI taxonomy): Eukaryota > Metazoa > Arthropoda > Insecta > Odonata > Libellulidae > Pachydiplax > Pachydiplax longipennis. Next base: position 45,202,880 of record JAVFKF010000003.1, read on the forward strand.
ACCAATCTCATTGAGAACATGTAAGATCCCATGAGTTATATGTATTTTCTTCTGAATGTCAACTCGGATTTTCACGAGCTGTTTCTCAGCTTTCAATATTCTTGAGACGAACTTCTCTGCCCGTCTTTCTCTCCGTTACAACTTCTTTTCGCTCTATCTCTTCCAATTCACTCCTGTTCTCTCTTTCAAAGCCATCTCCTCCAATCTTACAGTCTGCACTTCCATTTCACGAATCCATGAAATCGACTCCATTCCCTATTATCTCCAATTCCATTTACTCTTTTAACGCTTACTTCCTCGCTCTGTTTCCATTCCAGTCACTACTTTTCATCCTCTTACACCCACTCATCCTATTCTCCGTTCTCCAAATCTTCCGTTTCTTTTTCTACATGTTACATACAAATTTAGCCAATTTGCTAACTTTTTGGGGATTTTTGTTTGGATTCTATAAATCGTTAACCGAAGAGAAGCATTCGTATAAAATTAATTTCTTTTATTTTGAGTGAGGTTTTACTGCGTATGTTTCGACGGCGCTGATTACTTGAATTCTGCATGTTTGTTCGGGTTTCGCCGTGATGTTGTTTCTCCATCACTAGGACAGTTTTTCAAATTACAAAATAAGTTTAGATATGAGGAAAAGTAGGAACCTAAAGATTATGCAGTCATCCCCTATGTATCTGGGACATCGTAGATGATAGCTAGGATATTATAGACTCATGACCTCGTCACAAGATTCAACTGCGTGACGAAGATTGCTGATACTCTCCCAAGTCACAAAGACAAAATTCCGCAGGGCCTATACGAGGGAATATAATAAAAGATATCTTCCTCGACTAATTAGAGAATCGAACAAAATAGTGGAAGCTCACATTTTCAAGATAGAATACCTACAAAATGCATTTAGACAAACTTCTGATGCACGAAGAAATCAGAGAAAAATAAATAAGGAAGCAAAAGTGAATAGAGCCATAGACAGGTATATGTAGGCGATTAAAAATTTTGTACATTTCAAACAGAACACGACCGAGGGGTAGAAAGTGAAACTGTCGTGATGATGGAGAAACAGCATGAACAATTTGAGTAAGGTTGTTTTAAACTCACTCCCATTAAGTTTCCGCGATTTATCTCTAATCTATGAGAGAATTTCAACGTATAGATTGTATTAAAAGCTACCAGCCGATTGTAACCGAAACCCAAAAAGGTCAATACGACGTAATAAAATTAATATTTATGAATACACCAGGAAATTCATTCAAATGGAATCAAAATTATCATTCATTGATCATAGGAGCCGCGATTCAAAAATTATAGCCGTCGAAAAAAACGATGCTCACCAATAAAGCACAATGAAAAATTTTAATCCTCAAGTATTTCCAGTCTTCAAGAGAATCCAGGACACGAGGAATGAACTGCAAATGAACTTAAACGAAAGTGGAAGGCAGCGTAGCCGCTTATGCCTTGAAATTTCTGTGGAGACACGTCACTAACTGTTTTCACTTTTTGAAATAGGTCTACGCCTGATAGCACACTGCAAATAGGATACTTTGAAATTTTTAGGGCTTCACAAGCCGGTTTTACTTTACCTGTTATTTCTAAAAATGTCTATAGTGAATCTAATGCATCCTATGCTTGCCATCGAATTCTAGAAGAATTGTAGCGTGAATCGTGTGGTTCTGCTACTCTCCTAATGTCAGACTTTGCACAGACGATTTTCAATCAATGAAATTGAAATTATAATGCATAGTTTGTTTTAATTACAAATATAATTTCCCTTTGCAAAGATCATTTTCTTATGCAATCATAGTTTGCATCTAGTGATTATTATTTCGCTACTTCAGAGCTTGTATCCTTGCTGATTAATTATGAAATTAAATAATTTAAATCTTTATATTTGCATAAATATTCAGATCCCTTTAACTACAAAATGGCAAATTATTTACCCCAGCTATACTTCTTTTTTCACCATCCAAAAAGAAAACGTCTATCTTCTTCCATCCCTCTTTGCGCACCTCAACTATAAGCAAGCTTAGAAACATGCATGTTAAAGGCTTTAGAGCGCTGTCACCAATGGATTTTGAGGTTTCCTAACATTTTCGCAGACTTTGTGGCTGGAATTTGGGTGTTCAAAATTTCCCTTTGCCGTCACTACTTTCTCTCCGTCTTTCATCCTTTCCCTTGAGAAAGAGTGGCCGCAAGATGCCTCCCTTCTAAAAAGAGGCGTGACTTGGTTTCCTATGAGGACCTCCTCCCTAATGTTTTCTGGGGTGAAGTTGTGAGGGAGAGAAAGAGGGGAGAGAACGTATGTCGACCGTTATTTTTTCAGGCTATTGTTTACGTGATTAATCCCCCGAAAATGTTTTTCGCATCCGATCGCTGAATTGATTATCAGGGAAAGTGTTATTTTCGATATGCCTCGGCTAATGGGTATTTTAAAAATCGGCCGAAAATATCAAAGAGATCTTCCATCTCTTTTCTCCTCGAAAATACGATTAATGACGTGATTTGAGAAAAAAATGCGAGCTTTCTCCTTTTGTAATTATTAATCACATAAATACCAGAGCGTTTAAAAATTAATTCTCTTAGGCGAGCGATTATTTTGATTGTTTTGGATGAGTATTTACTTAAGTACTCGAATACCTAGTAAGTATAATACAGTTATGTAAATGAAAACTAATGGGAGATGTGAGCCAAGTTAAATAAAGTTAAGAATTTTAGGTGATTGCATTATATTAATTAATTCATTTTGAGGTTCATTTGTTACAAAAAAAGGTAGTACCTTTAGAGCTACCAAACATTAAGATTCCGACTTCTGTTGCAGAATATAAAATTAATGAGTCTTACAAAAGAGTCTTATGAACATTGCTATGAAAATAGAATCAGTTGAACTCAATTTATGTTATAGTTTGTGTACACATATAGGTTTAAAAGTAATATGTGAAAGTTGTTGAAGAAATGAAGTCTCTTGTAGTTCTGTAATGTAGATTTTCATTTGGATCTATAGAACCAAGTCTAAAATGTAAAACAAGAAAACTAGTATGGTTTTTAAAATAGATGTATATGGATGAAACTGATTACTTTTAAGGAATATTAAATGAAATTCTGAAAGTATTTAAGATTTGAGTTAATTAATATTGGCACTGGCATTCATGAAGTTTAATTATCTTCCATATCATCCCGTGTTTAGATATCTCAGTTTAAATTATTAAACAATTAATCTAATAAAATTTTATTGTACGAATTCTTATATAATAAGCATATTTAAATAATATAATTGAAACACGGATTTATTTCAAGTTCTATTTATCTGGTATGGTAAAATATGTATGGAATTCCGAATGTACAAGGAAAATTACGTGCATTATAACCAAACTATGCCTATGATATTCTAATTACAATTTTTCTACGGTAGTCAAAAAACATTTCAGACATGAAAGCTTATTTTTAGGCTCCACTAAATTGGCTACTCGGATTAATTTCATCAAGGAACCAAAGAATAAGCCCAACTACCCGTCTCCTCCCTTTTATGATGGACTCACATGCTAATTAAATGTCACCCGAAAATTTAAAGGCGAGTCATGTACAGGTTCAAAAACGAAATTTTTTTATGGCCACTCATTCCTCGGGAAATATACCTTCCGAAAGAATAAAAATTCCTCCTCTCACCTGCACCGAAGCTAATTGCAAACGTGCCTTTTCCTTCAGCGCTCTTTGTCCAATAAATTACCTTCATTAAAAAAAAAATAAACCCAATTCCTGCAACGGCCCCTACCTAAAGATGGAGAGATAAAATAATTAAGCAAAAAAACGAGGGTCATAAAAAGGATAAAGACGTTGGTATCCGTCGCGAGATTCTTGCATATCTACATTCGCAAAACACGCTCCAACTCCTCTACAAAAGCATGTGTTAACAGGGTCCGTTTCATGCGATTTTCTTCAGTTACCCTCCACTTTTCAACCCTTTCGCTTTCCCCCTATCTCTTTCATCTATTTTCTTTCTTTATTCTCCCGATTTGGGCTCGAAAGAAAGAACGGGTCACAAAGGGAAGGGAATGGAAAAATGAGGAAAGACAACGTGGTACAGCTCCATTACAAAAAGAAAGATCCATGCATATTTAAATCCCCTCGTGAAAGGGAAAAAAAGAAGGGAAGAGTGAAATGGGGAAAGAGATGGAGTGAGATGATAAAAGACACCATTGTGATGAAAGATAAAGATATATCATGAGCGGGAGGAAAATCTTGAGGATAATGATAAATATATGATGAGTGGGAATGAAAAACTTCATGACAGTGATATCCATAAAGCTGGAGAAGGAAAGAAGAGGATAAAACGTAAGAAAGTTGACATATATTAGGTCCAAAAGTATAAAGAAGTGGAGAAAATAATATATGAACTGATTAATCGCTTTTGTAACGATAGTTTTCATTGAGAAACTATTTCAATAGTATGTAGTCGTGTCAACTTTGCTATTCCTTATGGAGGATTAAGTTGTTTATATCCCTAGACTAAGATATAAAAACCTCTGGTGCCAATCACGGGAGGAATTTAAATTAAAAGGTAAATCCCATAATTCTTATAGTATTAGTTTAGTGTTATGGTACTATAAGTAAAGCAAAGTATCTCAAAATATTTGATTGTGTTCATGATTTTTTAAGGATAAACTGTTCAATTAACATACTCAAGGAGTGTTTTTATACAACCTCTTACTTTTTTGATTCTCAATAAATTCCATCTAGGCAAACGCAGTTGTCGTTACATATCTTCAGACTAGTATCTATCTAAAGGAATAACAATAAAATTATACGCTACGGGCATTATAAGAAAGGAGAGAATTGTTTCATTTGATTACTGAGGAATGTTACTTTAAATAGCTCATTAAAATGCTGTTCTTTTCTTATGGTTCATACACATCTACATCTACATCTACATATGTGCCCTGCAAGCCGCCTTTCGGCGTGTGGCAGGGGGTGCAAGCACCAGGACTCTATTTGCCCAGTCGATTATTTTCGCGTATTGTTCTCGGAAAAAAAGAATTCTTGAATCGACTGGTTTTAGCATCTATTTCTCTGATCTTTCTCGCTGTATCAGAACGGCCTATATAGCAAGGAGGGCGCATAATATCGGCTACATCTTCTATGAACTTGCTCTGTCTGAATTTATCTAGTAATTTAAATCTCTGATTGAGCCTTCTTTCTTCTAAAGATTCCCATCCTGCCTCCTGAAGCATATGAGTAACACTTACCGATTTATCATAGCAATTTTTACGAAGCGTATTGCCTTTCTTTGTATCTTTTCTATCTCGCGAATACAACACTTTTCAGCAGGGTCCCATACACTGCATGCGTACTCGAGGTGAGGCCTAAATTAGCGACTTTCGCTTCATGTCTTCTCTTATTTTTATTTAAAGTTTAATGTCAGATGTAATGCAAATCTAAACTATTGCGTGATCTAAAAGGTGTTCCATATCTGTCCGATATATTTGGAAATAATATGGTAGCAGGTAAATTTAATGAGGGTGTGAGCTAATTTCTATGAATCTGTTGCATTAATTGCGTTTAATCGTCCAAAATTATAGCTCTAGTTAGAGCAAGTTTTATGGTGAAAATTTCACCTTTACGCCGTTCATTAATGAAGAATATATATTCCATGATAGTTAAGGTAGCTATTTAAGTAGTCTCCCAGACTTACTCGAGATTTACTTCTTTTGGTGGTCGACTAGTATCACAATACTACTAGGGCAAGAGCATAAGGCAACACCTCAAAAAAGTAACGAAAGTAAGAGCGGAATCTCCCACCTTGATTTGCTATCGTTATATCTGTTTTCCTAGGGGTTGTTCCGTTAGTCATCGAAAGTGAAAGTGGAAAGGTGTGTTTAATTCGTTAGTGTTTTCTATTTCCCGTTCGAAAGGGAATGTCAAGCACTCCGCTATTAGCTTAGTCGATGGTCACGGTATGGCCACGGTGTGACATTTATTACTTTTCTCTAAATAAGAAAGGAAGGCTTTCTTTCTTATTTCTAGAAATTAGATTCCATGATTCGATCTGCCCGACGTATTCCGCTATTGGAGAGTCATTCGCTCCCCTTACAGAGTTGTCAAATAGCCGGTTCACTCTGGTTTATTTATTATCTCAGATTGCCCTTCAAAAATCCTCAAAGAATATAGTGGTGGAACGCAACAGGTATAAGTCGATTATATACGTCGATGTTTGACGATTGATGTCGATTTTCACTATTTTCCCGGCTTTAGCCAAAGATCTGCTTAAAAAAGGAGTCGACCATTTTTATATGACGTAAGCATGCTGTGTATTATTTATTCGTTTTAAACTGTGATCGTTACTACTGAGTATCACGAAAGGTAAAGAATAAGTTTTACTAAAGAATTGAATTACTTAAAGATAAAGAATAATTAAGGATTCCACTATATTTTACCCGATGAATTTCCTCGGATGGGTTCGACACCAGGTTGAAACTGAAGTATTTCCCAGAAAATTAAAAATCAGTATTACTCGTAAAATCTGGTCAACTTTTACCCCCTGCACAGCAGCGATTCGCACAAATTGGTGTAGATTACATGTATGGCTGTATGTAAAACTTATTGAAGAATGACTACTCAAAGTTTCAAATCCCGAGCACAAGAAAATTTTCCGTGCTTTCAGCCATTTCAAAATTTTCTAGCCTACTGTGAGTAATGATTACAATTATCAATGATAGAGAAATGGGTGAACATTTTGGAGAGGTAACTGCTGTTGAAAAAGCAAAACCTTTGGAGAAATTGTGTCATGAGGTGATTGTCCATTCTCGCTGACTCCATGGTTTTCAAGGCATGAATGAACGTGGGCAACGAGAGGCTGTTGTGGATGGGAAGTGGGCGTTTGGAATTTCGCTCTCTACCCTGGAGTGCTCTCAAAAGGAGTTCTCCAGAGACGCCTACTAGGGTAATGCTTCCAAATTTTATCCTCTTCCCCATGCACTTAACACTTTAATCATGTACTTTGCATAATTTAAAGCCCTGAAAATTTGACTTACATTATAGGTTTATCTCAGAATGATTACATCTTTGCGCTCAATAACTTTAACGGCATTTTAAAATCCAATTGAAAACATGTTAACAAGATTGAAATATTTTATGTAAGGAGAAGAAATCGTGGTAAATCTGTTATATTGAAACAAATTTTAATCAAACCAATGACCCTGCTGGTTTAATTTATTGGTATCGATTATCTCTGGAGTATAAGAAAAAACGTTTATCTACACATGTTTTATATTAAATTAAGTATCTCGTGTAATAATCACCGTGGTGTGTATATTCTTATGATTATTATTACCAGAGGTTATTTACTCCCGTAAGAAATAAATGGAAGATATTCTTCATTATAAATTTCACACATTTCCTGCCAATACAATTAAGAAATTTTAAAATTAATTAGAGGGCCAATGACTCAAGACCATTCCATACTTTTCTATTACAAGTATCCTTGGTTTGACTCAAAACGACTCGAAAATCCTCTCATAAGGATAATTACGATCGATTGCAGTCTAATGTACGATATAAGTATTGAAATCGGTGTAAATGTAAAAAATGGAGAACGCGAAATTTAAAAATCAGCTGTATACAATAACAGGTATATGTATTTATAAGTTGAAATTATTTCTATCGTTTTTGACTCGTGAATTCCTAGTTATATGTAAAATATTATTGAAATGTGAATTATATGTTTTAAAATTTTATAACATATAATAAATTAATTTTATAAAATAAAATTTTATAAAATAAAATCTAGGAAATCACTCATTCATTTTCCCTCTAGTCAAACCCGTATATTAATTAATTACTTTGTAAATCTCTACTTAAATATAAATAAAACAATTTAATGACTTAAGTAGCAATCAGTATATTTTATATATGATTCTTTAGAAACCTTCTGTCATTTGTGGCATATATTTAGAAGATCTGCTCAGTAACATTTTTTATTTCCAAAATGCTCAAAAAATCACTCAATTTAAAAAAGTAAGACACGGAACCTCGGATGGTCAAAACGGAGTGAATCGATGTCGGATGAGAGTGAATTGATGTCGAATTAGCCTTCAAAAAGTCGTAATCGGTGCCTTTGTCCGTGAACGTTTTGTGTAGGAGAATGAAAGCATCGGAATACAAGAAATCGGATCGATGCAACTGCACGCTTTTGTTTACATTCATAACTTTGAATTGGGTTATCTTCCCATGATATGCACAGCAATTCGATTCAACGTACTCGTGCCAAAATTGTTCCCTTGGAAGAGAAAACAATGAGCCGACCGCATTCAGAAGCGATCGACGCTCAAAAACCTCAGTAAATCAGAGGGACACAAAAAGAGACCGGACTCATCCCAAAGAGTCGTATATATTACTCAATTAGTCCATTCGATGTCATGGAGTCGCTGATTCTTCCGAATTATTTTTTACGCAAGTCTACGGCGAAACTTGTCCCTGCGGATTATCCAATTGAAGCCATTCTGTGGCCGAAATAAGATATATATCCCGTATATCATATTTTAGTTCAACGCAAGCGATCATTCTGACCCAAACCTCCAAATGTGGACATTTTTCGAGCGGCAGTTTGTTACGCCGCTCGTATTTCAGCTGTCACGGAAACTTTTCTCTTTTAATGCTTCTTTCCTTTCTATCTCGCTTTCAAGAATCTCCCTACAAACACTTTATCCTCATCAATTCTCGATCTTTGATGTGATTCTCAATTTTTCGATGTAATGCATTCCTATGCAACTTCAATTAGGGACCATACTCATCATTATATCTATTTACGAGCCCACCACCATGAAAAGCTACTTCCACCCAATTTCCCAATACCTCACTCATTGTTAACTTCCCATCCCCCATGATTCGTCTTTCGAGCAATTCATTGACCTCAGTTTCTTACTCTATGTAGAATAAGAAACTCCCCTCCTATCTTTTTCTAATTTATAAATCATTATTAGAACCGTGAACCTAGAAAAATTATTATTCTCCTCGATATTAGGAAATGCTGAAAATCCAACTGCTCAGATAAGGAAAGCTAGTGATGTTTTAGAACGGAGTAGGAACCTTCGCAGTAGCTACCCAGGCATATGTATACTTGAGGATAATTGGTTAAATAACACAGCTTTCCAGTCATAAGATTATAATCATCGATCGTGGTTGAAATGTCATTTTTCAAAATTTTCGGTTGGTTTCTTCATTCTTAGATATATGTATCAACCTCAAAATATTAATGGTTACCAAATTCAATTTGCTGGATATAAACCGTAGAAAGCTATTGAAAATAATTTGATTCAAATTAGGTATAAATTATTAATGAGAATGAACATATCACTTTATTTCGTCCATTCCACTAAGTATCAATTAAAACATAGTCACACATATCAAGCAACTTTTCTTCTGGCTAGTCATCAACTTTAACAATACTTATATATTATCGCCAGTTATCTTATATATTATCTGCATCAACTTATACGTAGTCCTAAATTATATCGATTCAAAAAATGAAGATATATAAATGAAACAATAGAGAGGAAAGGATAGGATAATGGGGTGGGCAATCACGTTTCCTGAGACCCAAAATGATACCCATTCAAAAAAATTATGCGCTGAATATCTAGATTTGAAACGCAAAATCCACTTTGGATGTCACTCTTGAAAAATCGTGAAAGTTGAGAAGAAACCAAACGACTTAAGTCATATTGCGTGACGTTTCTCGTTATGGTATAAGAGGTTGACAAGAAGAAAACTGCTTGATTGTACGGTCACGATACAAGAAAATACAAATCCCATCATCTTTCCTCATTTCTCATTTTTCCAGATTTAAGATATCTGGCGATACTTTAAACGCATGCTCCTATAGAAGACATTAATCCCTTAAGACAATTTCGCTGGAAGTAGATATCTGTGAGTAAGGAACCTTTTGTAATGTAATTTTATCCCTTTTTTCCTTTAACCCTGTAGTTATAGCCGATGCTAACGTTTTCAAGACAGTTGTAAGTTAATGGAAGTTATACTTACCATTTTTCAATTAAACATCTTGGAAAATAAACTATTTCTATTTACTTATATTCACCCCAATAGCTGGTTGGATATAATTATTCCTGTAAATTGGTCCATTGCTTAAATTAACAATGGCCTACTTTCTTTCTTTGTAATAATTTATAGGGTATGGTAGAAAATGGAGTCGTTTTATATTCATAAAGGTATATTATATATATTTTATGATTTGTTGTTTTTAATACCTTTCCCATTTACCTTATATAATTTGCTCGCTCTTCATATCTTCTGGTTCTTTACTTTCAGCAACGTATACTCTGTGGTTAACAGTGGAGTTCCATATGGGGTTTCACACATTAATTCCAGTTTACTGCCTTGCTGCACGATTGACTATCACTTGGATCCTTTTTCTTTTGTATTGCTTCCTCATTCTTCAAGTTATCCTGTAATAATAATACTGAAGTATTACTTAAGAGGTTGATTTTCATGTGGGATTGGCATGAAACTCATGTCTAATCAGGGTCCAAAGTTGCACTTGTATAAGAAATATAGAAAATATAAGGAAATAATACAAGTCAAGAATAAACACGTAATTTAAGATTGCAGAAGATGTAATGTTGCAAAGACAAATCTCCAATAATAACAACAATCTGTGGCGATACACTAATTATAAGTTAAATTTAATCGAAATGGTAACTAAGGATGTGATTAGAGCGCATTCATGCGTCGCAAACATTTTGGATGAAAATTTCTAATGATTTAGAAGCACTTAATGTATCAAAATCCTTTTTCGAGGCACACCTCGGGTGGTAATTCTAAAGGCAATTTGATTTCTATTGATCTAAAGACCTTATTTCATAAACTCATAATTTATCAAGCACGCAGTTTCCTCCTTAGATTCAATTATCTTTGTGGGCGAATTGATGTTATATTCCTAAGCTTTTCATCACTTCTCCAAAAGCATGGCTGATCAGTTAATTAATTCTTACGGTTTTCACAAAGTTCCGCCAAAAAACAGCATACATTCAATCAAAAATAGGTATTTTATGTTTCAATATTAAAGCAGGATATGAGCGTCGGGTAGTATATTATGCGATAAAGTATTTAAGGAGATGAAAGCGAAGAAGTGGCGTTGGCCAAATCTTTGGAGAGCCGCTGTCAGAAAATCACTTCATGGAATGGGCTCTTGATTAATGCGTTTGCCGATAACGACCTCTATCGATATTCTCTAATTGCGGCCATCCATTTCCTAATATTTCCGCCTTATCCTTCACTCGCCTTATTAAAAACGAACGGAAAGTTACATCGATATGAGAATGGGTCGATAAATTAAGGGGTCAATTGACTGAATAAATGCCTATAAAGTTTTTCCTTCCTTCGCGGCAATTTAATCAGTCGAATTAAGAGCGACGTTAATGATGTTTCGTGAAATCGTTGAAAAATTTACTGTAGTTAATTCATATTCTAAAGAAAAGGAAAATTACCTTGGTGGAGAAATGTGTGGTTTATCTAAAAGAATGTCGCGTTAAGAGGTAGTAGTTTCCCCATATGTTTCTTTATTCCACTTATTATTTCAGAATTGTAAATAAATACCCTATGTGCCAATGATGAAAAGGATAAGAACTAGAAAACACCATAGGATACTCACATATTAAACCAGTATTTATTGCAGAAGAGACTTAAAGCACTTTGATATAACCACATTATAATAACCCTTACGTTTTCATTTATTTCAATAGGATTGAATGTAGGCTTTGGCAATTAATTATAGAGTTTTTCGAACAGTAGGCTCAAAAACTTGGCTTTTTTATATTTTATTTACTATTACGTAACTTATGGTCCATCAATTCGTGAATCTACGAGGTCCCCTTTTGGATAACAAGTAACTGAATCAGTCTAACTGTATTAAATTACAGTATATAATGTATATATTGCTAGTATAATTTATATTAAATTACAATAACAAAGCTATAAATTCCTAACATGAGCTTGATTTTGGTAAGTTTTTGATATAGATATAAAATGAGAATCAGATAACGTGAAATCTTGAGCACCAAAATAGACAATTTGCAATTAGCGAATTCCTTGCTAACACAACCATCCTATTTGATTTTCATTGGTAGAAGTATGTATGGTTCCACATTAAAAAGTATTAAGTGCTTGAAATAGGTGTTTCTTAATCCATAAAGCAGTTCATTTTTATCTACTATTTTTATTGATTAATTTTCCTTTATACATGATCTGAAGCTAAAATTACAAAAGGATTAGATGATAGAACTGACTCCATCTACCCAGTCCTGCCTTTGATTAAGTCATGTTTTAATCTATTGTTTTTACCTTTTGGACAATGCTTTCATACTACTTGTGAGCACAGGCGTTGCAGATTGGAATAATTACTTTAGAGAACCCACTCTACATTGATATCCTCACAGTAAAATCCTACATCTTTCTCTACAATCCTCATTTGTTTACGGTAAGCTCTGAAACCCCAAGTAATATTTATACGGAAAAGGGAAGAAGAAGACTTATACTATATCACAAAAATGTTTATTTGTTAAGCAACCTAGGTTTCGACCCCTTGGGTCATCATCAGGCAGGATGACCCAAGGAGTCAAAACCTAGGTTGCTTAACAAATAAAAAATAAATAAAAAAAATTGTGATATAGTATAAGTCTTGTTCTTCCCTTTTCCATAATGGAGAACTATCATAAAGTTAAGGCCGAACTGGAGGAATCTAATATTTATACATAATTCTTTTACACCTCTGCATGTTAACAAGCGTTTGACGATATCCATTCTTAGCTTCCTTAATTTCAGATTCTACATGTCACTCCTCGCATATCCGGATGCATTTGCAAAGAGCCGTATGAAAGGAAAAAGAAGAGAACGGAACGACGCAGAAGTATAGTCATATTCCGCGGTTGAATTGCTTAGTGCATTATTCGCAAACGAGAGCATAAAACACTCGAGTGCATCGTATAACTCTTTACGCATAAAGCAGAGGCGCCTTGGACGCCAACGAAGCAGAATGTTGTGGAAAGATCAAGGGGACGTGTTTCGAGATAGGGCCCCGTTTAATGAGGAGAATGTGTGGGCAGTTTAAAAAGGGAAGGTGCGGAAGGTTCGCAGTTGGGAGCCAAAGTTGCGAGATAAGAAAAAGGCGTGGAAAAAGATACGGACGAGTAAATCCGCTACCATAAATTCCCAACCCTTTTTCGCTCTCATATTCAAAGATTTATGAGCGGCGGACAACACGTACTGCTAGCAAATTTCGGTCATGGAAAGGAGTAAAGCTTATGTGAGATTTTCTTATACGATGAATTCAGCACCTCTGGTTTTGGTCTTAGAATAAATTTGGTGTTTCCTGTGTTAGATTTTCATACTTTCGATGAACACTATCAAAACAGTTTTGAAAACCTGAATGACTCGTAATTTATATCAGGTGGTTGCTTTTGAAGTTACTGGGACTCGAACTCAGTATTCCTCTTATCTGGATACTCTACCACTAGCAAAGTGATACGTTTTGTATGGTACCAGAAAAAGGCAAGCGTTAGGAAGATGCTTTCGGGCAGATATAGAGAAAGCATAATTACAGAGGACGTAATCGATATTATGCGACCCTCATGCTGCTTCAGCCGATCCGACAATGAGCATAAAATGAGAGAAATAGACGCTAGAACGAGTCATCTTAAGGACTCATTCTTTCCACGAACGATATGCGATAATAACAAACTGAAAAAATAACTCAATCGTTCGGTGTTTACACCCCTTGTCGTACGCCGGAAGGCGGCTTTTAGAGTATTTACTATATGTATATGTAAATGTAGCCATGCCGTCTTGGGACACTTTTTTTGGCGAGCGCCTTCAAAAATAAAAAAAATGAAATTGCATTCAAAGCCTTTAGAAACGATATGATTGAATGTTCCAGCAAGACATCTCAATTGGCTAGAGCAACCACCCGGTTAGAATAAGTTTGATGCTATTTAGATTGCATTAGATTTTCATATTTGTTATGAATGCGATAGAGCAAGTCTTTATAAATTTCAACAACTTCGTGCCTGCTGCGATCAGCCTTTAAGATTTTTCAATACATATCCAAAATTTTGTATTTTATCTGACGGATTTGCTGTTGAAATTGGTATCGATATATAAAGAGGCTTAATGCTGTATTGGATTGCATTCCTTCCGTCAAATTCGTTCGATTTTCTTCCGCTCTAACTTAATGTCAATGACGCGTGTCTCTCCATGGCTTTCAGTTCCGCCTGCTGAAGTGAAGGTGTTTGGTCCCACAGGAGAGGAGATTATGGGCTCAGTGCTCGGCCCACTTTCAGAAGGAGACGACGTCCTCCTTGAGTGCAGCGTCTTCGGAGGCAAGTATCCATTTGCATCCCACTCCAGACGCTATCTCATCTTGTATACAAGCCGCACTTACCTCCACGTATGCGCTCCTCCTTCCCTGTGTGGTGCAATTGTATACCCAGAACTTGTTGGCCTCATATTCCTTATTACTGCCATCTTCTCACGTCTTTCATAGCCCGTGAAGTGATGCCATCATTCCGACTAAAAAAATAAACGGTTTCTAACTTTATTCCGATTTTCTCAATAAGAGAGAATCAGAATGCAAGAAAAGCACATAATATGATTTTTATAGGTGCACACATAGGAAAATTCTCAAGGCAAGACTGACGAAATCGGACTGACAAGACTGAAACTCGTATCTGTCTATTAGTAATCGCTCTAACCAATTGAGTTTTCTCGGCTAGACATTCCATTTCAGGAAGCTTTGTGGGCAAAAGTTTACAATGAAAACAAGGTCCCTTTCTAACAGTTTCCTGGAATGGTATGTTTATCTGTTATGCTAAGAAATCACAATTGGTTAGAGCAACCTCTTGGTAGGTGAAAGATCTGTGGTCTCACTGTGGTCAGTTATTTACATGTCTGTTATCCTTAGACATCTAAATATCCATTGACGTTAGATCATTCATATCGTACTTAGTTCCTGTTCCTTAAAACTTATATTGAAAAATGGGATACTCGTATTTTTATTAATCTTTTGATATATGAAAATATCTCTCTTATTTACTTCTTGATTAGATGCTTCTATCGTATAGCAAAATAACATTTAATGGTAGTTAAAATCACATTGAATTAAAAATTATATTAAATTAAGATTTTAATACAATTTGATGATGCAATTAAATGAAGAGTAACAAAAGAATTTGGAAGAACATCATTAGAGAGATTTTCATTCAAGTCGAATTTCAGCTAGAAGAGCAATGAGATTCACCATTAAAAATATCCATTCAGATAGAATAGCATTAGACGGAGTAGAAATTCTCTCCAACGAATTCTAAGCGTTTGATTCAGAAAGGAATTATGGGAGCCGAAATTCATAATTACGCCGCATCAAAGAATGGAGAGACCTTAAGCGAACGCAGGAGATTTCCATCATTAGAAAGTGCATTCCGCGATTTAGCAAATCCTCTTAGGCAATGGATGCTGAGAGGAACAGTTGAAGTCGGAAATGCGGACTCAGAATGCTGCGACGCAGAAGTGTTCGAGATGTGTGGGAAATGTAGTGGCGGTACCTATCGGGCGGATGTGGAACGAGTGTCTGCGACTCTTAAACCCGAAGAACAGCTGAGAGCAGTGTCTGCAAAATGTGCCCTCGGCGCTCTAATAGCTTTACTATGGAACTGGAGAATCGATGCGTAATATCCAACGTAGACGAAGCGGAAAATGCTTCGTGAGGAACATTTGAGCACGACTGCATTCAGGACGATCAAAAGATGTCTGCGCAGATTTATAATTGGAATGATAAAGTCAGAGGTACTACTATTACTACAGGAAGCAGATTTCGTAACGTGGTACGGCTTACTTAATAGCTTCTAGTTCTGATTTAGATTTTGTGTGCTATTTTACCTTTAGACGTAGTTTACGAAGATTCGTGTTTGGTTAATCTTTGTACTAAAACGCACAATAATAAGTAGTTATTGATAACGGAATATACTTCCTCAAATCCTTGCAAAAAGCTACGCGGGTACCCATTTTCAATTTTAAATGGAATTTATAATAAATATCATAGGTTCATACAGCAATATCACTATTACTATCAAATTAAGGTTTCATTGCTGGAATAAATCTATTACAAAAGGAGGTTTATTAGCTGATTTTGTCTGAACAACGTTCCACATCACATAAAACTACAATTTTAATTCAATTACAGATTGAGTAATTTATGGAACTTTAATATGATCTTGTTTTGTATGTTATCTCTTTTTAGGAGCAGAATATCTCAGAAAAGGTTCAAATGAGTTTCAGCTGTAACCAACGGGATGTCACAAGGAGTCCATGGAAGAAACACAAAGATAATTTAAGAGAGTAAGTCTTAGAGGATTTTATGCATGCAAGAAGTTGGAAATATCCACATAAATTAAGTTTGTGGAATTTTTTTTGATAATATTTTTCGTGAAGCCCCGTAGAGTCATTTATGCTAACCAGACATTAGCTTTCACTACAGCTTTCACATTATCTTTCAGAACATTAGACTTTAACAAATAATTTTATTAATTAAACGTGAAAACTTAACTGGAATGAAAGTTTTCTTCAAATTTAATTTTAATATTAAAAACTTAGCTTTGATTTTCACCTATACCTCTTCAAGAAGAAATATTGAAGAATAGGTCTTTATTCAAAGCATAATAGAAAATAAATAGATTTTATTCAATCGTGCCCTAAGCCTTATCGATAATTATGAAATTGTGTGCCAACGGCATTAATAAAATAAGTAGCTGAAGTGTCAAGAGTTGACCATAGTACTGTACAACGTGCAATTGTGGCTCCACTTTGAATGGTATAGAGAAAAACTTACTGATTGATTGTACAATTGCTCAAACTCATTTTTAAATGACTCAAATAAAATTCTTTCCCTATATTTCTATAGCTTGTAATATCTTTTTTGTGAAGTTCCTCGATCGAAACTTTGACAGCCTCTATGATATATTACATGTGAAAGGAATGAACCCTTCCCAATAAAGGCTCTGCAAATTCGTTTGCTTGCTTTGAGGGTGGTGTTAATTAGTTGGAAACGCGAGGCGCGAACGGAATGCTCATTGTGTGATAGACACGCCTCCGTTGATGCACTCCGTTTGTCTCGAAACTGTGAGAAATGTCACTTGTCTCTTCGCAGGAGCAGCGCGTCGAAGCTGAGAATCCGCAGATGCTTCGGAAAGGACCTCTGAATTAAGCGGAGACATTACACAGGAAAAACTACGCTTCCAAGAAATTCCGGAGAGCTGCGTGTGAACCGAAACAGTTGCTGTGTTTAATGTACCTGTCTCTCTTGGTTCGATGGTGGATTTAAGATGGAGTGAAAAGAATAACGGATCTTTGGATTGAAATTGATTAAATTCCATGTTCTCAAGTAGTCTGTATGCAGTCTTTTTCACTGACCTCAATAAGAACAACGGCGTGAGTGATTTGTAATATTTGTAAAATTTCATTGCTACTATATTGAACTGATATTTCCAATTGTGTTTGGGACGTTCTACTTGGATACTTTTGATTTATACAATTGTGCATGTACCAAATTGTTAGTGTTCTCAGGGAAAACGTTTTCAATATGGTGGTGAAAAATTTGATATTTTGCAATTTCCATATTTTGCAATTTCAAAGTAATTGAGAATGGAATTGGTTTACATAAAAATAAATGAATGGAATAAAAAATGAAAGACTAGATTAACTTCCTTGGAGAGATTCTTTCCATCTCCTTAAATAATCATTAAATAATCCTTATTAGTTTTCATGCTGGAATTGGTGTCTCTTGGGCATTTTTTGGAAACTTCAGTTTACGTGCTTAATCTCTGGTCTATTAGTGTTTATACAGTGATTCTTCACTATCCTAGCTTGAAATTTCGTAAAAGTTAAGATTAGAATACAAGAACATAACATGTATTCAACTTATTGTTAGTTTCAGATACTAGCAAAACATTATTTTTTAGTTAGATTCTGATGGAATTTACGATATAAGTTACTAATTATGCTTTGCAATAGTTAAAATATTCCTCAACGGTTTCACCTAAAAAGTACTTTTAATAGACTATAACACAATATCCTCTCGTGGGTCATGTATCAAGTCCCAGTATAGTTAAAAGTCAATCAAATTGTGTATATAGGTTCAGGATGTAAAGCAGAAACAAGAATCATGGTTTGAAACATTTGATACATATTGGCGTGCAGAACAGAGAAGCTACGGTTTACGGATACTCAGAGATTCGTGACAGATTGACGGCAACATCGCATACCGTACTGCGCAAGGTAAGAAATTTACAACTAAATGATTACATTTACCATCCCAAAATAGTATTCTCGATGTGGTTCTACAGCAGAATGATAAGCATTTCCATATTATGTAGGTTATGAATGTTTCATCCCATACGCACCTTCGGGTAAAGCACTGAATTCGAAATATATCAAATTATGGTTGCAAAACTATTGCCAAATTAATTGCTCTCATACTAACTAGTGAATGTACCACACGTATTAAAAGTCAAAAACTCAAGTTTTATTCAAGATATCGCATCGAAACAAACTGCAAATGAAAATTACAACACTTATCTCGATTTCTCTCGAGACAAGTTCTTCCTCACGTGAGAAACCAAAAAGTTTTAGGCGACGTATAAATTGGGCTGCTCGACGAATTTTTTCTTGAGTTACGTTCCGACTAAATAATTTTTTACTGAGATTTGGTTGCTCTAACATTAATCTCATGTAACTTTTATGCATTCAGATGATACAATGAGCAATGGAAGAAAAATCAGCATTTTAAGTTGGATTGTAAGGGAGTAATGGCAGTTTCAAAAATGTTCACGGGTGAAAACTCGGCAATTCATTCAATTTTCGCTTTTAACTTTGTTTTTTCTGCTATAAATGCATAAAAATTTCACTGTTGTGTTGATAGAGTTATTTTCATTCAGATTTCATCATAAATTAAGTTTGAATCGGTCATTGTACATACATTACGAATCTTAATTATACCTGTCCGAATCCGCAGCTCCGCGTAAAGGCGACTCGGCGCGAGGCTAACTTCTTCGCTTACGGCAAATTACGTTGAGTTTTTCCCCCGTAAGCCCTCCATACTGACTGGAATCTTGAAACGGACAATAGTAATACTTATTCCTGAGGTAAAAACTTAAAAACTAAGACCACAATGTCTCTGTACATGTATTTTTCCTTAACGTTTGAAATTTAGTTTGCAGCCATCATTAATAATTCGGAGATATCCGCGATAGTAAACTCTCCTTTCTTATTGAGTTTATTTTGTTAAAATATAAGAAAAACATTTGTCGTCAAATAGCTCCCTCTAACGGGTAATTTCAAGAGTAATTGGTAGCGGAATCTCCGTATTCGGTGATATGTTTTCTCATTCAATCACCAGAATGGCAGCCTACATGTTTTCGCTTTCGTATGACGCAATACCTTTGCTAGACGCTGTTAAGCTACTTTCCTTGAGAATGTTTACCTGCCTCTTCGTCGAGGTATTTTTGTTACCTCGACTATTCAGGCCGTTTACAACGAAGACCCTTCCAATACAGACTAGGGTAGTATTCATTCGACCCAAGGCTGTGCACTGCATACCCTTTTTGACCCCATGAAAACTACGCATTTCAAAACAGTTTGTCCGCTCGAAGGACTTTTACGTAAACAGCTGTGACATTTAACAGCGGAATCTTAGAATTAATAATCTTATTCAAGGATTTCTGAGCTGACTTCAGAGGGATTGGAGATATGTATAATCCCTTTAAAACGTTTCCTTTTCTTTCCCTCTTGCAGATTAATTGTGATAAGAATATCCTTCTCATACTTATTAGATTTCTTAATATCATAAGTATGTATTTGCTTAATATATAATAATATATGTTAACCTGTGTGAGAATACTGTAAGATACACTTTAATATTTCAGTAGATATGTTGAATCATGTGATTAGAATTTTTCGTTCGATTAAACATATTCGTAATGAGCAAGAACAATTTTTACTTTTTCCACAAATTATTTTTATTATAAACAATAAAAAACAGTAAACACGACTAGTTTCGGAGATTGATCTCCATCATCAAGATGATCTTGTTTTACTGTTTTTTATTGTTTATAATAAAAATAATTTGTGGAAAAAGTACAAATTGTTCTTGCTCATTATGAAATATTTCCACAAGACAACGCCTGAGACTGTGAATTTTAAACATTTTCGATTTCATATTTTAATAAAAGAAACAAAATATTATAATGCAGAGCTTTGATTGAAGGTTTATCTTGCTTCTCGGAACTCGAATTGATTTAGCGTGGAAAATGAATTTATTCAGAGATTCGTTAGTGAGATTGAGATCGAGAATAAAATGTGATGTGATTACCATAATTTTTCCTGACTCGCAATCAAATTTTTTAATTATCCACGAGCAAATGGTTCGTAATTGATGAATCGATGGAGCGATTTTGTGTGTCGGGTCTGAAGCTTACGTAGACTCTTCACTCTCATCTCATTTAATTTCCCTTTCATCAATCGCCCTTCGATTTTCATTATCGGGAGCCCTTGGAGAATCAACCGAGTCCAATCATTTTAGCTTTATCGGATCTCTGCTTATTCAGACCTTTCATTAACATGTTTTTGACCAACTGCGCCTGCCTAGATTTAATTCATTTCTCCCTAGATAAGTTCCTAATCAAAGGATTACCTTTCATTAGGAATGGCTCCATTCGTTTTGATCCTTTTGATATTTAGCCGGTAGAAATATTTTTGTATACTTAAAAGAGGCTGATATTATATGTAATATATATTATAGCAAAACGAAACCTATGTAATATTTTATATAATTTAGGATCTAGGAATGTCAGGAATGTCTTCAAGAGATGGTAAATCCAATTTTTTGTATCAATGGATTTTTAATAAAAAAATGGGTTACTTTATGTGTATTTCCTAATTTTATTTAATTCACAAGTATCTTATCCACTAGATTCTTTTTCTAATCGATTTCTCTCTAATGGAAGTCGAATGGAGTTTGCAATTATCCTTTTTGAAATAACGTTTGGAAAAGATATGCTTTGCGTAAAACAGTACTTGGGTGAAATGTCATGGACCTGATGCCACTGGAGATCCCGGATAGTCAAGTGGATATCACGTTGGCCTTTAGCAAAATCGGCCTTGGGTTCATTTCCCGAGGGAAACTCGATTGTGCGAATTGACCTCAGATGTCGAAGTAGTATGACAATAACACTACTAGGAGAAAGAAAAAGGAACTCGGCGTTCAATGAACTAAGAGACAAAGGTTCTCTAAGCGCCGACAGCGGCAACCGTCTAGGGCGATTCCCGGGAAACGGAGACGCTCAGCGGTCACCAGTTATTCAGAATCCCGATGCGTATTTCGTAAACAATGCTTCCATCTTCATAGGGGGTCCAATGCTGAATGAGAAGAAAGAGTGGAGTGTCTTTCTTCTCATTCAGCATTTGACTCCCCGTAACACTACTAATCACTCACTACCACTACTACTACTACTACTACATAATGTCTCAGGCAGAACCTTAGGTATCTTTCGAGAAACCTCTTTAGTGGGACGATCTTGGGTGAAATTCCCGTGTATCTGATCTGATATAGATAGTTAAATAAAATGCTCATTTCCGCTGGTAAGCCTGCTGCAGGCAGGAGTTAAAAATTGCATTAGGAAGGACTCAAACTCAACTAGACCAAATCCATTAAATTTGTTCCTTTGTTATCGTATTTTTAGAATTTATATCCTATAAAATCGAATGTTTACCAAATTCCATTGCCATTCACAGATAACCAAAACGAAATATATTCTCCCAATATTGTGTATGTATTAATGAGATTGATAATCTTTTGACAGTGTAATTGAGCTCCTTCTGAAATATAAGAATGTATGAGCGCATTCCTTCTGGCTGAGGAAGGTTTCGTTAGTCGAATTTGATTCTAGAATTAATTATTTCCTTAGCCAAGGTGGAACAATGTTTAGGGTGCAATTACATCCGGGTGCACCGGTTGCCTCTAAACATCAACGAGAGAGGGCATAAAGGGCCCCTTATCTCGTGGGGTCCCCGCCGCAGCCCTCAATTTTGACGGGGTCCATAATCCAGGTAGCACAAGATAAAAGGGGGTAATCAAGGGGAGAATCCGGCCGGCCAGTATAATTCCCAGGATAAATTAGGGTACGGATATTAGGCGATAAAGAAGGAAGGGAGATATCTCTGAGAGAGAGAGTTTTAATTGTCGCAATTAGGACGTCAATGAAGAGCGATGTCATATCGGGATTCTTGAACGGTAATCGATTACATTGATTGCGATTGAAACAGATTTCTTTATTACGCCGAGATTCAGATCAATAAAACTAAGGAAAAGGGTATAAGGAGATAGTGCGAGTGAATCTGTGTCCCGATCCTTTCAGTTTTTTTTTATCAATAAAACTCTTGTTACATCTGAAATAAGAATCAGACTGTTATCTATTGGTTTTTACGTGCCTAACAAACGCATAAAACAGCATTCGCGATTGTTCTTCAGTATTTTCTATTATTTTAATGGGTCGTTTTGTTTTGTGGGTGAGCCAACCAATTATTTCAAATACTACAATCTAAGACAACTTCATATTTTGCGGAAATCGTTGACAAGGAAACTAAAAAGGTAAAGCTTTAAAACATTTTCGACGATTTGAACAAAACAATTGTGTATAATGGTGAATAGTCAAAAGTACGGATCTGATCACAGGGTGAATCAAAACCAGCGTTATATAGTAAAACATATATTTTCTTACTTTATTATTAAAGTATAAATATCTAATTTCAGAAACACTTTCGTCAGGTCAAAACGCTTGTTTAGATAAACTACACACATTCTCATGTGTGTAATTAAAACTTAGTGTGATGGTAAATAGAAATGGATAAAGATATAATATTTATCCGTTATTTTTATGCTAAACCTCCAAATATTAAAAAATATTCATCAGAAACACTTCAATTAAATTACAAATGTCCGACGTGACTATTTACATGGATTAAAATTGGGTGCTACATTGATGTTCCATCGATTTAGTAAATAGCGGCCACTCTTCTTCGTCCCGATGTTTCCAGAATATAATAATTTGAATGAGAATACATTCAACCAAATACATCATTCGACATGAGTTACCTTGCCAAAATGAATACCGCGCAATATTGCAATAGTTCGACAACTAGCGAAATTTTGTGACCGGAAACAATTTCGAAGTCCTTTGGCAAAACAGGCGAAACGCAGTCGTTCTCCTGCCAAACGGCGCACGATTTTCGTTGTCGCATGAGTTTGTTTTGCGATTGGCCATCTGCACCCAATCGGGCCGCTTTATTGAATAACGTCACCGAACAAATGGTCTCGCAAAAGCGCCGATTTCTCCTCTAACGAATCAAAGGAGATTAAAAAGGTCGACGACGAGTTGGATCACGGAGTGGAAACGATTACAAAACGGTTTGGAAATTTTACTCGAAGTATTTTTACCCAAGCGATTTCGTCCAGAGAATTTTCATCCAAAAATATTTTACCTATTTTTATGGGTTATGGCTATGTATTCCTGTTCCACATGCACTAACACTTGACCGCTTATGATTCGCTTATTTACTAAAAATTACCCTATCTACAGCTGTGGAAAATAAAGCAAAATAAAGAAATGCTTTTCTTCCTTTTAAGGTGTAAAGCACTTTAAAATTAAAGAGTCAGAAACGTTAGATTTTGTTCTCCAATGTACAAGTATTAAAGAGATGACATTCCCGGGTTAACACCTATTCCGCTGATCATACGGTGTTCATTAAATTTGAGAAGTGATTAAACTGGGTATTTCTGTAACTGTAGGAAGGGAATATTTGCTTTCTGGCCTCATCTAGTAGATGCCCGCCCTGCCGAGAGGCATTCTCTGATCTTTTATAATTAATTTCTGAAAACCTCCGCTTCTGTTAAAAAAGAACAATATGAATTTCTTAATATCTCGAAATGATGTATATTTGAACCTGGGATATCTTGGTAGTTGATAGCTCAGTATTAAAAGTCGTGAATTTTTAAAAGTGAAAATTCGAATATTTCGAGTTTTCTTTCAAATGGTATTTCAAGAACGATTATTTAAAACTCTCTCTGAACTGCGATTCGGAAAATCGTCTATTCCAAATTTCCATCATCGAGTGAAATATATTTTGGACGAACCGGATCTTGGGTGAAAAATATTGTAATTCCTCTCCTTTTATGAATTCTCTCCTTGGTAAATCGCGCTTGGGCGAAACTCTTCGTGTTCGAATCACCCATGTCACAACAAATGCCGATTTGGACAAATGCAATGGGTAGTTGTAAATCACTGGGAGAGAAAGCTATGGTTTAATTATTCTCCGATGGATTGGCAGCCTCACCGATTCCATTAAGGAAATAAAAAAGAAACACCTGCGAACCGAGTCTCCTCTCATCGGTTCCACGACCGCAGCCTTTTCCGAGTGCGTTTGTCTTAAGGGCTCACGTGTACTCCGTCGCGGAATGTGACCTGCCACAGACACATTGTAAATGGTAGATTCCCAGGACCGGAAAGAAACACGTGTCCTACTTCACTCTCTCTCCGAGGTGAATCAAATAGTGTTTGCATTCTATGAATTAGCAATTGTCTTCTCTTCTTGCTTGGAGTTCAATGCTCCAGAATCTTGATGACTTGTCCGAAAAAATGAAAATGTTTATTAACACGACTAAATTTGCTAAGGGATTCATTTTCTTAGTTTATCATCTTAGCTGTAATTCATGTAGAAAAATTATGACCATGCTTTAAATAAAATTATGGAGAAAAACAGTCGGACGTCAATAAAATGCTAATATATATTTAGATTGGTACAGAAATATATTTAAACATTTTGATGTTATCAGAAAATAAAGAGTAAATCCTAAAGATAATTAGACGTGAGATGTCTACCATAACCGGGAATTGAACCACGGCCAAGCGAGAGATGGATTCAACTAAGCGGCACCGACGTTCTCAACAGTCCTCACCGAGTCAACTGGTAAACGGTGATCAAATTTTCCTTGAAAGTGGACTGACTGATCTGTGAGAGAGTCCAATCAAAAAGAGCATCCATCTGTATAGTTGGATATCCGTAACTCAGTTCCATGTCCTAGATGAGTATTTTTGTTGTTTGACCTATTTATTTGAGGTTCCTAGTCCAGATAGATTTTTTTAGAGCTCCTAGATAGCCCTGTGGGCAACGCGTTTGCCTTTAAGGAATTCAGTATTGAGTACGATTCCCGGTGGGAGATAAAATTTATCTGAGATATATAAGTTAATGATCACCCATTCCTACAGCACATATAATACCTTATGATACAATCATGCCCCTTAACATTAGTAGTAGTCTTTACCTACCTATTCATTTCACTTTTACTTTAAAGATCTATCAGAGCCTTGAACAAACTTGCTTCTTTCTTCGATGAGTTTTCCAATATAATTTAATTTTACATCATTAGTTCTTGCTAACTGTAGATATAAATGCCACCTTTGTTTTGGGGTTACAGTTGCTTTCATTTCATTCGTATATGTTTATAAATGAGACCTTAACTTTTATAATGGGGTAGGTAAAAAGGCATTTAGAAATGACCTGTGAGGGATTTGTAAACTCTATGTTACATACATAGGACAAGGACAATCTTCAATCAAAATTACATCGAAGAATCTTCAATCCAAAATGTTTGCTATAACCGAAATACAACCGAAACATAGAGCGATAGTATGAATCCAATGAATGATGAATTTTTATCATTTTACTCTTATAAATTTATTATTATATAGCGTTTTTATTCTTGAGAGCAGATAGCGTGAATTTGATAAACTTTTTCTCTGTAGAAAAGATTTGTATTTTTAGAGGGTAAGTATTTCGTGTTAGAATAAATAAAATAGTACATACATTACCCACAATAAATAGGGTTTAAATTTAATGTTACCTGTGATAGCTAAATTAGTGGTGAGTTAGTGTGTAATATTTAAATCAAAGACTATTATGACTACTCAAGAATTTACATATTTTCCTCAAAATTCCACATAATATCGGCAGTGTGCCATTTCTCCTGTACTGCAGTAGTTTTGCACAGAGTTCAGCCAATTAATATCACTTAGATACGCTTATCTTATTCGCAAATCATGAAGCAACGGGCAGTCGTAATTCACAACTATCACAGTCCGGAAACGCATTAGCAATGAGAGAATAGGAAATAGAGCTTCTCTGCTTGTAAGTCGCCGTCCACGTAATCCTTCACAGCACAGAGGCTATTCAGGAGAGATATAATTTATAAGAGGAGGCGTTGTGGAAAAGGTTGAATTGTAGCCGCTGTGGTTTCCTCCAGTTTGCTATTCACTTCAGGGGCCGGATGTGCGGAAGAATGGAATTGTAAGGCATCTCTTGCGGCCGAAAAAGGGAACATAAAGAAAGGATTTCTTTTTCTCTCTCTTTTCCTCTTCTCATTTCTGCACACGCTGTTCCGACGGGTTGCTCTCCGTTTATCCATTCCAATGCAAACGCTTGTTTTCTTTTCTGGGGCCAGGAAATTGAAGCCTCAATCGATGCTATTCTATGTGAGTATTAAATAATGTCCTTCATTTTGAAATTCAATGTCGATTGTTATGTTAATCCATTATATCATTGTGATGAAAATGTAAATTCTGATACCGCATATCTACTCGCAAATATGCTGAAGAGTTCACTATCACTCTAGTAGAGTCATTTATTGACATTTCTTGATACTGATAAAGTTGTAAATATTAGCGATTTTTCTGTTATGATCATTTTCTCATAAGTTTTCAAGTATCCATCAAAACGAGATGAATGATTTGCTGAAGCGCATCTTTTCTTGATTATGAGAAACTGATTTTTTTAAGACAATAGGATGTTTCACACTTTTAACGCGATTTCGGGGTATTATCTTTCTTATAATCACAGTAATTTTTAATTTTAATACAGGATCCCTTACTGTTAATCTTATATAGCATATTTTTGTAGCATTCATAGCAACAAAATTTACTTAATTCTATTATCAATGTTTGCATTAATAGTTATGGGCTAGTGCTATAGAATTTTTATTGCTAATTAAGGATATAAAAAAGTTACAGTTGATGTAATGTTGTACAGAGCTTTTCTCATATGAGTTTTGGAAAAGATAAAGACGAGTTCTTCCAAGATGCCATTGAACCTGATTCTCGTTGGTGTAATGATTTAGTTTATCTTACTTCAGAAGCCGAGATCCTGGGTTCGATCCCAAGCTAATATCTTCTTCCAGATTAAGGAATACATTTTCATTTTCTACCTTGTTTATGTCTTTTGCTCTACTTTTGCAGTGAAAATTAAGTATTCATACTATTTGCTCAGTTATTATATTAATTATATTTACATATTTACATCTTCTTCCTTTACGTGTACTTATATTTCAAATATTTGTCCAGCAATTGTGGAAAAAAAGAAATAACATCTGACTGATATATATCTTAGGTCCGGAAAGATAATATTTGCCTTAAGAATTTTTGTAGCTTAGCAGGTAATGGTTGCTCTAATCGCTCTTATACTTGGAATGAATGATTTATCAAGGAAAACACTGGATGGAAATCCACAATTCCTTGTCATTTTGGTAGCTTTATTATAAAATTCAGGTGTTTCTAGTTTATATTTAATAGTCATATTTTGGTTTGTAGAGTATCCGCTTAAATTTCTATAAATCGTTATGAATTCCTCTAAAATAGATAGGTTTCTGAGGTTCTTTAATGTTTCCGAATCGCTATCGCAGTCTGTCTCTCAGATACAGCTTCCTTCCCGTAGTTGAGGGCCTTGGCTGATGGATTGCTCATTATTCACCGCCCCCTGCAATGACCCCTTCCGGTTCGACCCTGCCCCTTCCGGTTTGGAACACGGGTACCGGGATTTACACGATTCCGGCACCACGAGAGAATTATGCGGAATCCGTCGTTGATGCTGTGAATCCATCCTTCCCCAATCCTTCCTTTCCCCTTAATGCCATTCACCCCATCTTCAAACGCAACCCCTACTGAAGTATCTTTTGGGTGGTGGAGTGGTTTGGCTGTCAGTCCACGCCATACATTGCCTCGTAAAGGGCGGTTTTTCATCTCGCAAGGATATTCCTAACCACAACGAGTTGTCCATATCCTTCCTAACGTAAGGTTTGCACTCAAACGCGTTCTCAGGATTTTTAAAATGGGTTACAGTCGTCTCATATTATATGTACGATGTGTGTTCAAAAAGTAAGGTGACTTTTCAAATTTCGTTGGCTACATCCGTTCGATTTTCGATTTTTTATATCATGTTGGTACACTTGTCCCAAACATCTGTACAAATTTTCAAGTGTATAGCATGTTTAGTTTGTTTTTGACAGATATAAAGGTTAGACGTATTTTGGTGTGCTCGGCGATTTTCTGCTCTCAAAAAAATGGATCAAAGAATTTGCATCAAATTTTGTGTAAAAAATGGGATAAAGTGCTCTGAAACACTTAAAATGTTGACAGTGGCATCGTACTTACAGGAAGCATCTCACCAATGCAGCAGTTCTAGTTTGAGCTCGTTAAGTTATATATGCACTAAAATAAAAATTAGTAAATTTTTGAGATTTTCTCACCCGTGTATGTAACAATTCTAATGTATTCACTTCTTTCTTTGGATGTTCTAAAATATTTTATTTGAAGCCGTTCCATATTCATAGTTCTCTTATTATGAGATGTATGCGATTTCAGATGCGTTGGCGCGATTTTTCCAATCCCGAAGGATATTCCTAACCACAACGGTAAGTCCATATCCTTAGAGAGTAATGACTCAGTTAATTATAATAATAAATTTTTCCTCCCAGGACAAACAGATGTATGTGTAGGAAAAGTCATTTACAGAGATACATTAAAAAATTTACCCAATTAAAATAGTTAAATGTATAGTGTACATACAACCTACAAACTCATTCAGATTTCACAACAATGCAAATACCACATCCTAATCACAATTACTA
The DNA here is from genome assembly GCA_036926295.1 of Pachydiplax longipennis. Classification (NCBI taxonomy): domain Eukaryota; kingdom Metazoa; phylum Arthropoda; class Insecta; order Odonata; family Libellulidae; genus Pachydiplax; species Pachydiplax longipennis. The sequence goes on from JAVFKF010000003.1 coordinate 45,231,939, forward strand.
TATTTTTTATGAAATTTTACATCACAATTAAACTAAACAAGATTGCTTAACCTAACTTACATTTTATTAACATCAAAAAATTCATTTACGCTATTAAAATTCTTGCAAAGCAAGTAGTTTTTAGATTTGTAGAAAAAATATTCTTCTTTATTATTTTTTAATTTCACTGATAGCGTGTTATAAATATTCAATGTCAGTTTTTCGGAGCTTCTACAAATTAATACTCATTATATATAATACTCAACTCTAATTATAAGAAACATACATTTTATATATACCTATACCCTAATTATAACAAACATGTTTTCAGAAGCGTTAGCACTTTTTTGATAACTACTCGCGTAGAAGGAGAAACTAAAATCTCTTAATCCACCGAGATAAATAATAAAAATAATAAAACGTCTTTATTCGGGCGAGATTGAGACTGAATAGTCTCTTCTTACATCTAACCCTTCGTCAATTTGTAAGAAAGAGATAGCAAAAAAAGTGCACCGAAGAAATTTATATTGTGGGCTTAAAAACCTAGGATAGAAAAAATAGCCCACAGCAGGAAAACACCCCA